>CM038231.1:20223117-20540540 GCA_021442155.1 Cymbidium sinense | reverse complement strand
ACCTAACCCAATTTGGACCTAAATGAGTCAAATTGAGCCAAACCTAACCAAATCAACTTAAATTGACTTGAAATTTGGGCTAACCCACTCACTCTTTTCAATTCTGTTCAAATCAAATCTAATACTAAATGATCATTCTACCCTTGGGTCAAGGGCATCACATGAGACAAATCACCCATGTAAGTGGTCATTTCCATTCCTTGGCCACTTGGTACTCTCCCAATGGTCCACCTAAGCACCTAAGACACTACCCAACCTGACCCAAGGGGTGGTTCAAATGACCATGACCCATGGGAGGTGAAATCACCTCACTCTCCCCATTGGAGCATCCATAGACACCCATGATTCCTCCTTGGCACCAACACCTTCAACCAACCAAGCCGAGCAAGCTCACCTTCTCTCTGCCACCCACAACACCCTGAGATGGTCGGATGACCACTAGAAACTCAATGTCCCCTCATTTCCATTCAAACACAAAGAAAAATCATTACTCACATCCCTAGCTACCCAAGACAAGCTGCTAGAGCCATGCCCTAAGCTCCCAAGCTTGTTCCTCAATCAAAAAATGCCATTCCGGTCTGTCTCAAAATAAGACACTCCCATTTTTGACCTAACTTACCCATTTCTATTTTAAACTCAAATTAAATTTGCACACACCTTCCCTGGGGTTCATTGAGTAAGAATGAATTATCTCCAAAGCTTCTTGAGCACCAGAGGTGGGACTTTGATCAAAGTCGAACTCCAAATCATCAGTTTGTGGCCTTTAGAGTGAACGTCGAGGAATTAATCAAATTATTGCTCAATAAGGCTTCATCTCAAGCTTCCTTAATCATTTGAGCCATCAATCTTGAGCTCCTATGAGGTACGCTTCCAAAACAGATCCTTAGGCAAAAATGGGTTGGAGCTTTTTGAAGAAAACTTGCATCTCATGTGATCTTGGCCATTGGATCCCATCTGATTGATGTGTGAAGGTGGGATCCTTTTGAGTTGATCAAGCTAGTAAGCTCAATCAAGCAATGGTGGATAGACTCCATTCTCCATCACTCGTGTGATGTTAGATCACCCACCCTTTCCGCATGATCGAAATAGACGATCGTGATTAGATCAGCTAGATTGATCTGATTTAATCCTATTAAGCTGTGGAATTAATCGTAGTCACCCAATCTTAGATCATGATGAGAAAGCATCCTCCCACCATGACACTAAGTAAGTTTAAGTAGCCAATCGCAATGCCACATGGAAAGCGCACATGTGGACCGCCATGTGGCATTAATAGATTACGCTTTAATTAGTTTAATTAATCATTTTAAATGGCTAAAACTTCTAAAAATCATAAAAAATCATAGAAATAAAAAATGCAAATAAATACTCATTTTAAATGTATTTAATAAAAGAATTAATTAAAAATGATCTTAACTAATTTTAAATAGTAATTAAGATTTGATTACAAAATTAATTTGCTTAATTACTTAATTACTTGAGCAATTTATCTCAAATTTTGTGGGTTAATTTAATGGGATGACCTCTACCTCCCATGATTTTCTTGGGATTTATTGCTTACTTAATTAGGAAAATTGATTAATTAAACCTTAACTACTCTTTTAAGTTAATTGATGATTAATTAATCCCATGAATAGTAACAAATTAGTTAATTAAGTTTATTAATCATTATTTAATAGTAAGTGAACTAAGGAATAGAGTTGGGACCCCTTTCCTTAAGTTCATTTCACCCTTTTTTAAAATAAATTTAATTAAGATTTAACTAATTAATTAAATCACTTAATCAAATTGAAATCATAATCACATCTGAGTTTAATTAATTAAACCATGTAAATCTTTAGGTGTTTAATAACCTAAAGGAGTTTAATGAAATTATGGTTAGTCCATATGTGTGGGAAAACCATAAGAGTAATTATTAAGTCCTTTAATCTAGTTAACTATTAATCATGAAATTACACATTAGGCCCCTTTTATTTCTTAAGATCATTGCAAGTTTATTTTCCATGCATATCATGTTGTCTCATAATTATTTAGTTAATTACTTTAAGGTGACATAGGTAATGGTAATTAATTCATCTAATTAAAGTTTCAACTTAATTAACTCATAAAATCAACTTAATTACATTTCCTTAAATTAAATCAAATTACTAATGTGGAATGGGTTTAAAATAACAAGTGATGATTTCTCTTCTCATCTTTAAATCAAATCAAATACAAAACTTAATTAATAAAGAAGCTTTGGTTTGCTTTAAATAATCTTATTTGATTTGATTGTCCTTAAGAACTAGTTTGGTTGAATGAATCACATGCTTATATTCGATTGTCCTATTTCCAATCATGTTAAATTTGGTATGTCTTTTCAAAATAAAGTAAAAGATAATGGATTTCCTTTTTGTAAGCTTGCATGTGTTGATTTAATCTAATATATGTGTGGCTATTATAACTATTAAATCCAAAATGTATTTTTCAAAAGCTTATAAATGAATAATAATATGTGTTATGATGCTAGTTATAAATACATAAGAAATGCATGTGCTTATCGCTTAAGTGTATGAATGTTGAGTTGACTTTCCTCTATTCATGTGTTGATTTATATAAGATTGAATGGTAATGGGTATATAGGCTAAACATCCTGGAACACGAAGCATTAGCTAGCCCCAAGGAGGTCATTTGATTACCTCACTTCCTGGTTTAATAATGGCACATACCCATTTGATTTCACTCTTATGTATTTCAACTTTAGAATTTGGATAGAGCTTTAATTCATATATATATAAATGATTCAATAAAAAATATACAATCTTTGCATGGTTTTCTTTCCCTCATTTATGTATACATCCATGTGTGTCCAAGAAAAGCAAGTATATAGTATGGACATCCCGAGAATACGAGGCTTTAGTTAACCCCAAGGAGGTCATTTGATTACCTCACTTCCCTGATTTAAGAACAACACGTACTTGCCTATATGTTTGTACATGTATATGTATATGTGATTAGTGAATGAAAATCCCATTTTACATTAAAATTGCATGCATTCATAATTGACTAAGTGGTTGAATTAATTAGCCATATGATTTGGAGCTTACTTCCTATGTTCATGTATATGAATTTACATATGTTTGAATGCAAATGGATATATATTTGGACATCCCAGAATATGATTTAGGCTTTAAGGAGGTCATTTGATTACTTAACTTCCCTGATTTAACAATGACACATGCCTATTTAATTTCATTCTTTTTTTTATTTAAGAATTTGGATAAAGCTTTAAACGAATATTTTTAAATAATTCAATCAAATAAAATATAAATTCTAAACATACACATACATTCATCATTTAAGTGCTAAAATATATTGCATGTATAGATACACTTAGGATTAAATCATATGCATGTTACATGTGATGGAAAATGATTTAATATATGTCATGTGGTAGTAATTGAATTAAATTAATCTTAAGATGCCTTTCATTTTGAATAGGATTATTTAAAGTGAACCTAAACTTAGGATTAATTAAATCATTTAATAAGCCATTCACTAAAGAGAACTAAATCAAATTAATATACTTTAGTAAGTGACTTAAGGTAGGGATGAAAGAGGGCAATCATCTTTTCCTCTCTTATAACACTTTTGCTAAGTGTAATTAAATGAAACAAAAGACAACAAAAACCAAATCAATTTAACTACTTCAAGTGAAATCAACCTTTCATGTTAAATTGAATCCTTCTACACTTTAAAAATACAACACTAATGCCTAACAAGACTTACCACACAAGCCTTAATACACACATTAGAATTAAGTCACCACTTCTAGCTCTAAGTTAGGATGGTGTATGATGTGATGCATGTTTTATTTTATGATGTATTATTTTAGATTGGATGTTAGGGTGTATGCTTCGTAGACTGCATGATATGCCAATATTAGCTTAATCATATTTTCTGTATAAGATTATGCTTAAGGGATGCTTAAAAATAAATGTGAATGCTCTTTTTGTAGGTTGCTTAAATCTTAAAGCATAATCCAAGTTAGGTGGGCTTAACCTATGTGTAGGGTGCTATGTCCAAATTGTAAATACAAATGCTTAGATTATATGTATATTTAGCTAACCTCTATTTTGTAGGTGTTGTTAGATTTAATTTTTCCACATAAATGTAATTTTGCAATAGAATTAGGACTAGTTATGGGGATTAGGATGAGCATGTAGAAGGCTTTCCCTGGGTGCCTTGTGATGCCTTTGAAGCAACCACCATCCAAATCAAAGAAGGAACCAAATCAAAAATGGAGATATGAAGAAAGAAGACCTCCATAGAATTTAATACAATTATAATTATTCTTTCATATTCCAGATTATATAAGGATAGACCTCAAATCAATCTCTCTTGAGTTTTTTTTTTCTTTACGATAGTTTATATAATTGTTTGATGTTATGTTTACATTGTGCATTAGGATGGCATGCTTTTATAGTTTCTTAAATGATTGATGCTTTAATGTGTGGCTTGGATATGATTGGCTCTTAGGATAAAAAATAATGTTTCTACTCAACTAATCACTCATAACTAAATTTTAAACAACTCATAACCTCATCATAATGCCTAAGACATAAATAAGATAATTAAAGATTTAGCCCCTTAGATGTATGGTTGTATGTTTCACATCATGCATGCATGCTTTTCTCTTGAACATGAAGGATCTCCATCCTTGCATGATAAAGGAATGTTAGACTGAGGGCATCCCTTGTGGTGGAGAATGCCTTCTAGTGATTTGACCCACAACCTATTTCATCATGCATTTAGGCCCTCTCATCTTGTTCATTGAATCCTCTCAACATCATCCTTTCTTTGAGTTTGGAGATGTTGATCCTCAAGTAGGCAAGGTTCTTAGACTCATAATGTTGATACATACTTCAACCGAACTCTATACAGACCCAACATTCACTATAATGTAAAGAGGGGTGTCAGTCCCCAAGAGTAAGTCTTCATCGAATGTAAATAAAAAACCTAAACCTAAATAATAAACAAAAAAATAAAACCTAAAATAAATAATAAATAAAACCTAAAACCCTAAACTAAAAAATAACCTAAACCTAAAATAAAAATAAAATAAACCTAAACCTAAACTAAAATAAATAAACCTAAACCTAAACCTAAACCTAAAATAAACTAAACCTAAACCCTAAAATAAATAAAATAAAATCTACCAAAAAATAAACCTAACCTAAACTAAAAAAAATAAAACCTAAAATAAACCTAAAATAAAACCTAAAACCTAAACCTAAAACCTAAATCAAACCTAAAAATAAAAAAAATAAACCTAAACCTAAAAAATAAAATAAAATAAAACTAAACTAAAAATAAACCTAAACCTAAACCTAAAAAAAATAAAGTAAAATAAAAAACCTAAACTAAAATAAATAAACTTAAAATAAATAAACTAAAATAAATAAAAAAATAAACCTAAATAAAAAATAAACTAAAATAAATAATAAATATATAAAATAAACCTAAACCTACTAGTTTACTTAATTTAAGAATAAAAGATAAAGATATATAAAAATATATATAACAAACCCTAACCCTAAACCCTAAACCCTAAACCCTAAAATGCTAAACCTTAAACAAACACTAAACCCAAAACCCTAAACTATAAAAACCCTAAACACTAACCTTAAACCTTAAACCCTAAACCCTAAACTAACCCTAAACCCTAAGCTAACCCTAAACCCTAATCCCTAAACCATAAAAACCCTAAACCCTAAAGCTTAAACACTAAACCCTAAACCTTAAACCCTAAACCCAAAAAAAAACTAAACCCTAAAAAAGCTAAAAACCTAAACCTAAACTAAATAAATCTAAAATAAATAAAAAATAAACCAAAAAAATAAAAAAAATAAAAATAAAATAAAAACATAAACTAAAACCTAAACCTAAACCTAAACCAAAAAAGAAAATAAGCTAAAAACTAAATACTAAACTAAAATAAAATAAATAAAAACCTAAACTAAACTAAAAAATAAAAAACCTAAATAAAATAAAAACTAAACTTAAAATAAAATAAATTAAAAATTAAATAATTACCTAAACCTAAAGAATAAACCTAAAAACAAAACCTAAACATAATAAAAAAATAAAACTTAAACTCTAAAAAAAAAAAACTAAACATAAAATAAATATAAAATAAACCTAAACTTAAACCAAAAAATAAACTAAACTAAAATAAATAAAACTAAAAAACCTAAACTAAACCTAAACCTAAACTAAACCTAAACAAATAAAATAAAAAAACTAAAATAAACCTAAACCCTAACTAAAAAAACAAAACCTAAAGATAAACCTAAAATAAAAACCTAAAACCTAAACCTAAAAAAAAATAAAAAAAACCTAAACTTAAACCTAAATAATAAAATAAAAATAAATCTAAACTAAAAAAATAAACCTAAACCTAAATGTTAACCTAAAAAATAAACAAAAATAAAAATAAACCTAAAATAAATAAACTATACTAAATAAAAAAATAAACCTAAATAAAAATAAAAATAAAATAAAAAAATAAATATAATAAACTAAAACCTAAACCTACCTTTAATTTTTTTTTAAAACCATAAATTCTAAATCCTAAACCCTAAACCCTAAACCTACAATCCAAACCCTAAACCCAAACCATAAACCCTAAACCTTGAACCCTAAAGCCTAAAACCATAAAAGCATAAACTAAAACCCTAAACCCTAAACCTAAACCTTAAACCACTTAACCCTAAACCTAAACCTAAAGTAAACTAAATAAATTAAAAAAAAACTTAAACCCTAAAACCTAATAAACCTAAACCTAAACCTAAACCTAAGAATGGGAACTTGATGAAATAACATCACCACAACTCAAAGATCTAGGTTGAGGCGTACATATGTTACAATGGTGGTGGGGAATGTGAGGATATGGAGGTAGTCGAGGTTATGGAGATGGAGGAGTGACAAGGAATATGGTAGAGGGATAAAGGATATGATGGATCCTACTCGAGAGGTCGGTGGTTATGGGAACCGACAAATAAAGAACGTATCCGATTTGTCGCTAATTTATAGATTCTAGTTAACTGGTTTTGATTTATTCTATGTCTGATCATTTTTATCTATGTCGCTTGTGTCTTAGAAAACTTATGTGTTACTTGATAAAAATAAAATAAGAAGAAATTTGTTCTCTATTAAAAAAATATTAAAACCCTAAACTAAAACTAACCCAAAACCTAAACCTAAACCTAAACTAACCTAACCTAAAATAAAACCCTAAATAAACCTAAACCTAAATAAACTCTAAAACCTAAATAAACCCTAAATCCTAAAACCTAAACCCTAACCAACCCTAAACCCAAAACCTAAACCAAACCTAAACCCTAAAAAAAAATATACTAAAATAAAACCTAAATTAAAATAAATAAACTAAACTAAATAAAAAATTAAAATAAACATAAAAATTAAATAAAAATAAATAAATATAAAACCTACTAATTTACTTAATTTAAAACCCTAAATAAACCCTAAACACTAAAGCCTAAACACTAAACCCTAAATCTAAACCTAAACCCTAACCCTGCTCCCCTAAAACCCTAAACCCTAAAAAACCTAAAACCCTAAACCTTAAACCTCTAAGTTTTAGATTTTATTTTTTTACTTTCTAGTTTAGGTTTATTTTATTTTATTTTATTTTAGTTTGTTTATAAATATTTAAATTTAGGTTTAAGTTTTTTTATTTTATTTTAAATTTTAGGTTTCTTTATTTTTACTTAGATTAGATTTTTTTTTTTTTTATTTTTATTTTTAATACTTTTATGTTTAATTTTTTAGGTTTATTTTTATGTAGTTTTTTATTTAGGTTTTTTTATTAGTTTAGTTTAAGTTTATTTTATTTATTTTAGTTTAGTTTATTTTAGTTTAGGTTTATATATTTTATTTATTTTATTTTTATTTATTATTTTTTAGTTTAAGTTAGGTTTTTTTATTTTATTTAAGTTATTTTGTTTATTTTTTATGTTTGATTTTTTTTATTTTTATTTTATTTTATTTATTTTATCTATTTATTTAATTTTTTATTATTTTAGGTTTCTAATTCTAGATTTATTTTTTTAGTTTAGTTTATTTTATTTATTTTATTTTAGTTTTATTTTTATTTTATATTATTTTATGGTTTAGTTTTTTAGGTTTAGTTTTATTTTTTTAGTTTATTTTAATATATAAATAAAATAGAGCCTTAAACCTAAAAACTAAAACCTAAAAAAAATAAAATAAAAAACTAAACCTAAACCTAAAAATAAAAAATAAAACCTAAACCTTAAAAATAAATTAAAAATAAAACTCAACTAAAAAATAAGCCTAAACTTAAACCTAAACTAAAAATAAACTAAAATAAAAAAACTAAAAAAATAAATAAACCTAAAAATAAATAAACTAAACTAAATATAAATAAAATAAAATAAACAAAAAATAAAAAAATATACTAAATAAACTAAATATACATAAACCTATATTTAATTTTAAAAAAAAACCAACCCTAGATCCTAAACCATAAACCCCAAAACCTAAACCCTAAACCCTAAACCTACAACCCAAAACCATAAACCCTAAACTCTAAACCTTCCCCTAAACCCTAAACCCTAAACCTTAAAAAATCCTGAACCCTAAACCCTAAACCCTAACTCTAAACCCTAAACCTAAACCTAAAGTAACTAAATAAATTAAAAAATAAACCTAAACCCTTAAAGCTAATAAACTTAAACCTAAATATAAACCCTAAGAACGGGTAAAACCTTAACGATAGGAACATCACCATCAACTGCTAAATATCTAGCAAGAGAGGCAAAGGCGGAAATTATCCTAGTGGTGGTGGGGATCTAAGTGCCGGTGGATATGGAGATGGTGGTAAAAGGTGGTTGAGAAATGAGGTTACATCCGTGGTGGTGGTGAAGGGAGAGATGGGATATGATGATGGATCCCACTAAGAGGTGGTGGTATGGGAACTGAGAAACTAAAGAAATAAATGCTTATGAAACTATGCCTTTATAAGAGAGATTTCTTTATTGGGTTTTGATTTGCTTATGAAACTTCTAAGAAAACTTGGTGTGTTACTTGGTTGATGAAAAGAAGAAGTAGTTGAATCAAATTTGTTCTCTATTAAAATAAATAAATCAAAATCCTAAACCCTAAACCATAAAACCTAAAACCAAATAAACCAAAACCCTAAAAACCCTAAACCTTAAACCCCAAACCCTATACCCTATACCCTAAACTAACCCTAAACCTTAAACCCAAAAAAGGTAAAAACCTAAACCTAAACTAAATAAAACTTAAATATAAAATAAATAAATAAACCTAAACCAACATAAAAAAATAAAATTAAAATAAAAACATAAACTAAAACCTAAACCTTAAAAAAATAAAATGAAAATAAAACTAAACTAAAATAAAATTATTAAAAATGCAAACTAAACTAAAAAAAAAACCTAAAAATAAAAAAAATTAAATAAAATAAAAACTAAACCTAAAATAAAATAAAATAAAATAAAATAAAAAAAAATAAAATAAAAATAAACCTAAATGGAAATAAAAATAAAATAATAAAATAAATAATTAATAAATAAAATAAACCTATCATTTATTTAATTTTAAAAAATAAAATATATAAATAAATAAAAAAAAATCTCTAACCCTAAACCCATAAAGCTAACCTAAACCCTAAACCCTAAAACCTAAACCATAACCCTAAACTAACCTAAACCCTAAACTAACCCTAAACCTTAAATGCTAAACCTTAAACCCTAAACCATATAACCATAAACCCTAAACCCTAAATGCTAAATACCAAACCCTAAACCCTAAAGCCTAAACCCTAAAGCCTAAACCCTAAACCTTATACCATAAAAACCTAAAAACCTAAAAACTAAACTTAAACTAAATAAAACCTAAAAATAAAATAAATTAGAAAACCTAAACCTAAATAAAATAAAATAAAAACCTAAACTAAAACCTAAACCTAAACCTAAAAATAAAATAAAATAAAACCTAAATAAAAAATAAAATAAATAAAAACCTAAACTAAACTAAAAAAAATAAAATAAACCTAAAAATAAAAAACCTAAATAAAATAAACCCAAACTTAAAATAAAAAAAATAAACCTAAAATAAAATAAAATAAAAACTAAATAAAAACCTAAACCTAAAAAATAAACCTAAAAATAAATAAAAATAAAACCTAAACCTAAACTAAAACCTAAACATAAAATAAACAAAATAAAATAAAGCTAAACCTAAAATAAAATAAATAAAACCTAAACCTAAGCCTAAACCTAAAATAAACTAAACCTAAACCCTAAAATAAATAAAATAAAATCAACCAAAAATAAACCTAAATCTAAACAAAAAAATAAAACCTAAAAAAAAACTGACAATAAAATGTAAATAAACCTAAAAATTAAAATAAAACCTAAACCTAAAAATAAAAAAAAATAAAACCTAAACTTAAAAAAAAAAATAAAACTAAACTAAAAAATAAACTTAAATCTAAACTTAAACCTAAAAAATAAACTAAAATAAAAACCTAAACTAAAATAAATAAACTTAAAATAAACAAACTAAACTAAGTAAAAATAAAAAATAAGAAATAAAAAATAAAATAAACTAAAATAAAAACTAAATATTCTAAACCTACATTTTTTAATTTTAAAACCTTAAACCCTAAAGTAAACCCTAAATCCTAAACGCTAAACCCTAAACCCTAAAACTAACCCTAAACCCTAAACTAACCCTAAACCCTAAACCTTAAATAAAAATAATAGAAAAAATAAAAAAACCATAAACCCTAATCCCCTAAAACCCTAAATCCTAAATCCTAAACCCTAAACCCTAAACCCTAAAACCCTAAACCTTAAACCCTACAATCCTAAACCCTAAATCTTAAACCCAAACCCTAAACCCTAAACCCTAAACCCTAAATCACAAAACCTAAAACCCTAAACCCTAAACCCGAAACTCTAAACCCTAAACCTTAAACTCTAAACCCTAAAACTCTAAACACTAAACCCTAAACCACTGCTAAACTTAAACCCTAAAATAACCCTAAACCCTAAACTAAATCCTAAAATAAACTAAACAACCCTAAACCCTAAACACTAACCCCAAACCCTAAACCATAAACCCTAACCCCAAAATCCTAAACCATAAACCGCAGACCCTAAATCCTAAAAACCTAAAAACCTAAACCTAAACCTAATAAAACCTAAAATAAAAATAAATAAAAAACTTAAACCTAATAAAATAAAAAAATAAAATAAAATAAGATAAAACATAAACTAAAACTAAACCTAAACTAAAACATAAAAAATAAAATAAAATAAAAAAATAAAACTAAACTCAATTAAAATAAATATAGACCTAAGCTAAACTAAAAATAAAATAAACCTAAAAATAATAAATCTAAATAAAATAAAAACTAAACATAAAATAAAAATAAAATAAAATATAAACTAAACAAAAACATAAACCTAAAAATTAAAGCTAAAAATAAATAAAAAAACCTAAACCCTAAACTAAAAAAAACCTAAACCTCAAATAAACAAAATAAAATAAACCTAAACCAAAACTAAAAAAAAATTGAACTAAAATAAATAAAATCTAAACCTAAACCTAAAATAAACTAAACATAAACCCTAAACTAAATAAAATAAAATAAACTAAAATAAACCTATACCTAAACTAAAAAATAAAACCTATAAATGAACCTAAAATTAAAACTAAAACCTAAAAAAAACCTAAACCTAAAAATATAAAATAAAACTTAAACCTAAAAAATAAAATAAAAATAAAACTAAACTACATAATAAACATAAACCTAAACCTAAAAAAAACAAAACTAAAATAGAAAGACATAACTAAAATAAATAAACTAAATAAAATAAAAATAAAAAATAATCCTAAATAATAATAAAAAATAAAATAAATTAAAATAAATAATAAATAAACTAAATAAACCTAAACTTACCGATTTACTTAATTTTTTTAAAAAAAACCCTAAACCCTAAATCCTAAACCCTAAACCCTAAACCTAAAACTCTACTAACCCTAAACCCTAAACCCTAAACCTACAACTCTAAACCTACAACCCTAAACCCTAAATCATAAACCCTAAACCCTAAACCCTAAACTTAAACCCTAAACCTAAACCCTAAAAAAGCATAAACCCAAAACCTTAAATCCTAAACCCTAAACCTAAAACCCCAACCTAAACCCTAAACCTAAACCCTAAACCCAAACACTAAACCTAAACCTAAAGTAACTAAATAAATTAAAAATAAACCTAAACCTAAAGCAAATAAACCTAAAAAACCTAATAAACCTAAACCTAAACCCTAAGAGGGGCGTAACCATAGAACATCACCAAATCTAACATCTGGTGGAGGTAAGATGAATGTGATAAAAGGTGGTATCTAGATGGTGGATATGGAGGTGGTGGTCGAGGGTGGTGAGGAATGGAGGTTACCGTGGTGGTGGTGAGGGAGAGATCAGGATATGATGTGGATCTTACCGAGAGGTGGTGGTTCTGATGGGAACTAAGGAAACTAAAGAATGATCAATCCGATATGCTGCTCATGGAACCATGTCTTTGAAATAGAGACGGTTCTAGTTATCTAAGGTTTTTGATTTGCTCTATGCGTGCTCAATTTTGATCTATGTCATCACTTATGTCTTAGAAAACTTGGGGTGTTACTTGGTTATTGAAATTGAAAAGAAGAAATATTTAATCTAAATTTATTCTCTATTAAAAAAACCTCCCAAATCCTAAACCTTAAACCCTAAACCCTAAACACTAAACCCTAAAGCTACAACCCTAAAAAAATCCAAAACCCTAAACCTAAACCCTAACTCTAAACCATAAACCCTAAAAGCATAAACCCTAAAACCCTAAACACTAAACCCTAAACCCTAAACCCTAACCTTAAACACTAAACCCTAAACCACAAACATTAAACCTAAACCTAAAGTAATTAAATAAATTAAAATATAAAGCTAAACATTTAAACCTAATAAACCTAAACCTAAACCTAAACCTTAAGAATAGGCTAAACCTTGATGACATGAACATCACTGTCAACTAGGCTCAATCAAGATCTGGTGGAGGATGAAAGCGAGGTGGAGGTTATCGCAAAGGTGGTGGGGATCTGGAGGTGCTAGGATATGGAGGTGGTGTCAGCAGGGTGGTTATGGAGGTGGGAGGAGCATGAGGTTACAACTGGTGGTGGTGGAGGAAGAGATCGGGATATGATGGTGGATCTACTGAGGCCGTGGTTGATGGGAACTAGAGAAATTGAAGAACGACCAATCCAAATTGGTGCTTATGGAACTATGTCTTTATAGTAGAGAAGGTTATAGTTATATAAGGGTCTTGATTTGCTCAATGCATGCCCATTTGTTATCTATGTCGTCACTTGTGACTTAGAAAACTTGAGTGTTACTTGGTTGATGAAATCAAAAAGAAGAAATATTGAATTGAATTTGTTCTCTGTTAAAAAAAACCCAAAAACCCTAAACCCTAAACTATAAAACCCTAAACCCTAAAACCCTAAACCCAAAACCCAAAATCATAAACCCTAAAGCCTAAAAACCTAAAAACCTAAACCTAAAAAATAAAATAAAAATAAAACTCAACTAAAAAATAGACCTAAACCTAAACCAAAACCTAAAAAATAAACTAAAATAAAAAACCTAAACTAAAATAAGTAAACCCAAAATAAATAAACTAAACTAAATAAAAATAAAAAATAAAATAGACTAAAATAAATAAAAAATAAACTATGTAAACTAAATAAGCCTAAACCTACCGATTTACTTAATTTAAAAAAAAAGAACCCTAAACCCTAAATCTTAAACCCTAAACTCTAAACCCTAAACCTAAACCTAAACTAACTAAATTAACTAAACCTACAAACTATAAACCTAAACAAAAACCCTAAAAAACTAAAACCTAAACCCTAAACCCTAACCCCTAAAAGCATAAACCTTACAACCCTAAACCCTAAATCCTAAATGCTAAACCCTAAACCCACAACACTAAACCTACAACCCTAAACCCAAAACCCTAAACCTAAAAAACCTAAACCCTAAAAAACATAAACCCTAAACCCTAAACCCTAAACCCTAAACCCTAAACCCTAACCCTAAACCCTAAGCCCTAAACCTAAACCCTAAACCTAAACCTAAATAAAAAGTAACTAAATAAATTAAAAAATAATCCTAAACCCTAAAACCTAATAAACCTAAACCTAAAACCTAAGAATGGGTAGAACCTTGACAAATGAACATCACCCAACCGTGCTGCCTAGTTCTGGCATGGAGGAGAACTGAGGTGGCGTTATCTAGGCTGGTGGGGATCTAGAAGTGCTTGGTTGATATGGAGGTGGTGGTGGGTGGTTATGGAGGTGGGAAGAGAGGTTACCATGGTGGTGGTGAAGGGAGAGATCGATGACATGATGGTGCATCCTGCTACTCGATAGGTCAGGGCAGTTCTGATGGGAACTAGAGAAACAAAAGAATGACCGATCCGATCTGCTGCTTATGGAACAGTGTCTCTATTGTTGAGACAGTTCTAGGGTTTTTTATTTGCTCTATGCGTGCTCATTTTTTATCTATGTCGTCGCTTGTGTCTTAGAAAACCTGGGTTGTTACTTGGTTGATGAAATTGAAAAGAAGAAATATTGAATCTGAATTTGTTTCCTATTAAGATAAAAATAACAACCCTAAACTAAAAGCTGAACCCCAAACCTGAACCCTGAACCCTAAATCCTAAACTGTAAAAATAAAAATATAAAAAAACAAAAAAAGAACCCAACCCTAAAACTAGCACTAAACCCTAACACCACAACACTAAACCTACAACCTAAACCCTAAATCCTAAACCCTACAAAACCCTAAACCCAAAACTCTAAACCCTAAACCCTAAAACCAAAAAGACCTTAAACCATAAACTCTAAACTCTAAACCCTAAACCCTAAACCCTAAACTCTAAACACCAATCCCTAAACTTAAAACTAAAGTAACAAAATAAATTTGAAAATAAACTTAATAAACCTAACCCTAAAAAATAAGAATGTGCAAAACCTTGATGGGGAACATCACAGAAACCAAGCTCAGATCTAGCAAGGAGGTGGGAAGGTGTATTATCATGGGTGGTAGGGGATCTGAGGTGTTGGTGGATATGGTGGTGGTCAAAGTAGTGGTTATGGAGGAGGAGTGATGGAGGTTATAGTGGTTGGTGGAGGAGGGAGTGATGTGACATGATGCTAGATCCTACTCGCCGGTGGTTCTAATGGGAAATTGGAGAAATTGAAGAATCGATCCGATCTACGCTTATGGAACTTTATAATGAGATGATTCTAGTTATCTAGGGTGTTTGATTTGCTCTATGAGTGCTCATTTTATCTATGTCATCGCCATGTATTAGAAAACTTAGTATGTTACTTGGTTGATGAAATCGAAAAGAAAAAATATTGAATCTAATTTTTTTCTCTATTAAAAAAACCAAATATCTTAAATCCTAAACTAAAACTTGAACCCTAAACCTAAAACCTAAACCCTAAACCCTAAACCATAAAAATAAAAAATAAATAAAAAAATAAAACCAAAACCCTAAACCTACAACACTAAACCTATAACCTTAAACCCTACAACCCTAAACCCTAAAAAACTAAACTAAACCCTAAACCCTAAACCTAAACCCTAAACCCTAAAACCTAAAAGCATAAACAATAAAATCCTAAACCCTAAACCCCAAACCCTAAATCTAAACCTAAAGTAACTAAATAAATTAAAAAATAAACCTAAACCCTAAGAATGAGCAGAATCTTGATGACAAAAACATCACCATCTACTAGGTTCAGTCTAGATCTGGCGGTGAAGGCAAAGGCGGAGGTGATGGTGATCGTAGTGGTGGTGGGGATCTAGAGGTGCTAGAGGATATTGAGGTGGTGGTCAGAGCAATGGTGATTATGGTGGCAGGAGGAGCAATAGAGGTTACAATCGTGGTGGTGTCGGAGGGAGAGATCGAAGATATGATGGTGGATCCGCAATGAGAGGTGGTGGGGAATGGGAGAAATCAAGAATGGCCGATGCTACTTATGGAATTGTATCTTTACAGTAAAGATGGTTCTAGTTAGCTAATGTTTATAATTTGATTTATACATGCTCATTTTTTATCTATGTCATCGTTTGTGTCCTAGAAAACTTAGTGTGTTACTTGGTTGATGAAGTTGAAAAGAAGAAATGTTGAATATGAATTTGTTCTCTGTTAAAATAAAATAAAAACCTTAAACCCTAAACCATAAACTAAAACCTAAACCCTAAACATAAAAAATAAACCCTAAACCCTAAACCTTAAAATAAAAAATAAATAAATAAATAAAAAACCATAACCTTATACCCTAAAACCTACAACCCTAAACCCCAAACCCTAAACCCTAAACTCTAAAAATCTCAAAACCTAAATAAAATCTAAATAAAACCTAAATAAAATAAAAACAAAATGAAAAATAAGAATAAAATAGACCTAAAATTAATAAAATAAAAACTAAATAAAAACCTAAACCTAAAAAACAAACCTAAAAATAAAACCTAAAAAAAAAATAAAAAAAACCTAAACCTTAAACTAAAGAAAAACTTAAACCTAGAATAAAAACAAAATAAACAAAATAAAGTAAACCTGAACCTAAATAAAAATAAATAAAACTAAAATAAATAACACCTAAACCTAAACCTAAACCTAAATTAGAAAAAAATAAAATAAACTAAAAGTAAACCTTAAACTAAACTAAAAAATAAAACCTAAAATAAACCTAAAATAAAAACCAAAAACCTACACCTAAAAATATAAAATAAAAACCTAAACCTAAACCTAAAAATACAAAATAAAATGTAAACCTAAAAAAATAAAATAAAAATAAAACACAACTAGAAGAAAACCTAAAACTAAAAGATAAACTAAAATAAAAAACCTAAACTAAAATAAATAAACCTAAAATAAATAATTTAAACTAAATAAAAATAAAACATAAACCTAAATAAAAATAAAAAATAAAATAAACTAAATAAACCTAAACCTACTAGTTTACTTGAATTTTTTTTTAAAAAAACATATACCTTAAATCCTAAATCCTACACCCGAAACTCTAAACCCTAAAACTAACCCTAAACCTACAACCATAAACCCTAAACCCTAAATCCTAAACCCTAAAACCTAAAACACTAAACCCTAAACCCTAAACACTAAACCCTAAACATTAGACCCTAAAACCTAAACCCTAAAACCCTAAACACTAAACCCTAAATCATAAACCCTAAAATCTAAAACCTGCAACCCTAAACCCTAAACACTCATCCCTAAACTAACCCAAAACCCTTAACCCAAAAATAACCCTAAACACTAAGAATGGGAAAAACCTTGATGGCAAGAACATTATCGCTTAGGCTCGCCTAGATCTAAGCAGTGTGAAGGTGAGAGGCCAGACATTGATGGTGGGGATATGGAGGTGCCGGGTGGATATGAAGGTGGGTCAAGCATTGGTGGTATCGAGGAGGAGGTGAGGTTACATCCATGGAGGTGGCGATGAGGATGGGAATATGATGGTGGATCCCACTGCTCGAGAGGTGGTGGTGGTTCTGATGGGAATTAGACAAATTGAAGAATGGTCAATCCGATCTGCTGCTTATGGAACTGACTTTATAGTAGAGAAGGTTCTAGTTATCTAGGGTTTTTTATTTGCTCTATGGGTGGTCATTTTTGATCTATGTCATTGCTTGTGTCTTAGAAAACTTGGGGTGCTACTTGGTTGATTAAATCGAAAAGAAGAAATGTTGAATCTGAATTTGTTCTCTGTTAAAAAAAAACTTAAACCCTAAACCCTAAACTAAAACTTAAACCTTAAACCAAAAACCAAAACTCTAAACCCTAAACCCTAAATCTAAACCATAAACCCCAAACCCTAAACCTTAAACCCTAAACCCTAAACTAATCCTAAACCCTAAACCCTAAAAAGCTAAAAACTTAAACTTAAACTAAATAAAATCTAAAAATAAATTAAATAAAAAAATGAAAACCAAAATAAAATAATAAAATATAATAAAATAAAAAACATAAATTAAAACCTAAACCTAAACCTAAAAAAAAAAAACTAAACTAAAATAAAATATATAAAAACCTAAACTAAACTAAAAAAAATAAACCTAAATAAAAAATTAAACCTAAAATAAAATAAAATAAACCTAAAATAAAATAAAATAAAATAAATAAAAAATAAACTAAAAAATAAACCTAAAAATAAATAAAAAATAAGACCTAAACCCTAAACTAAATAAAATAAAATATACCTAAACCTAAACTAAATTAAACTAAACTAAAATAAATAAAAACTAAACCTAAACCTAAAATAAACTAAACCTAAACTAGAAAACAAAACTTAAAATTAAAACTAAAATATAAACCTAAAACCTAAACCTAGAAAAATAAAATAAAAACCTAAACCTAAACCTAAAAATTATAAATAAAACCTAAACCTAAAAGTAAAAGAAAAATAAAACTCAACTAAAAAATAAAGCTAAACCTAAAGATAAACTAAAATAAAAAACTAAACTAAAATAAATAAACCTAAAATAAATAAACTAAACTAAAAAATAAAATAAAATAAACTCAAATAAATAAAAAATAAACAAAATAGACCTAAACCTACTTTTACTTAATTTAAAACCCTAAATCTTAAACCCAAAACCCAAAACCCTAAAACAAACCCTAAACCTAACCTAAAAACCCTAAACCCTAAACCCTAAACCTTAAATCCCTAAACCCTAAACCATAAACCCTAAACACTAAAACCCTAAACCTTAAACCCTAAACCATAAACCCCAAGCCCTAAAACCTACAACCCTAAACCCTAAATCATAAACCCCAAAACTTTAACCCTAAACCCTAAATTAAAATAAAAATAAAAAGAATAAAAAAAATTAAAGAAAAAAACCTTAAACCCTAAATTAACCCTAAATCCTAAACCTTAAACTAACCCTAAACCCTTAGAATGGGTAGAACCTTGATGGAAGGAACATCACATAACTAAAGTCTAGATCTAGAGGAGGCCGGACTATATAAAGTGGTGGGCTAGTGGTGGAAGAGAGGATGATGGATCATGCTTCCAAATGGTGGTTTTGGGGAAAGAAATAGAAGAATAATAGATCCATCTACCGTTATGGAATTATGTCTTTATAATAGATGGTTCTAAATATCTAGAATTTTATTTACTCTATGTGCTCATTTTTTATGTATGTCATCGCTATGCCTTAGAAACTTGTTATTTGGTTGATGAAATTGAAAAGAAGATATTTTGAATATGAATTTGTTCTGTTGTAAAAAAAAAAAACCTTAGACCCTAAACCCTAAACCCAACATGAAAACATAAACCCTAAACCTAAAACTTAAACCCTAAACCCTAAACCCTCCTAACCATAAACCCTAAACCCTCCTAACCATAAACCCTAAACCCTAAAAATTGAAAAACCTAAACCTAAACTAAATAAAACCTAAAAATAAAATAAATCAAAAAACCTAAACCAAAATAAAATAAAACATAAACTAAAACCAAAACCTAAACCTAAAAATAAAACAAAATAAAAAATTAAAACTAAACTAAAATAAAATAATTAAAAACCTAAACTAAACTAAAAAAATAAAAAAACCTAAATAAAATAAAAACTAAACCTAAAATAAAAATAAAATAAACTTAAAATAAAATAAAATAAAAACTAAATAAAAATCTAAACCTGAAAAATTAACCCAAAATAAATAAAAATAAAACCTAAACCTTAAACTAAAAAAAGCAAAACCTAAAATAAAAATAAAATAAATAAAATAAAATAAACCTAAATCTAAACTAAAATAAATGAAACTAAATTAAATAAAACCTAAACCTAAATTTAAAATAAACTAAACATAAACCTAAATCTAAACCTAAACTAAATATAATAAATTAAACTCAAAATAAACCTAAAAATAAACCTAAAAGCTAAACCTAAGAAAAAACCTAAACCTAAACCTAAAAATAAAAAATAAAACCTAAACCTAAAAAATAAAATAAAAATAAAACTTAACTAAAAAATAAACCTAAATCAAAAAAATTAATTAAACTAAAAAACTCAAACTAAAATAAATAAACCTAAAATAAATAAACTAAACTAAATAAAAATAAAAATAAAAATAAACCTAAATAAAAAGAAAAAAATAAAATAAACTCAAATAAATAAAAAATAAACTCAAATAAAGAAAATAAACTAAATAAACCTAAATTATCGATTTACATAATTTAAAAAAATAGTCATAAACCCTAAATCTTAAACCTACAACCCTAAACCCTAAAATCGTAAACCCTAAACCCTAAACCCTAAACCATAAACCTTGATCCCTAAACCCTAAACCTTGAAACACTAAACACTAATCCCTAAACCCTAAACCCAAAAACCTAAAAACCTTGAACCCTAAACACCAAAACCTACACCCCTAAATCCTAAACCCCAAACTCTAAACCCTAAACCCTAAACTAACCCCTAAACCTCAGAATTCGCATAACCTGATGGCGTGAAATGACATCTAAAGTTTCAGGGCTTGATTCCAGGGACGCGTGGAGTAGAGATGACGCAATGGATGGTGGGGGCTTGAGGTGCTTCATGGATATGGAGGTGGTCCAAGTAGTATGCACGAGGTGGAGGAGAGACCAGGTTACAACTTGGGTGGAGGGAGAGACTGGGATATGATGGATCCCACTACTGAGAGTGGGGATGATTTTGATGGGAACTAGAGAAACGGTCAATATGATCTATCCTGCCTTTTATAGTAGACAGTTACTTATCTAGGGTTTTTTGGTGCTCATTTTTTATCTATGTGTGTCTTAGAAAACTTAGGTGCTACTGGTTGATTAAATCAAAAGAAGAAATATTGAATCTAAATTTGTTCTCTTAAAAAAAAACTTAAACCCTAAACTAAACCCTAAACCCTAAAACCCTAAACCCTAAACTAAACCCTAAACCCTAAACCCTAAACCCTAAACCCTAAAACCCTAAACCCTAAACTTAAACCCTAAACCCTAAAACCCTAAACCCTAAACCTTAAACCCTAAACCCTAAACCCTAAAACCATAAACTAAATAAAAAATTAAACCATAAAACCTAAATGCAAAACCCTAAACTTTAAACCTTAAACCAACCCTAAACCCTAAACCCTAAACCATAAACTAACCCTAAACCCTAACCCTAAACACTTAACCCTAAACCTTTAATAAAGATGTCATTAAGAGTAGATCTAAAGAATGACCTAATCTTAACATAGTTATGTTAGATAAAGAAAATGTGTTCAAGAGACTTTCCCTTGACTATAAGAGACTTGAATAAACTAACCCTAACCCTAAATTTTATTATTATACCATATATTATAGTATAATGTAACATCATATATTTGAGCATGTAGTAATGTGTTTTTGGATGTTGTAAGATGTTTGAAATATTTTAGTATATTATGGTATTGTTCCATATAGTATATTAATATAAATCATAAAAATATTGATTTAATAAATCATATGATGAAATTTGTTAAATTTGAAGTGGGAATTAGTAGTACCAAAGGTGTACACCACTTGTAGTCTAAAAAGTAAAATTTTGTGTTCAAAATAAATATATATGTTGTAGCATAGTATAGCATCATATATCATAATATATTATGCATTTTAAATTCTTTTAGTATTTTACAATCATGTAGTCAAGCCTACATTAGCATTATTTATAAAAATGTTGATTTAGACTTTAAAATGATGGAATTTGGCCAAATTCATAATAGGTAGAGCATGACATCATAATATATTATTTCAATTTAAAATATGTAAGTGATATGACTAAAATATATAGTTTTTTATTGTTTAGACTAATTTTATGATTTTTTATTTTAAGTAATCCCTTCAGATTTGATATGCAATATAATATAATATAATATGTTATAGTGTATTATAAAATAGGATGCCATAACATAGTGTAGCATCATGCATTATAGCATACTATTTTGTATTACTACTGTTATTACATTTTATATATATTTAGATTTTTTAGGTATAATTCATAAAATTTTTGATTTATAAAATGAGATGATGGGATTTTTGCAAATTTATGGTAAGCTTTAGGGAACATCATTGGGGTGTTCAATGGTGTGTCATTTAATCAAAAGAATGCAATTTTGCATCCAAAATAAATATTCATTTTTCAACCAAATTTTATAATTTTTTTTCTTAAAGTGATTCATTTTAAGATGTAATGTAAGATAATATATTATATGAAAGCATATTAAAATATAATGTACATAACCACATAACTTCACATATATATGAATATGGTGGTGTGTTACTAAATGTTATTGTACATTTTAGTATGTTTTACTTTTGTTATAATACATTGGGTCAAAAAAAAATGTTAATTTGAAGGTTGAGTGGATGAATTTAGCCAAATTCACAGCACACACCAAGAAGCAACACCAAAATTATGCTATTTTCTACCATTTCTAATAGAAAAAAAACAATTACATCCAAAATGAACATTATTCAAATTTTTTGAGAAAAATTTTTTTTTGTTCCTTTTAAGTGATTCTAATGAGGTCTAATGTTAGACATTATATTATATTATAGAAAATTATAATATAACATCATATATTATAATATAATATAGTGTGTTAATTCATAATATATGTTTAGCATGATATTGTATAGTTAGTTTGAGCTTGCACCATCACAATTCATAAAATGTTGATTACAATGTTAAGATGATGTAATTAATGAATAAATTGTTTGGCTTTTGGTTGAAGTAAAAAAGAGAAGAAATAAGATTTGATGAGAATTCCATGTCAAGGATCCGGAGGGAGATCCACTATGGGATCACATGCATGGCATTGGACATGACATGTGAGGGTCTATGTCGAGGGCAAGAAGAAAATATTGGGGATAAGGTTTAAATTTGATTTGATTATATGAATTGTGGAAAGAAGATCCATCGGGATAAGAATCTATAATCCACCAAAGATTAAGATTGAATCAACTTTAATTTGTTTTAATTAATGTGGAGGCATATGCTAGAGATATGGGCTCGAACTGTATCTATATGAACCAAGAAGTGTTTGGGCTATCCAGAATTGATTTGAGTTTGATTTCATAAATTTGTTCGGGGCTGTATCCATTAGGAATAAGAGTTTGGTTGGATTTCTTTGATTTAGACTCTACTAAGTAAGTTGGTTTAATTTGGCTCCACTAGAGAGGTTGGTTTTGAATTTGATTTATTTTTTTAACTTGTTTATATATAATTTGGGGCTCCACTGGGGAGAAGGGTGTGATTTAACTCCACTGGGGAAAATCAGATTGGGTTTAATTTAACTGAGTTAATGTAGGACCTTGTTGTGCAATGGACCCACTAAGAAGGGGCTATCACCTTGACCTACCTCAGTTTACAAATCCAAAGGGATAGTCTACTGTAGAGCTAGCAACCTAAGGGGTTTTTTAGTGTGCAATGACTATGGTAGAAGAAGGAGAAGACTTACATATTTCAAAGCTAGGACCAACCAGGGTGACCTATTGGATGCACAAATCAACTGACAATTTGACTACTAAGTGAATGTCGCTAAGGACTTATGTCAACTCAAAAGTAGTTAGGATTAATTTATATTAATTTCATGTGTTTTAATATGGTTTATTTGGTTTAGTTTGATTTGGAAAAGGCATATCTGCTGGGGATGTGAGCTTGGTCAAATTTGATAGATTTATTTTATGGACCATGGGTGTGATGGACCCACCAAGGGGCTATATCGACTTGTCCTATCTTAGATTTACAAATCCAAAAGATAGTCTACTAGTCGGTAGCTAGCCAACCAAAGAGGTTACCTTCGGTGCAACGGCTAGGAAGAAGGCATAGTAGACTCACATCTTCTAAAGTAGGGAACAATCGCTGGGGTTGCCTGTGGTAGCACAACAAATTGAACCCGACTTAGGGGTGACTACTGAGTGAATGCCATTATGTACTCCCTACTTGGGAAAAGCTTGGGGGTGTCCTAATCAATAAGTGAATATATATTTTGTATATGTTGTTTGTGTATGTGAGGGACCACACTAAGAAGGGGCTATGTCAGCCTTGACCAATCTCAGATTTACTGGACCAAGGGAGAATTAGTACATCCATAGGATGGATTGTCCAACCATAGGGGTGGTTACTAGGAAATGGGAACTGTCCAATCTGATAGTAACCCATGTAGTGTCTAAATGGGGTCACAAAGGATGTGATCCCAATATAGTGCTCTGTGGGAGGTGCATTATTCTTGAGCTTGAAAAGAAAGCTTATAGGCCAACTCAAGGAGAAAGCATAACACTTACATCCATGAGTGGTGTATCCTAAGGTGCGAGAACCAACCAACCTATGGTTTATCCATCGCATGAGTGGTGTATCCACAAGATAGTGAGAACCAACCAACATAAGATCCAACGATCAATCTGGAAAAAAATTGTTGATTTACAACTTTCTAAGGAATCATCATGATAGTCTCTGGAGATAGATGCTTTTTTGACCTAGACAACTACTGAGAAGGGAGCCCTAAGGAAGGACTAGACTAAGACTTGAAGCAGTCAAGAGGGAAGGAGCCACTAGAGACTTATCCTAAACCTTAAATATACACAATTAGTGCAAAGGCTAATCCAAGAAGAAAGCATACAGACTCACATCCTCTTAAATGAAGCCAACATGAGGTACCCACCATGCAATAAGGCCTACCTAATTAACAAGGCCCTCATCTGTGTTAAAGGAAGGAAAGCATAGCATACTTACATCCTCCAAAGCAAGAAGACCACTGTGACACACTAGTAGAGTAGCACATTAGCTAACCCAGAAGCCTACCACTAGGGTATTATCTCAACTCATAAGAGCCGAGATAAAAGATGTGTTTGTTTTATATGTTTGTGTGTAGTTTGTGTTTATGTTTGTGTTATGTCGATGAAAGATAGGATGTCACATGGGTTCCTTACCCCTAACCTAAACACATCATGGTGGATTCACAAATAAGAATACATTCAACATGGAAGAGATTGAATTTAAAATGGAATTTTTTTATGATAATTATTTTCAAACCTAATTGTTAATATTTCTTTAAGTAGAGCCCATTATTTGGAAGCATTGCCCTTTATGATTAATAAGCTGATAAGATCCTCATTGTAGACTTCTATGTCAAAAGGGCCTTCCTGGGTATAAACTTGCCTCCCATATTACGATGGGAAATAATTAGTCTCCTTAGAACTAAAATAAGCTCTCCTACTTGAAAAGCTCTAGGATGGACCAACTTGTTGTAAGCTTGAAACCTTTTAGCTTTGTACAACTCATGGTTTTGGCATGCCCACAGTCATCTCTCCTCTAAACCTTCGAGCTCTTCTAACTACAACTTGGCATTATGCTTTATTGTGATCTTGCTACCCACAACTATCTTTAGTGATGAGAGTTGGACTTCCAATGGTAGAATGACTTCAGACCCATAAACTAAGGAGAAAGGAGTAGACTGATTTGGAGTTCTATGGTGCATGGCCCATAATGCTTCAACTAACTCATGCCACTATCTTGTTGTTGTTGTCTTCATTAGAATTTGGATGATCATTTTATTGAAGGCTTTTACTAAGCTATTTGCATTCGGGTAGTTGATGGTAGAATAACTCCAATCTATGATGTGTCTCTAGGAAAAATTGTTGATCTTGATGCTCTTGAATGTAGTGCCATTATTAGATATAATTCTTTGAGGCACTACAAACCTATATACGACATGGTTCTTAAAAAACTGCAGCACATGCTGAGTTGTGACCTCTCTGAGTGAAATCCCCTTCGCCTTTTGGAAAAGTAGTAAGACTAAGATGAACCAATGACCCTTGGAAGAAAGAAGTTCAATTAGACCCACTATGTCATCTTAACACTTGAATGTCCATGAGGCCAATGTAGGATGTAGGATGTAGAATGTTAGTGACCACACCGTGTATTTGACATTGGTGGCATTTAGTCAGTATCCATGAAATCTTTGATCATTGACCAATAGTATCCTAGTCTCTTGATTTTGCTTTCATCTTTCATATTGGTTTTCCACATAATCTCGAGTGTACCTGATCACAATCTTATGCTTTGTCTAAATAATGTAACCGCATATGATCGAAAGATCGATGGTACAAGACACCATCCACAAGAGCATAGGAAAGTGCTCTCTACTTCATCTAATGGGCTTAAGACTTCTCTTGATGTAGTTTACCTTATTATGGTAATCCATGAATGGTTTCCTAATCTAACTCCTCGTCCTTCTTGGCAATGGCAACCTCCCCTTTAGTAAAGTACTTTTTGATGAGTTCAATATCAATAAGAGATAAGACTTATCAATTTTGGACCTTTATTGATATGGACTCATCCTCCGAACATGCCAACTCCCTGGAAAGCTTGGCTAAAGCGTACACTACGGCATTCTCTCCTTGAGGAATTATATAAAAGGTAACCACTGGGATTTGGCCAACAACTCAATGGTGTACTTGTGGTAGTGATGGAGCTTGAGCTTTATAACCTCATAGGACCCAATGATTTGGTTGATAATTAACTGAGAATCCCCAAAGATGTTAATGTTCTCGATGCTTAGAGTAATGGCTAACTTCAGATTGGAAATCAGAGCCTCATATCATCTTCGTTGTTGGTGCAAGAATTGGATAGATGATATAAGAATCCCATGACATCACAGTCCTGAGTTAAAAAAACTATTCCTACCCTTGCCTTTCTTGAAATAGTAGATAGTGGTTCTTCTCCTCTATGAGAGGAAGTCGTACCATCAAAGTATATCTCCTAGCAATGAATGCTAGCATCCCCTAAGCTCATGATTTGTTCATCGGAGATCATCACTAAGTGAGAAGAAGAAATTTACTAGCATTTATCTTTCACCGCATGGAGGGTACAAAGGTAATGTTAAACTATGAGAGGATCATGGACCATCGCCAATCATCTGACAAGATCGTCATGTCATGAGATACGTAGTGGATTGATCCTAGAGATTAAGTTTACTTATGAGGAAGCATGTAGTTGTAGCTTTTGGTATGCAAAGATTAAAGCTAAGCAATGCTTCTCAATGGGTGGATAATTAGCACATCGTGATTAAAGATGATGAGGTAGTAGAGTGCATTTTCCTTCCTTTGTCATTGGCTTTGGCCAACAAAGCACCAAGGGAGTCTAACACAGAGTGTAAAGTATGTGCGCTTACCGAGATAATGCTAAAACCGACAATGTCATCGTAATGCTTGATGTCCTTGGCATGCTCACACTTATCATCCCACTTGAACTGGGCATCCTTTTGACAAGTTGAATGGTTGACATCTTTTGATAAGTTGGAAATAAAGCATCTTATATCACCCTTGGAATGATCTAAGTTGAGTTAAACTTTTATGGGGTGGCATTTCTAATATCACTTGATCTTCTCTCGATCAATTTTGATTCCCTGGTGTGACAATAAATTTCTTCCAAATTAATGCATATTTAGGGGTTCATTTTGAGGTTAAATTATCTTAAATATTCAAAACTACTCTCAAGTCAAAGAGATGGTCTTCCGCTTTCTACTTGACCATGATATCATGAAGCACTACTTGATGATGAATGAGTTCTTTGAAGATTCAAGCCATAGTCCACTGGTATGTAGCACCAACATTTTAAGGATGGAAGGCATGACCTTATAGCAATAGATTATGATCAGGGTTCTAAAAGTAGTGTTTCTTTCATCTTCAGGGGCCATCTTTATTTGGTTATATCCAGATGAGCCATCCATGAAAGAGAAGATTGCATTTGATGAGGCAATGTCCACCATCAACTCGAGATAGTGGAAATTCATCTTTTGGACATGCCTTATTTAAATAAAAAAACATATGTGAATTTGGCCATTCTTTTCTTAACTAGATGAGCAACGTAGGGTATTTTTCATCCCATGAAGCCAACATCGATCGCTTTCTTAACTTCATAAATGACCTATTCTATGTCTAATCGCATGCAGGAGCTTGCTTGATGTTAGCAAAGCTCTATTGCTAATTTATGGACCGCCATGCTAGAGCCAATCTAGGCATCTCTTCATAACTCCATGCAAAGTAGTCCTTCAACTCAATCAATTGCCTACAAAGTAATTGATTTAAATTTCATTCAACAAAGAACTGTGCGGATCTTCTTCGCCTAACTTGATTTCTTCATTGATGGTTGACTTGATCTCTTCTTCAAACTCGAATCTTTGACTTCAAAATCATATGGATCATCAAAAGTTTCTAGCTTTATATGATTTAATGAAAAGAACCTATCATTCCAAATGATTGGTGATGACTAAGAATAATCATCATCGCCAACCGACCACAATATCTAGTCTGATCTTGATTGAGAGCTTTTTCATTTATTCTTCCATATTCTTTCAAAATATTGATCTACTTTGACCCAAGTATGTGGGATTAACCCTTTCCTTGCTAAATTATGAACATATGGCAAGTACTAATCAAAAGGTAATTATATTAAATTTATGATATGAATCATCCTCAAGTTCTACATCACCTTCTTAACTTGAGGATGATGCTGAAAGAACCTTGAGTCTTCACACCTATGGATGACTTAGGGGCTTCCTTAACTACCAAACCCTCAACTTTTTGAGAGGAAAGTTGGGTTAGATCTAAGGTTCCCAACTGATGCCTAAATGTTTCATATATATTTGGATACACTTATGCTTTGCTTCCCTTCTTCATCACTATCTAGCTCAAGTGTCACCTCCAAGGGAATCTACCGAGAAGAGCTACCGATGCAAATCATATAAGACTCATCCTAAGAACTAGATTCCAAGTATATAGAAAGAGTGTGTAAATATTGGGAGGCATATCAATCCCCACCAATGGGACTTTTCTAACTACCTTCCACCTGAGGTCAATCATCCTACCCATATGTTCAAATGGAGTAATGAATTGAATCTAATGTCGCCCACTTCCTCCTCCAAGTCTATTTTCATTCCCTTTTATTTTCTTTTCATTTTCTTTTCTTTTCTTTTTTTTTTTTTTTTTTTTTTTTTCTTTTATTTTAAACTTTGGCCAAGTTAGAGTAGACTTGTTGATTTTGAGAGAGGTAGTAAGTTGCATCCTCATATATGAACCTCCGAACTGAAATGGCTTGAGATCTCCTTGACATAGATGATCCCACCTCTCACAAACTTCATACACTGATGTAGAGAGGATGGAACTATGTTGTTCTCATGTATCCAAGATCTCCCAAGCAAAGCATTGAAAGTTATCCGAGTATATAATATGAAACTTAGCTTCGGTCTTCCAATCATCTATCTCCAAAGGCAACACTATGGAGCCTAAGGCCTGTTGACCTCACTTTGGAGTGGATTCAATATTCTATCCCATCTTAGAGTCTTCTAGACACTAAGACTTCTTAGTCAAGACACTTCTAACAATTATGTAAACACTTAACCTAAGACTTAGAAAGGTTAACCATTAGGTTATGCCTTAAGGATTAGGATAATCAACCTACCTTACAACCAAAATCCAATCCATGTTCACCTTCTCAAGACAAACCTCAAGTTCAATTCAAACATCAAATTCAAATCCAAATCCAAACCCAAATTCCAAAACCAAATGATTGAATCCATGATCAAATCCAAACTTGAAACCCTTCCTAAGCCATAAGACCTATCCCATGGACCAAATAAATCAATCCAAAAAATTGATTTTCTAGAATTTATATCTTCAATCATCTTCTTAAATATAAATCAAATCTACATTTAAATGATGATCAAATCAAATCAAATTAAATCAAAACTTCCTAAGCCATATATGACCTATCCTGGACTTAGCTAAATATTAATCCAAATCAAGTCAAACTCAATTGATTTTCTCAAAATCAATCTTATTTTCAATCATCTTCTCAAATTTAAATGAAATATACATTTAAATAATCAAAACTAAATCAAACCAAATCAAAATTCAAACCTAAGACACTTGACCCAACTCCATGGACTTAGCCAAATTTCCTTCATTCCAAAACCCAAATTCAATTTTTTCATGAATCATCATACCTTTAATCATATTCACAAATATAAATGAAATCTAGAATCATCAAGCCAAACAAAGATCAACCCAAGTCAAACCTAACTTTACCCTTTTGAAATGTTGAAATGTTCTGAACCAAAATTTGAACCTTGCAATTGAATTTATATATCAATCCAAAATCCATATGTAAACTCAACAAAATCAAACTCAATCCAAAATTAAGCTAAGAAAACCCAATTGGTGCACTTGACCCAAAGTGGCTAATTTGACCTATTTGAGCCAAGTTCTAATCCTACCGAAATTAGATTGAACCAAGCCAATCAAAACCTTCCATCATGATTGTTGATCATCCTAGGTTGATCAATTATCCCAAATTAGGTCAAACCAAGTCAACTTGGTCATTTGACAAAGTAAACCCCTTAGCCCATATGAACCCAAACTAGCCAAATTTTAACGCAAGCCAAATCCCTTGAAACCAATGATTCATACCAAATCAAAATCAATATTTGTGTATGCCTTGACCTTCAATTGAGTCAAACCAAACCCAATTTGCCCTCTTGACCCCAGTTGACCCAAATTGACCTAAAAGACCAAATTGGGTCAAATCAAAAATATAAACCAAATTGATTTCAACCAATGGATCAAGTTCATTCCAAATTGATTGTTGAACTTGACCAAAGCCATGATTGGACCCAATTGAACCCAATTGACCTTCTTAGCCCAAATTGACCAAAAGGTTCAAGTTAGCCTAAATCAAAACCAAATACAAATTAATTGAAACTAAAAGCCTACAATCATCTTCAATTGGTCAACTAAACCCAAACTAACATGCAAGAATTTGGCCAATTGGTCAATTGGTCAACTAACCCATTTGACCCAAATGAATTCAAATGAGCCAAAATCAAATCTAAGCCAAACTAAAACAAACCAATTGAACCAAAACATCCCAAATGATCATATGAACTTGACCCAACCCTTGGTTTGACCCAATTTGACCAATTGGTCAACTTTACCCAACCTAACATAATTTGACCTAAATGAGTCAAATTGAGCCAAACATAATCAAATCGACTCCAATTGACTTAAAATTTTATCTAATCCACTTTTGACTCATTTCAAATATGTACAAATAAAATCCAATGTCAAATGATTATTCTAAGCTTGGGTCAAGGACATCATATGAGACAAATCACCCATTTAATGGTCATTTCCATTCATTAGCCACTTTGTACTCCATGGTCTACCAGTACCTAGGACACTAACTTGACCAAATGGGTGGTTGGCCATGACCCATGGGAGGTGAAATCACCTTACTCTCCCATTGGAGCATTTGAAACACATAGGACACCCATGATTCCTCCTTCGCAGCCACCTCCACACCTTCAACCAACCAAGCAGAGCCAACTCACCTCTTCTTTACCACTCACGACTCCCTGAGATGCTCAGACAACCACTAGAAACCAAACCCAATCCCATCATCTGATCAAGATTAAAAGGGGTATACATCCCCTCATTTCCACTCAAGCACACACAAAAATCATTCCTTAGAGCCCTAGCTACCCAAGATGAGTCGCTAAAGCCATTCCCTAAGCTCCCAGGCTCGTTCCTCAATCAAAAAATGCCATTCTCGTCCATCTCAAAATAAGACACTCTCATTTTCAACCTAGCTTCCACATTTCTCCATCAAACTCAAATTAACATTGCATGCACCTTCCCAAGGCCTCATCAAGCAAGAAAGAATCATATCCCAAGCTTCCTGAGCATTGGAGGTGAGACTTCGATCAAAGCTAAACTTCAAATCATCATCACCTTCGAAGCATGTCAAAGAATTGATCCATTGCTCTGTGGCTTCTCTCCATTACATGAAGCTTCCTCAATCGTTCAAGCCGCTAATCTTAAGATCTAGTGAGGTATGCTTCCAAAATTGATCCTTAGGAAAAAATGGGTTGGAGCTTTTTGAAGAAAACTTGCATCTCATGTGATCTTGAGATCCCTCCATCGATGTTTTGAAGGTGTGGGATCCATTTGGAGATGGTGTAAGCTCTAATCAAGTGAGCAATGGAAAATAGACTCCACTCATGATGTTAGATCACACACCATCCGTTCTGCATGATCAGAACGGATGGTCATGATTAGATCTGCAAGATAGATCTCATTTAATCCTACTAAGCTGTGGGATTAATCGTAGTCATCTGTGCTTAGATAGGATGGCAAATGAGAAAGTGCTTTTATCACCACCACATAGGCTCTAAGTCAGATAAGTTTTAAAAGCATGTGCCGCAAGACGTCACATGGCCAATAGATTAGTACATTAATTAGGCTTAATTAATCATTTTTAATGCCTAAAACTTCTAAAAATCATAAAAAATCATAGAAAAATAAACAAAATGCAAATAAATACTTATTTTAAAGGTATTTCACAAGAGAATTAATTAAAAATGATCTTAACTAATTTTTAATAGCAATTATGGTTTAATTAAGGTGTAATTATAAAGTTAATTATCTTAATTACTCCTTAATTACTTGAGCAATTAATTCCAAATTTTATAGGTTAATATAATGAGATGACCTCTACCTCCCATGATTTTCTTGGGATTTATTACTCACTTAATTAAGAAAATTGACAAATTAAACCTTAACTCCTCTTTTAAGTTAATTAATGACTAATTAGTCCCATGAACAATAATAAATTGGTTAATTAAGTTTATTAATCATTATTGAATAGTAAGTGAACTAATAAATTACTTAAGTTCATTTTACCCTTAAAATGAAATTAATTAAAATTTAATACTAATTAAATCACTTAATCAAATTGAAATCAATCACATCATACCTTAATTAATTAAATCATTAAGATCTTTATTAATAATAATTTAATGAAATTATGGTTACATTTAAAACCAATGTAATTAATTAATCTTAATCTAAGAAATTAATCACATCAATTATTTCAACCATTAAATTTATTTTCTAATGCATATCATGTGCTCATAATTATTTAGTTAATTACTTTAGGTGACATGTGTAGGGTAATTAATTCATCTAATTAATTCAATTAATTAACCATAAAATCAACTTAATTACATTTTAAATTAAATCTAACAAATCAGAATGGGTTTAAAACAACAAGTGACATTATTTCATCTAATTAGTTCAACTTTATTAACCCATTCAACTTTTATATTTCCTAAATTATAATTAATTACTTTAAGGTGACATAGGTAAGGGTAATTAATTCATCTAATTAAGGGTTCAACTTAATTAACCCATTAAATCAACTTAATTACATTTCCTTAAATTAAATCAAATCACTAATGTGAGAATGGGTTTAAAACAACAAGTGATGATTTCTCTACTCCTCTTTAAATCAAATCAAATCCAAAACTTTATTAACAAATAATCTTTGATTTACTTGAAATAATCTTATTTGATTTGATTATCCTTAAGAACTAGTTTGCTGGAATGAATCACATGCTTATATTTGATTGTCCTTTTTCCAATCATGTTAAATTTCGTATATCATTTAAATTCATGCATCAATCTTTTGAAAATCAAATAAAATAAAATGGATTTCCTTTATGTAAGTTTGCATGTGTTGATTTAATTTAATATATGTGTGATTATTATCAGTATTAAACCCAAATGTATTTTTGAAAAGCTTATAGGTCAATAATAATGTGTTATTATGCTAATTATAAATAAATAAGAAATGCATGTGCTTAAAGCTTAAGTGTATGAATGTTGAGTTCACTTTCCTCAATTCATGTGTTGATTTATATAAGATTGAATGGTAATGGTATATGCCCGACATCCGGGAACAAGACTTTAGCTAGCCCAAGGAGGTCATTTGATTACATCACTTCCTAGTTTAACAATGACACATACCATTTGATTTCATTCTTATGTATTTCAACATTAGAATTTGGATAGAGCTTTAATTCATATATATAAATGCTTCAATAAAAAAAATACAATATGTGCATGATTTTCTTTCCCTCATTTATGTATACATTCTTGTGTGTCCAATAAAAGCAAGTTTATAGTTTGGACATCCCAGGAATACAAGGCTTTAGTTAGCCCCAAGGAGGTCATTTGATTACCTTACTTCCCTAGTTTAACAATGAAATGTACTTGCCTATATCTTTGTACATGTATATGCATATGTGATTAGTTAATGAAAATCCCTTTTACATTAAAATTGCATGCATTCATAATTGACTAAGTGGATGAATTAATTATCCATATGATTTGGAGCTTACTTCCTATGTTCATGTGTACGAGTTTACATATGTTTGAATGCAAATGGGTATATGGACTTGACATCCCGAGAATACGAGGCTTTAGCTATCTCTAAGGAGGTCATTTGATTACCCCACCTCCCCTTTAACAACAAAGACATGTCAAATTTAATTTCATTCTTATGTCCTTTTGTATAAGAATTTGGGTAAAGTTTTAAATTAATAAGTTTAAATAATTCAATCAAATAAAATATAAATTCTAAACATACACATACATACATCATTTAAGTGTGCTAAAATATGTTGCATGAATAGATACACTTAGGATTAAATCATATGCATGTTACATGTGATGGAAAGGAATGATTTAATATATGTCATGTGCTAGTAATTGAATTATATTAATCTTAAGATGCCTTTCATTTTGAATAGGATTATTTAAAGTGAACCTAAACTTAGGATTAATTAAATCATTTAATAATCCATTCACTAAAGAGAACTAAATCAAATTAATATACTTTAGAAAGTGACTAAAGGTAGGGATGAAAGAGGGCAATCCTCTTTTCCACTCTTTATAACACTTAGTTGCTAAGTGTAATCAAAAGAAAAAAAAACACATATTAAAATTCTTAAATCAAGTAAACTACTTCAAGTGAAATCAACCTTTCATGTTAAATTGAATCCTTCTACACTTAGAAAATACAATGCCTAACAAGACTTACCACACAAGCCTTAATACATACAATAGAATTAAGTCACCACTTCTAGCTCAAAGTTAAGACGGTGTATGATGTGATGTATTTTTTGTTTTATGATATTAGGGTGTATGCTTCATAGACTAGATGGTAGGCCAATATTATCCTAATCATGTTTTCTGTAGGGGATTGTGTTTAAGGGATGCTTAAAAATAAATGTGAATGCTTTTGCAGTAAGTTTTAAATCTTAAGTATAAATACCTCTAGTGTATTTACTTTACATAAATGTAATTTTGAAATAGGATTAGATTAGTTGGGGATTAGATGAGGGAAGGCATTGTCTTATGGCAACCTGTGATGCCTTTAACGCAAGCACCGTCCATATCAAAGAAGGAACCAAATCAAAAATGGAGATATAAAAGAAGACTCCCATAGATTTAATACAATTATAATTATTCTTTCATATTCAGATGTATAAGGGTAGAGCTCGACCACATTTTTTCTCTTCGGTTGTATGGAGTCCATAAAACAACCTTTTATTCTTTTACGATAGTTTATATAATTGTTTGATGTTATGTTTACATTATGCATTAGGATGGCATGCTTTCCATAGTTTCTTAAATGATTGATGCTTTAATGTGTGGATTAGATATGATTAGGCTCTTAGGATAAAAATAACTTTTCTACCAAACTAATCACTTATAACTAAATTTTAAATAACTCATAACCTCATCATAAAGCCTAAGACATAAATAAGATAATTAAAAGATTTAGCAACCCTTTAGCTATATTGTTGTATGTTTCACATCATGCATGCATATTCTTTCTTAAACATGAAGAATCTCATCCTTGTATAAAAAAGAATGCTTGACCGTGAGGGCATCCATTGGCAGAACACCTTCTTCTAGTTTATTTGACCCATAACCTATTTCATCATGCATTTAGGCATGAGAAATCCTAAAGCCTCTCACAAAATGATGTGTCTAAAATGAAATAAAATTTGAAACAATTTTGCATCTATTGATTAAGTCATACCACTCATGCTCTAGTCTCTTAGGAGTGTGTTTAGAACTTTAGTCTTTTCTAATTAATTAACTACCCTAGCTATCTTGCAATTCATAAGAAGACTACATGGTTTTAAAGTTAGAGGAGTTAGTCAGCAGTGGTTATAAGTCTAGAAGTTGGACAATTTATTTTCTCTTATGGAGGTAAACCCTTATGTCCACCTATCGCTTAGATTTAGGTCATGCTTTAGCTTATACTAAAGCTCCCTAGATTTAAGATCTGAGGTAGCTATTTCCTTCGTGAAGCATAAATTTTACCTCTTAGGCATTCATCCTTGTGTTGGTGGATTATAAGCCTAGTAATCTAATTAAATTTCAACTCAAAACATATAAATCTCCTCAACTTCAAAATTATAAATCCCAACCATAAGATAAATTAGAATGCTCACTAGGCTTCATAGTATCATGAGAATTTCCTCTACTATTTTGAACTTTGGATTTTCCAAATACAATTTGATCCTTGAAATCTTTGGAGATGATAATTTTCTACTTTAATCGAGAGTATTCTTAGGAAATTTTATTTCCTAAGATGTGACTAACTGGAGGCTTGCCTCATAGGAAACTTAAGAACCGGTTTAATATAAACCCTACTTTATTCATCCATATAAAGTAGGGAAAAATCTCGTATATTCAAGACCCATCATGCCTTAGAGTCCTTATTAAATGATTAGGTCCATTGTAGGTGATTCCTATATCTTGAGATACTACATCATACCTCAATGTACCATCACCTCAAAGTACCCCCATACATCCAAAATAAACACCACAAGGCTATCTCTCCTTATTCATTGAATCCTCTCAACATCATCCTTTCTTTTTGGAGTTTAGAGATGTCGATCCTCAAGTAAGAAAGGGTTCTAAACTCATAATGTTGATTGATACACATGGGTCAACCAAAACTCTAGATAGCCTGTATCTACCAACATCCACTATAATATAAAAGGCTTTTGCTCATCCCTGGAGTAAGTCATCTCAATGTAACTTCTAAGATGTCCTTTGCATGGCATTTCTCCTCTTAGTGGTTAGTCGAGCTAAGCATATCTCTAGATCAAGTAAGGCCTTGACTAGAGATTCCCTTATCTTTTTGGATAAGATAAGGTTGTCATATATTAACTTAGGAAACTTTCTAAGGTGAGCTAGGACATTGTAATCAACTCTGGCTTGATCCTCCATAAGCATATCCATGGGTGGAGCATCCTATGGACGGGCTATCTCCTTATTGGAACCAATGACTTGCTTACCCTTATCCTAAAGTGCTACGCTAGGAGGTAGAACTTTTCCACTACATAGATTGACTTCAGGGACTTCTTGGAATGACAAGCTTATGGAAAGTTCTACCTTCTCATCGAGCATACCTACAGCTTCTCCTAAGGGATCCTCAGAGTCAGTTGACTCCAAGTCACTCTCAAGAGGTGAACCTAATTGATTCAAAGAAGGATAGTCCGACTCTGAATTAGCAAAGAAAGGACCAGAACTACTGGAGCTATTATTTTATTTAGACTCAAAGAGCTTTCAATAAGAATAAAATTAAGAGCATCACAAGTAGACAATATATAAGTAGAGTCAACTTTCTTCATTAATTTATTTTTGGGTGGAGCATATGATAGAAATCAAGTAAAGTAATCGAGTAAAGGGATTTAGTGCTCTTATCCATAGATACAATTCCTTCCAATATAGAGCAAGAGGTGGTGAGCAATGATGGTGGAGTCTTGGATGGTATGCTACCGGACTATCCAGGCAAGTTTGGTGAGCTGCCGCTATTGCATCCTATCCCTAATTATCCTTGCAACTAGTAAACCTTCCTTGGTGTTGGAGGTTTGAGCTATTTCGCACTTGCAAGGAAGGCTTCTTGATCTTAGAAATGATCTTTTTAGAGGTTTGGGATATGGAGATTTTCTATCCTTCTTTGGTCTTAAGAGGACCGCAAGTATCCTCAAGGATTACTCTAACAGAATTGGATGGTTGTAATAATAAGTATTCCTTAGGGATAACTTGGCTCCCAACTTTTTACCTGTGCTCAAGCTAGTCCTTAAAAGTGATACAATCCTCTAAGATATGGCCTAACATGCGGTGGTAGGGGTAATAGCTAAGATCATCACTCTTTCCCATTTCCTGCTCTTATGCTCAATGAAAGTCTCTTTAGTAGATTCTTAAAGATTTTCCTAACTACCTCTTGAATGAATATGGCTTATTCAATCTATTGGCAAGAGTAGGTGGAAAGTAACTACATGGTGATGGATATGAATACCACTATTGGGTAAGCTACTGAGGTGGTGGAAATGGTCATTGTGGCAACTACGGTGGCTAGTAAGTTGGTCGAGGTGGTGTAAGAGGAGGTGACAAAGAAGGCTGTTGAGCTCGTAGTCTCTCAACTCACCGGCTTCTTCCTCCATCACACAACTATCCCCTTCTTCTCTCAAACACCTTTTGGCCTTGATGATTGGTCAAAAGGATAACGCTTGGCTTCCTCTTGTAGGCTAGCCTTTACATTAATTTATCGAATGTTTTGATGGTAAAGCCTTAAGCATGATTAGTAATAGATATTCTTGAGAAGAATCTCAATGGATGTTGTTCATGTGGTTTGAATTTTATGCTTAGTTGCACCACCGAGAATGTAATCAACAAGGGACTCATTGAGTTTCTTTTCTGCAATGAGGTCGCCACATCCCTCACTGAAAAGAAACCTCTTGATGAAGAGGTGCTAACCTCAAAAGTCTTCACCAACTTGGCATACATACCAATCAAATGCAACACCTGACAGATTGATAATGAAAAGGTAGAAGAGGAGTGTTACCACCGTTGTTAAAATAACTCTAAATTATGCAATGTGTTATCTTGGGTTTCCACTGCCATCAAAGATCTTGAAGGATGGTGGCACAAAACCCTAAATAAAATAATAACTAAATAAAAACCTAAACCTAAAAAATAAACCTAAAAATAAATAAAAAATAAAACCTAAAGCTTAAACTAAAAAAAACTTAAACCTAAAATAAACATAAACCTAAACTAAAAATAAACTAAACTAAAATAAATAAAAACTAAACCTAAATCTAAAATAAACTAAAGCTAAACCCTAAACTAAATAAAATAAAATAAACTAGAAATAAACCTAAAACCAAAACTAAAAAAAAACCAAAAAATAAACCTAAAAAAAAATAAAAATCTAATCCTAATCCTAAAAATAAAAAATAAAACCTAAACCCAAAAAAAAACAATAAAATCAACTATACAATTAATGTAAACCTTAAAAATAAATAAAAATACAAAAACCAAAACTAAAATTAAAAAAACTTAAATAAATAAATTTAAAACTAAAATAAATAAACCTAAATACTAAATTTAAAAAACTAAACCCTAATCTTAAACCCTAAACCCTAAACCTAAACCCTAAACCTAAACCCTAAACCTAAACCTTAAAATCCTTAAACTCTAAACCCTAAACCTAAACCCTAAACCTAAACCCTAAACCCTTAGCCCTAAAACCCTAAACCCTAAACTAAAAAAAAAAAAAATTAAAAAATTAAAAATAAAATAAAAATTTTAAAACCCTAAACCCTAATCCCTAAAACCCTAAACTAACTAAACCCTAAACTATAAACCCTAAACCCTAAAACCTACAACCAAACCCCAAACCCTAAACTAACCCTAAACCCTAAACCTAAGAATGGGAGAACCTTGATGAGAACATCACCAACTAGCTAGTATATCCCAAGGAGAGGAAGGTGGAAACAAAGTAGTGGGGGATCAGAGTGTGAATATGGAGGTGGTGGTTGGAGTTGTGGTGGTTACTGAGGCGAGAGGAGTGACAAAAGTTATAACCTTGATGGTCGCGGAAAGAGAGATCGGGGATGTGATGGTGGATCCTGCTACTTATGGAACTATCTTTTGAATAGAGACCATTCTACTTAAAGTAGGGTTATGATTTGCTCTATGGGTGCTCATTTTTATCTATGTTGTGTCTTAGAACTTGGGTGCTACTTTGATGAAATTGAAAAGAAGAAATGTTGAATCTAAATTGGTTCTCTCTTAAAAAAACTTAAACCCTAAACTAAAAACTTAAACCCTAAACCTAAAATGTAACCCTAAAGCCTAAACACTAGACCCTGAACCCTAAACCCTAAACCCTAACCCTAAACCCTAAACCCTAAAACATTAAATCCTAAACCCTAAACCATAAACCCTAAAAACATGAAAACCTAAACCTAGACTAAGTAAACTCTAATAATAAAATAAATAAAAAACATAAACCTAAATAAAATAAAATAAAATAAAAACATTAAACTAAACTAAAAAATAAAATAAACTTAAGAATAAAATAAAAACTAAACATAAAATAAAATTAAAATAAACCTAAAATAGAATAAAATAAAAACTAAATAAAAACCTATACCTAAAAAATAAACCCTAAAATAAAACTTAAAAATAAATAAAAAAATAAAACCTAAACCCTTAACTATAAAAAACCTAAACCTAAAATGAAAATAAAATAATAAAATAAAATAAACCTAAACATAAACTAAAATAAACTAAATTAAAATAAATAAAACCTAAGCCTAAATCGAAACCTAAACCTAATATAAATAAAATAAAATAAACTAAAAATAAACCTAAACCTAAATTAAAAAATAAAACCTCAAAAAAACCTAAAATAAAAACCTAAAACCTAGACCTAAAAAAATAAAATAAAAAAATAAAACTAAACCTCAAAAAGAAAATAAAAAAAACTCAACTAAAAAAATACTCCTAAACCTAAAAAATAAATAAAAATAAAAACCTAAACTATAATAAATAAACTTAAAATAATTAAGCTAAACTAAATAAAAATAAAAAATAGAGCTAAAAAAAATTCAGATAAATAAAAAATAAACTAAATAAACCTACAACCCTAAACCCTAAACTAACCCGAAAACCTAAACCCTAAACTAACCCTATACCCTATGAATGGGAAGAACCTTGATGACAAGAACATCACCGTTAACAAGGCTCAGTCTAGATCTGGTAGTGGAGGCAAAGTTGTAGGTGGTGGTTATCATTGTGATGGTGGGGGATCTGGAGGTGTTGGTGGATATGGAGGTGGTGGTCGGAGTTATGGTAGTTATGGAGGTGGGAGGAATGATGGAGGTTACAACTGTGGTGGTGGTGGAGGGAGAGTTCAGGGATATGACAGCAAATCCCGCTACTCGAGAAGTGGTGGTAATTCTTATGGGAGTTGTAGAAACTAAAAAATGGCCAATCTGATCTGCTCCTTATGGAATAGTGTCTTTATAGTCGACATGATTCTACTTATCTATGGTTTTTAATTTGCTCTATGGGTGCTCATTTTTTATCTATGTCCTCACTTGTGTCTTAGAAAACTTGTGGTGCTACTTGGTTGATGAAATCAAAAAGAAGAAATGTTGAATATGAATTTGTTCTCCATTAAAAAAAACTTAAACCCTAAACCCTAAGCTTAAAACCTAAACCTAAACCCTATAACCTAAACCAAAAAAAAATTCAACTACAAAATATTCCTAAACTAAAAAAATAAACTAAAGTAAATAAACTAAACTAAATAAAAAAACTAAACCTAAATAAAAATGCATAATGAAATAAACCAAAATAAATAAAGAATAAACTCAATAATCTAAATAAACCTAAACCTACCCATTTACTTAATTTAAATAAAAACACCCTAAATTCTAAATCCTAAACCTAAACACATGTGAACACTAAAACCCTAAACCTAAAACTAAACCCTAAACAAACCCTAAACCTACAACCCTAAACCCTAAACCCTGGGCCCTACCCTCCCTAAACCCTAAACTCCTCCCTAAACTCTTAAACCTAAACTAACAATCCAAACCCTCCTAACTAAAACTACCTAAACCCCAGCCCTGGGCCCTCCCTCCTCTCTTCCTAACCACCAAATACTGACCTAAATCTAAACCTGATTCTAGATCAACCCTAAATCCTAACCCTGACTAAACCTCCAGATCCCTATCCCCTACACTCACCCTCTAAATATAAACTCTAACTACCCTCTCCTAAAACTCTGACCCCCACTCCACTCCTTTTTCCCTAAAACCTAAAACCTACTGACCTAAACTAAATAAACCTACAAATAAATAAGTAAAACCACCTAAATAAATAAAATAAAATAAAATAAAAACCTTAATTAAAACCTAAACCTAAACCTAAAAATTAAATAAAATAGAAAATAAAAATAAACTAAAATAAAATAAATAAAATTGAAAATGAAACTAAATAATAAAAAACCTAAATAAAATAAAATGAAAATAAAATAAACCTAAAATAAAATAAGCTAAACCCTAAACCCTAAAACTAACCATAAGCCTTAAACCATAAACCTATAACCCTAAACCCTAAACCCTAAATCCTAAAACCCTAAACTCTAAACCCTAAACCCTAAACCATAAACCATAAACCATAAAACCCAAAACCCTAAACCCTAAATGCTAAACCCTAAAACCCTAAACCATAAACCCTAAACCCTACCCTAAACCTAAACCTAAAAAACCCTAAACCCCAAAAACTAAACTAAACCCTAAACCTTACCCAAACCCTAAATCATAAGAATGGATAAAACCTTGATGGAAGGAACCTCACCATTAACTAGGCTCAATTTAGATCTCGCGGTTGAGGCGAAGGTGGAGGCGGCGGCTATCGCAGTGGTGGTAGGGGATCTGGGGGTGATAGTGGATATTGAGATGGTGGTCAGAGTAGTGGTGGTTATGGAGGTGAGAGGAGTGATGGAGGTTACAACCATGATGGGGGCCGAGGGAGAGATCTGGGATATGATGGCAGATCCCGCTACTCGGGAGGCGGGGGTGGTTCTGATTTGAATTGGAGAAACTAAATAATGGTCGATCCGATCTTCTGCTTATGGAACTGTGTCTTTACAGTAGAGACGGTTCTACTTATCTAGAGATTTTGATTTTCTTTATGGGTGCTCATTTTTATTTATGTCATCACTTGTGTCTTTGAAAACTTGGGCTGTTACTTGGTTAATGAAATCAAAAAGAAGAAATATTGAATTTGAATTTGTTATTTATTAAAAAAAACCTCAAATCATAAACCTTAAACCCTATACTTAAACTTAAACCCTAAACCTAAACCCTAAACCCAAAACCCTAAACCCTAAACCCTAAACCTTAAAAAACCTAAACCCAGAACACTACACCCTAAACCCAAAACCCTAAACCTTAAGCTCTAAACCCTAAATCCTAAAACCCTGAACCCTAAACCCTAAACCAAAACCATAAATCCATAAACCCTAAACCCTAAAACCTACACCCATAAACCCTAAACCCTAAACCATAAACCCCAAACCCTCAACCCTATATGTTAAACCCTAAACTAACCCTAAACCTTGAATAAATATTTAATTAGCAATAGATCTAAAGAATGTCCTAATTCTAGCATAGTTATGGTAGCTAAAGAAAATGTCTACAAAATACTTTCCTTTGACTATTAAAGATTTGAATACCCTAAACCCTAAACCTAAATCATATTATAATACCCTATATTATAGTATAATGTAGCGTCATATATTTGAGCATGTAGTGATGTTTTTTTGGATGTTATAAGACATTTTGAAATGTTTTAATATATTATGGCATTGTTCCCTATAGTCTATATTAATATAAATCATAAAAATATTGATATAATAAATCAGATGATGAAATTTATTAAATTTGAAGTGGGAATTAGGTTGTAGTGCTAAAGGTGTGCTACACCACTTGTAGTCTAGAAAGTAAGATTTTATGTTCAAAATAAATATTATATGTTGTAGCAAAGTATAGCATCATATATCATAATATATTATTCTGCGCATTTTAAATTCTTTCAATATTTTACAATCATGTTGTCGAGCTTACGCTAGCATTATTTATGAAAATGTTGATTTGGACTTTAAAATGGAAGAATTGGCCAAATTCATAATAGGTAGAGCATGGCATCATAATATATTATTTCACTTTAAAATATGTAAGTGATTTGACTAAATATATAGTTTTTTATTATTTAAACTAATTTTATGAATTTTTTATCTTAAGCAATCCCTTGTGATGTGATATGCAATATAATATAATATAATATGTTATAGTGTATTATAATGTAGGATGCCATAACATAATGTAGCATCATGCATTATAGACAACTATTGTGTATTACTACTTGTTGTTTAGCATATTTTAGTTTTTTATAGTATGATGTAGTAGAGTTTATACTGGTATAATTCATAAAAATACTGATTTATAAGCTGAGATTATGGGATTTGGCCAAATATAAGGTAAGCTTTAGGGAACATCATTGGGGGTGTGCGATGGTGTCATTTAATCAAAAGAATAAAATTTTATATCCAAAATAAATGTTCATTTTTCAACAAAATTTTATAATTTTTTTGCTTGCAGTGATTTATTTTAAGGCATAATGTAAGATAATATATCATATGAAAGCATATTAAAATATAATGTACATAACAATATAGATTCACATATATATGAATGTGGTGGTGTGTTACTAAATGTTATTGTACATTTTAATACGTTATACTTTTGTTATAATACATTGAGTCAAAACTCATAAAAATGTTAATTTGAAGGTTAAGATGGAAGAATTTGGCCAAATTCACATCACACACCAAGAAGCAACACTAAAATTATGCTATTTTGTACCATTTCTAATAGAAAATAACAATTTTACATCAAAATGAACATTATTCATATTTTGAGAAAATTTTATTCTTTGTTCCTTTTAAGTGATTCTAAGAGGTGTAATGTTAAATATATTATATTATAGCAAATTATAATATAACATCATATATTATAATATAATATAGTGTGTTAATTCACACTATAAAATGTTTAGCATGATATTGTGTAGTTAGTTTGAGCTTGCACCATCACAAATCATAAAATATTGATTACAATGTTAAGAGGATGTAATTTGAACCAATACATTATTAGGCTTTTGGTTGAAGTATTAAAGGTGTACATAAGAGAAGAAACAAGATTTGATGAGAATTCCATGCCAAGGACATGCAAGGAGATCCGCTAGGGGATCACACAAATGCATTGGACATGACATATGAGGGGTGTATGTCGAGGGCATAGAAAAACAATCTGCTGGGGATATGGTTTGAATTTGATTTGATTATATGATTTGTGGAAAGAAGATCCCCTAGGGATAAGAATCTATAATCCATTGAGGATTTAGATCAAATCAACTTTAATTTATTCTATTTTAATTGATGTGGAGGCACATCTGCTAGAGATATGGCCTCGAGTTTGCTGGGGATCGGGTATATGAACATTCCACTAGGGAAGCAGGTTCGAGTTATCCGCTGGGGATTGAGATTTGAGTTTGATTTCATAGGTTTATGTGGGAATGTATCCACTAGGAATAAGAGTTTGGTTGGATTTCTTTGATTTAGACTATACTGGGAGTTGGTTTAATTTGGCTCCACTAGGGAGGTTGGTTTTGAATTTGATTTGTTTTCTTGAATTATTTATATATGATTTGGGGCTCCAATGGGGAGAACAGTTTGATTTAACTCCACTAGGAAAAATCATATTAGTTTAATTTAATCTGAGTTAATGTATGGACCCTGTTGGTGTGCGATGGACCCACTAAGAAGGGGCTATATCATCCTTGACCTACCTCAGGTTTACAAATCAAAAGGGATAGTCTACTAGCTGTGGGGTAGAGCTAGCCAACCTAAAGGGTTGCCTTTCTGTGTACAACAGTTGTGCTAGGAAGAAGGCATAGAAGACTTACATCTTTCAAAGTGAGGAACAACCGCTGGGGTGACCGATTGGATGCACAACAAATCAAATCTAACCTAGGGAGAATACTGAGACAATGCGGCAAAGGACTTATGTCAACTCAAAAGTAGTCAGGATTAATTTTATCTTAATTTCTTATGATTTGATATGGTTTGTTTGTTTTAGTTTGATTTTGAATTGAGGGAATATCCCCTGGGGATGTGAGCTCAGTCAAATTTGATAGATTTAATTTATGGACCATGTCGGTGTGTGATGGAGACTTATATCAACTCAAGAGTACTCAAATGATTCCTATAGGGAGTTTTGCTGAAACTGCCCTAAAGATAGGATGCCTTCTTAGGAAAATGTACCGCTAGGGGTGTCCTCCTAATCCACAAGTAAAAATATATTTTATTTATATGTTTGCATGGACCTTGTTGGTATGCGAGGGACCACACTAAAAAGGGGCAATGTCGGCCTTAACATATCTCAGATTTACTAGACCAAAGGAGAATCTACACATCCACAAAATAGATTCTCCAACCACAGGGGTGGTTACTAGGAAAGGGGAACTATCCAATCTAAGGTAGTGTATAAATGGGTTCACAAAGGACGTGATCCAAATATATTTCCCACAAGGGAGATGCTGCTAGGGGCATTATCTTAAGCCCTAGAAAGAAAGCCTATAACTGTACGGTGGCCAACTCAAGAAGAAAGTGTAGTATACTTACATCTACCATGAGTGGTGTATCCTAAGGTGCGAGAACCAACCAACCTAAGGTATATCCATTAGCATGAGTGGTGCATCCATCAGCATAGTAAGAAACAACCAACCTAAGGTGCCCATTGGTGTGCAATGATCAATCTGGAAAGAAAGTGTGTAGGCTTTCATCCAAGTGGAACTAATCATTAGGATAATCTATCATCGATACCACAGATGCTATCTGAGCTAGAGCAACTACTAAGCAGGGAGCTCATGAAAGGACTGGACCCAGACTTGAAGCAACTTGAAGGGAAGGAGATGCTAGGGGACTTATCCTAAACCTCAAATACACTTCACCCAGTTAGTGCACGAAGGATATACCAAGAAGAATGTGTACCAAACTTACATCCTCTTAAATGAAACCAACATGAGGTAGCTTACCGGCCACGCAATAAGGCCTACCAAACTAGCAAGGCACTCATCGGTGTGTAGTAGCCAAGTAAGGAAGGAAAGCATAGCAGACTTACATCGTCCAAAGAAAGAACATCGCTGGGGTGACACACTAGGAGGGTAACACATCAGCCAACCTAGAGCATCTATTGAGTGAGTACTGTTGGAGGTGTTATCTCAACTCAGAGTAGCTCCAGACAAAAGATATATGTTTATTTTATATATTTGTGTGTAGTTTGTGTTTGTGTTATTTCGATGAAGGATAGGATGCCACTCAGGTTCCTTACACCTACCCTAAAAATATCATGGCAGATTCACAAACAAAAATACATTCAACATGGAAGAGATTGAATTCAGAATGGAATTTTCATTAATGATAATTATTTTTGAACTTGATTTATAATATTTCTTTAAGTAGAGCACGCTGATTGGAAGCATTGGGCAATCACTCTTATGATTAATAAGCTGAGAAAATCTACCTTGGTAAGCCTTCTCTCTGCCATAGGGCCTTCTCAGGTGGGTTCAAACTTGCCTCCCATCTTACGACGGGCAACAATCGGTCTCCTTTGAACTAAAATAAGCTCTCCTACTTGAAAAGTTCTAGGACATACCAACTTATTGAGAGCTTAAATCATTTTAGCTTTGTATAACTTGAGGTTTTGGTATGCCTGTAGGCATCTCTCATCTAAACCTTCGATCTCTTCTGACCTCAACTTGGCATTCTGCTCTATTGTGATTTTGCTACCCATTGTTATCCTTAGCGATGGGAGTTAGACTTGTAATGGTAGAACAGCTTGGATCCATACACTAAGTAGAAAGGAGTAGACTAAATTGGAGTTCTATATGTGATGCAATAGGCCCACAAGGCTTCAACTAACTATTCATGCAACTGTTGCTTGTTGTTGTCAAGTGTCTTCTTCAGTATTTGGATGAGAGTTTTATTGAAGGCTTCTTCTAAGCTATTTTTCCTCTAGTAGTTGATGGTAAAATATTTCCAATCTATGTAGTGTCTCTAGGAAAATTTGTTGATCTCAATGCACTTGAATGTAGTACCATTATTAGATATAATTCTTCAAGGCACTCTAAACCTATATACGATATGGTTCCTAAAAAATTAGAGCACATGCTAAGTTGTGACCTCTCTGAGCAAAATCACCTTCGCCCATTTGGAAAAGTATTCAGTAGCAGCTAAGATGAACTGATGACCCTTGGAAGAAGGAGGATCAATCGAGCCCACTATGTCGGTACCCCAACACTTGAATGGCCATGAGGCCAATGTAGGATGTATAATGTTGGGTGGTTGGTGTAGGACCACACCGTGTATTTGACATTGGTGGCATCGCCTATCTATATCCATGCAATCTTTGATCATCGATGACCAATAGTATCCTAGTCTCTTGATCTCGATTTTCATCTTCGGATCGGATTGGTTGGCTCCACATAATGCTAAGTGTACCTTAATCATGATATTATGAGCTTCATGCTTATTTAAATAATGTAACAACATATGATCGAAAGACCGCCAATATAAGACACCATCCACAAGAGCATAGGAAAGTGCTTTTTGCTTCATCTACTAGGCTTAAGACTTCTCTTGATGTAGTTTGCCTTTATTTAGGTAATCTATGAATGGTTGCCTCTAATCCAACTCCTCATCCTTCTTTGCAATGGCAACCTCCCCTTCAAAAGAGTACTTTTTGATGAGTTCAATATCAATAAGGGATAAGACTTGTCTATTTTGGACCTTTATTGATATGGGCTCATCCTCCAGACATGTCAACTCCTTGGCATGCTTGGCTAAAGCATATGCTACAACATTCTCTCCTCAAGAATCTTATAAATGGTAACCTCTGGGATTTGGGCCATAAACTCCATGGTGTACTTGTGGTAGTGATGGAGCTTGAACTTTATAACCTTATAGGACACAATGATTTGGTTGATAACTAGTTAAGAATCCCTGAAGATGTGATGTTCTAGATGCTTAGAGTAATGGTTTACTCCAGACTGTTAAGTAGAGACTCATATTTGGCTTCATTGTTGGTGCAAGGATTGGACAGATGATATGTGAATCTCATCACATTGCAGTCTGAAGTTAAGAGAACTATTCTTACTCCTGCCATTCCTAGAATAGTAAATTATGGTTCTTCTCCTCTTCCAGAGGAAGCCACACCATCAAAGTACATCTCCAAATGGTGACTGCTAATATCCCCTAAGTTCATGATTTATTCATCGGGGAGATCATCATTAACAAGAGAGTTAGGGGGAAGTTGGTGTTATGCTAAGAAATCTGTTAGCGCTAGTTCTTTCACTGCACGCAAGGGTACGAAGGTAATGTCAAACTATGAGAGGATCATGGACCATTATGCCAACTGTTTAGATAACATTGGCCTTCTCATGGGATACTATTGTGGATTGATCTTAGAAATTAAGTTCACATTATGAGGAAGCATGTAGTGCTATATCTTTTGGGATGCAAAGATTAAAGCTAGGAAATGCTTCTCAATGGGTGGATAATTAGCCTCAATAGGGATTAGATGATGGCTAAGGTAGTAGAGTTCTTTTTCCTTCCCTTCATCATTGGATTGAGCCAATAAAGCACCAAGAGAGTCATCTAATGCAGTAGTGTAAAGTATGAGTGGCTTACCCATGATAGGGCTGTTAAAACTAGACAACGTCATCAGGTAATGCTTGATGTCTTCGAAGGCAAGCTCACACTTGTCATCCCACTTAAACTTGGCATCCTTTTTGACAAGTGCTGAGAATGGTTAACATCTTCTCGATAGGTTAGATATAAAGCATCTTAGATACTCCAACTTCCCTTAGAATGATATAAGTTTAGTTAAATTTTTAGGGGATGGCATTTCTAATATCATCTTGATCTTCTCCAGATCGATTTCAATTCCCTAGGGTCAGACAACAAACCTAAGGAATTTCCCTAAAGCTACTTCGAATGCACACTTTAGGGGGTTCATTTTGAGGTTAAATTATCTTAACTATTTGAAAACTACTCTCTAGTAAAAGAGATGGTCTTCCTTTTCTCTACTTTTGATCACAAGATCATTGACATAGTACTCATCTTGATGTTCAATAAGTTCATCGAAGATTCGAGTAATAGCCCACTAGTATGTAGCACCTGCATTTTTAAGGCAGAAAGGCATGACCTTATAGCAATAGATTATAACATTGGCTAACCAGGTAGAGTATTTTTTTTTCTTGGATGAAGCCAACATCAATCAGTTTCTTGACTTCATAAATGGCCTATTGTTATATTTCTAAGTGCATGCATCTAGGAGCTTGCTTGATACGGTTAGCTGTAGGTTCTATTGCTAGTTTATGGGCCACTATGTCAGGAGCCAATCTAGGCATCTCTTCATAACTCCATGAAAGGACTCATTCAATAGCCTAACTAAGTTATTGGTTTCAATTTCATTCAATAAAGAACTGATGTATGTCGGGAGTGGATCTTCTACAGTTCCTAAGTTGATTTCCTTGAGCTCATCGATGGTTGACTTGTTGTCTTCCTTCTCTGGCGGTGCATGTTTGACTTCAAAATCATTTGGATCATCTAAAGTTTCTAAGCACAGCTCCTCAAATAAGTTAATGTGATTTGAAAAGAACTTACCAGATTCCAAATGATTGGTGATGAGTAAGCAGTAATCGTCATCATTGGGGACCCTTGTCTGCAATCCTAGTCGGTCTTGATTGAGAGCTTTTTCATTTGTTCTTCCATATTCTTTCGAAGTAATCTGACTTGTGCTTTGACCAAGTATGTGGGATTAACCCTTTCTTTGCTAAATTATGAACACAACGTAAGTCCCAATCAAAAGGAAATTCTATTAAATTTTTATATGAATCATCCTTAAGTTCTACATCAATTTCTTAACTTGAGGATGATGCTCCAGAAAGAACCTCTGAGTCTTCACACCTGTGGATGACTTAGGGGCTTCCTTAATTACCAAACCCTCATCTTTTGAGAGGAAAGTTGGTTTAGAGCTAAGGTTCCCAACTGATGCCTAACTGTTTCACATATAGACTTGGATACAATTATGCTTTACTTTGGAGCCTGATCTTCATCGTTATCTAGCTTAAGTGTCACCTCCAAGGGAATCTAATGCTGAGAAGAACTAGCTGGTGTGCTAACTATGTAAAACTCATCTTATGAAATAGATTCTAAGTCTATATGGATAGCAGGTGTGCTCTTGGTAGCTGGGACATATTTTCTATTGGGTGGCTAATAAGGAGGTTTTCCACCCCAGGCCCTACGCCTCTTCCTCACAGTGGAGGTTAGGTCCTACCCATATGTTCGAATGAAGCAACAAACTGTGGGTGGAATCTAATGTTAGGCTTCACTTCCTCCTCCAAGTCTATTTTCGCTCCCTTTTATTATTTTTTCATTTTCTAATTTTCTTTTCTTTTTCTTTTTCTTTTTTTTTTTTATTTTTAAACTTTGGCCAAGTTCACCAGAATAAACTTGTTGATATTGAGGGAGGTAGTAAGCCACATGCTCATACATGTTGACCTCATAAATTGTAAATGGCTTGAGATCTCCATTGACATAGTAGGCGATCCCACCTCTCACGAATATCATCATGTAGAGGATGAAACTATGTTATTCTCATGTATCCATGGTCTCCCAAACAAAGTGTTGAAAGATGTATCTAAGTCTATAATATGAAACTTGGCTTCAGTCTTCCAGTCATCTATCTCCAAGGGCAACACTTAGGAGTCTTCTAGACACTAAGACTTCTCTAGTCATAAGACACTTCTAACAATTAGGTAAAAACTTAACCTAAGCCTAAAGACTTAGAAGGGTTAACCATTGGATTAGGTTATGCCTTAGGGATTAGGATAATCCACCTACTTTTCAACCCAAATCCAATCCATGTTCACATTCTCAAACCAAACCTTAAGTTGAATTCGAACATCAAATTCAAATCCAAATCCAAACCCAAATTTCAAAACCAAAAGATTGAAGCCCATGATTAAATCCAAACTTGAAAGCCTTCCAAAGCCATATGACCTATCCAATGGACTTAGCCAAACCTTAATCCAAATCAATCCAAAATTAATTGATTCTCATAATAAATTTATATATTTAATCATATTCCTAAATATAAATCAAATCTACATTCAAATGATCAAAACTAAATCAAATTAAATAAAATTAAATCAAAACACTTCCTAAGCCATATGACCTATCCCATGGAATTAGCCAAATCTTAATCCAAATCAAGTCAAACTCAATTCATTTTCTCACAAATAAATCATATTTTCAATCATATTCACAAATTTAAATGAAATATACATTTAAATCATCAAAACTAAATCAAACTAAATCAAAATCTAAACCAAAGCCACATGACCCAACTCCATGGACTTAGCCAAATTTGTTCATTCCAAAACCTAAATTCAATTGATTTTCTCATGAATCAATCATACTTTCAATCATATTCACAAATATAAATGAAATCTACAAACATCAAGTTAAACAAAAATCAACCCAAGTCAAACCCTTAACCCTTTTGACATGAAATGTTCAAATGAACCAAAACCCATTTGAAGCCAATTTCAATTGAATTTATATATCAATCCCAAATCCATATATAAACTCAACTAAATCAAACTCAACCCAAAGTCAAGCCAACTAAACCCAATTGGTCCACTTGACCCAAAGTGGCTAATTTGACCTATTTGAGCCATGTTCTAATCCTACAAAAATTGGATTAAACCAAGCCCATCAAAATCTCCCATCATGATTATTGATCGCCTTAGGTTGATCAATTGTCCTAAATTGGGTCAAACCAAGTCAACTTGGTCATTTGACCAAATCAACCCCTTAACCCATATGAACCCGAACTTGCCAAATTTCAACCTAAGCCAAATCCCTTGAAATCAATGATTCATACCAAATCAAAATCAATATTTGAATAGGACTTGACCTTGAATTGAGTCAGACCAATCCCAATTGGCCATCTTGACCCAAGTTGACCCAAATTTTCTAGAAGACCAAATTGGGTCAAATCAAAATATAAACCAATTTGATTACAACCAATGGCTCAAGTTTGATTGTTGAACTTGACCAAAGCCATGCTTGGACCCAATTGAACTCAATTGACCTACTTAGCCCAAATTGACCTATTGGTTCAATCTGGCATAATTCAAAATCAAATCCAAATTAATTGAAACTAAAGTGTATAATCATCTTCAATTGGTCAACTAAAACTAGACCAACACCCAACCCAAGCCAATTTGGTCAAATTTGTCAACTTAACCCATTTGACCCAAATTAATTAAAATGAGCCAAAATAAAATCTAAGCCAAACTAAACCAAACAAATTAAACCAAAACATCCCAAATGATCATATGAAATTGACCCAACCCTTGGTTTGACACAACTTGACCAATTGATCAACTTGACTCAACCAAACTCAATTTGACCTGAATGAGTCAAATTGAGCCAAACCTAACCAAATCAACTCCAATTGAATTGAAATTTGGACTAACCCACTTTTGGCTCATTTCAAATCTGTCCAAATCAAATCCAATATCAAATGATCATTCTACCCTTGGTTCAAGGGCACCACATGAGATAAATCACCCATGTAAGTGGTCATTTCCATTCCTTGGCTACTTAGTACTCTCCTATTAGTCCACCTAGGCACCTAGGACATTGTCCAACCTGACCCGAGGGGTGGTTGGGTCGACCATGACCCATGGGAGTTGTAATCACCTCACCCTCTGCATTGGAGCATTTGAAACCCATAGGACACCCATGATTCCTCTTTAGCAGCCACCTCCACACCTTTAACCAACCAAGCCGAGCCAACTCACTTCCACAGCTCCGCTAGATTGATCTGATTTAATCCTATTAAGCTATGGGATTAATCATAGCCTTCTGATCTTAGATCGGATGGCAGATGAGGAAGCACATTCGCCAGCGCCACATAAGCGCTCAGTCGGATAAGTTTTAAGTAGCCAATCTCACGGTGCCACGTAGAATGCGTGCCATATAGTGCTACTAACATTAGGCTTTAATTAAGCTTAGTTAATAATTTTTAATGGCTGAAACTTCTAAAAAAAATCATAGAGAAATAAAAAAATGCAAATAAATACTCATTTTAAAAGTATTTTAGAGGATAATTAATTAAAAATGATCTTAACTAATTTTGAATAGTAATTAAAGTTTAATTAAAAAATTAATTAGCTTAATTACTCCTTAATTACATGAGTAATTAATCTCAAATTTTGTAGGTTAATTTAATGGGATGACCTCTACCTCCCATGATTTTCTTGGGATTTATTACTCACTTAATTAAGAAAACTAACTAATAAAACATTAATTACTCTTTTAAGTTAATTAATGATTAACTAATCTCATGAATAGTAATAAATTGGTTAATTAAGTTTATTAATCATTGTTTAATAGTAAGTGAACTAAGGAATAGGGTTGGGACCCCTTTCCCTAAGTTCATTCACCCTTTTTTAAAATGAAATTAATTAAGATTTAATTTATTAATTAAATCACATAATCAAATTAAAATCATAATCACATCAGACCTTAATTTATTGAATCATGGAGTAGATCTTTAAGTGTTTAATAACAATAAGGACTTTAATGAAATTATGTTTAGTTCATATGTGCGGGAAAACCATAAGAGTAATTAATTAAGTTCCTTAATATAAATAACTATTAATCATGATCCAATTGCATTAGGCCCCTTTTATTTCCTAGGATCATTGCAAGTTTATTTTCCATGCATATCATGTTTGCTCATAATTATTTAGTTAATTACTTTAAGGTGACATAGGTGAGGGTAATTAATTCATCTAATTAAGGGTTCAACTTAATTAATCCATAAAATCAACTTAATTATATTTCCTTAAATTAAATCAAATCACTAATGTGGGAATGGGCTTAAAAAATCAAGTGATGTTTTCTCTTCTCCTCTTTAGATCAAATAAAATCTAAAACATAATTAATAAAGAAGCTTTGGTTTGCTTTATATAATCTTATTTGATTTGATTTTCCTTAAGAACTAGTTTAGTTGAATGAATCACATGCTTATATTTGATTTTCCTCTTTCCAATCATGTAAATTTGGTATGTCATTTGAATTCATGCATCCATCTTTTCAAAATCAAGTAAAATAAAATGGATTTCCTTTATGTAAGCTTGCATGTGTTGATTTAATTTAATATATGTGTGGCTATTATCACTATTAAATCCAAATGTACTTTTCAAAAGCTTATAAATGAATAATAATATGTGTTATGATGCCAGTTATAAATACATAAGAAATGCATGTGCTTATAGCTTAAGTGTATGAATGTTGAGTTCTCTTCCTCTATTCAGGTGTTGATTTATATAAGATTAAATTATAATAGGTATATAGTCTAGACATCCCAAGAACATGAGGCTTTAGCTTGCCTGAATGAGGCCATTTGATTACCTCACTTCCCTACTTTAACAATGACACATGCGCATTTGATTTCATTCTTATGTATTTCAAAATTAGAATTTGGACTGAGCTTTAATTCATATATATAAATGACTAAATCAAAATAATATATAATCATGGCATGGTTTTCCTTCCCTCATTTATGTATACATCCATGCTTGTCCAAGAAAAGCAAGTATATAGTCTAAACATCCTAGGAATACGAGGCTTTAGTTAGCCCCAAGGTGGTCATTTAATTACCTCACTTCCATAGTTTAACAATGACACGTACTTGCCTATATCTTAGTACATGTATATGCATATGTGATTAGTTAATGAAAATCAAATTTTACATTAAATTGCATGCATTCATAATTGACTAAGTGATTAAATTAATTAGCCATGTGATTTGGAGCTTACTTCTTATATTCATGTATACGAATTTACATATGTTTGAATGTAAATGAGTATATAGTCTGGATATCCCAAGAATACGAGGCTTTAGCTAGCTCCAAGGAGGTCATTTGATTACCTCACTTCCCTGGTTTAACAACGACACATTACTATTTAATTTCATTCTTATGTCCATTTTATTTAAGAATTTGGATAAAGTTTTAAATTAATATGTTTAAATAATTCAATCAAATAAAATATAACTTCTAAACATACACATACATTCATCATTTAAGTGTGCTAAAATATGTTGCATGTATAGATACACTTAAGATTAAATCATATGCATGTTACATCTAATGGAAAGGAATGATTTAATATATGTCATGTGGTAGTAATTGAATTAAATTAAATTAATCTTAAGATGCCTTTCATTTTGAATAGGATTATTTAAAATGAACCTAAACTTATGATTAATTAAATCATTTAATAATCCATTTACTAAAGAGAACTAAATCAAATTAATATACTTTAGAAAGTGACTAAATGTTGGGATGAAAGAGGGCAATCCTCTTTTCCTCTCTTTATAACACTTAGTTGCAAGCATAATCAAATGAAATAAAAGAAAACACAAATTAAATTTCTCAATTCAATTAAACTACTTCAAGTGAAATCAACCTTTCATGTTAAATTGAATCCTTCTACACATAGAAAATATAACACTAATGCCTAACAAGGCATACCACACAAGCCTTAATACACATATTAGAATTAAGTCACCACTTCTAGCTCTAAGTAAGGATGGTGTATGATGTGTTGTATATTTTGTTTTATGATGTATTATTTTAGATTAAATGTAAGGGTGTATGCTTTGTAGACTGGATGATAGGCCAATATTAGCCTAATCATAGTTGCAGCAGGGTATTATGCTTAAAGGATGCTTAAAAATAAATGTGAATGCTCTTTTTGCAAGTTGCTTATATCATTACGCATAATCCAAGTTAGGATAGGTGGGCTTAGTTACCCATGTGTAGGGTGCTAAGTCCAAATTATAAATACAATTGCTTGGGATTATATGTATATTTAGCTAATCTCTATTTTGCGTGTAGTTATATTTACTTTCACATAGGAATTAGGATTAGTGCTATAGGGGATTAGGATGAGCAGTGGCCAGAAGGCTTTGTCATGGGGTCAATCAGAACTCTAGATAGCCTGTATATGCCAATATTCACAGTAATGTAAAGAGGCGATTGCGTTCAGTCGTCTCTAGGAGTAAGTCTTCATTGTTGAATTTAACTCCTAAAATATCCTTTGAGTGGCATGCCTCATGTTTAGTAGCAGTTAGCTGAGCTAAGCATATCTCTAGATCAGGTAAAGCCTTGATTAGAGATTCCCTCATCTTTTTGGATAAGACAAGGGCATCGTATATGCTTAACTTAGCTCAATAATTTTTAAGGTAAGCTAGGACATTGTAATCAACTCTGGCTTGGTCCTCCACAAGCATATCCATGGGTGGAGCATCCTATGGAGAGGCTATCTACTCACTAGAACCAATGACTTGCTTACACTTATCTTGAGGGGGTACCCTAAGAGGTAGAACTTTGCCACTGCATAGGTTGACTTTAGTGACTTCTTGGAATGATGAGCTTGTGGAAAGTTCTACCTGCTCATCGGGCATACCTACAGCTTCTCCTATGGGATCCCCATAGTCAGTAGACTCCAAATCAATCTCAAGAGGTGAACTCGATTGATTCAGAGAAGGATAGTCACTCATGAAGGAAAGGATCAAATACTAGAGCTATTATTTTAGTCAAGACTCGGAGAGCTTTCAATAAGAATAAAATCAAAAGCATCAGAAGTAGACAATATATAAGTAGAATCAACTTTCTGCATTAATTTCATTTTGGGTGGAGGTACATGATAAAAATTAAGTAAGCAGAGTAAGGGATTTAGTATCCTTATTAGCAGATACAACGCTACTGGTGGTAGAAGAAGAGCTAGCATAAGTGATGGTAGCTCCAACGATGGAGAATCTTGGACTCGATGGTGGCTAGCTACAGATTAGCCGGGCAAGTATCTTTGAGGCTTGTTGGGCTGTCACCCTCCTCGTGTTGTCCTTTGCAACTAACAAACCTTCCTTGGTGTTGTAACAGTCGGCTCTAAAGTGTGCAATGTGTTATTGTGGGTTCCCACTACCATCAAAGATCTTGAAGGATGGTGGCAGAAAACATTAAATAAAATTAAAACTAAATAAAAACCTAAACCTAAAAAATAAACATAAAAATAAATAAAAAATAAAACCTAAATCCTAAACTAAAAAAAATGAAAACCTAAAATAAACTAAAAATAAACCTAAACCTAAAGTAACAAAAAACCTAAAAATAAACCTAAAATAAAAACCTAAAACCTAAACCTAAAAAGATAAAATAAAAATGTAAACATAAACCTAAAAATAAAAAATAAAACTTTAACCTAAAAAATCAAATAAAAATAAAACTAAATAAAAAAAACATAAACCTAAACTTAAACCTAAAAAATAAACTAAAATAAAAAAACCTAAACTAAAATAAATAAACTAAACTAAATATAAATTAAAAATTAACCTAAATAAAAAAACAAAAATAAAAAAAATAAATAATAAACCTACTTGGTTTAAGTTTTAAAAGCCCAAAACCCTATCTATCCTGATTAAACTAAACCATAAAATTAACCCTAACTGACCCCTGTACCACTACCCTAAACTAACTTAACCCACCCTAAACCCTGACCCAACAATAAACTAACCCTAACCCTAAACTCTAAACCATACCCTAAACTAATCTTAAACCCACAAAATCTAACCAACCCTGCTCTACCCTAAACTAAACCCAGAAACCATAAACCCAAACCCTAAACCACAAACCCTAAAACATATAAACTTAAACCCAGCTAAATACTAAACCAAACCTAAATCAAACCCCTCAAACCCTAAACCCAACCCCAAAATAACCCTAAACCCTAAACCCTAAAACTGCTCACCACAAAACCTAAAACCCTAAACCTAAATTAAATAAAACCTAAAAATGAAATAAATAAAAAAACCTAAACCTAAATGAAATAAAATAATAAATTTAAATAACAACCTAAACTAAAACCTAAACCTAGAAATAAAACAAAATAAACTAATAAAATAAACTAAAATAAAATAAATAAAAACTAAAACTAAACTAAAAAATAAATCTAGGAATAAAAAACCAAAACAAAATAAAAACTATACGTAAAATAAAAAAAAACCTAAAATAAAAATAATAAAAACTAAATAAAAACCTATACCTAAAAAACAAACCTTAAAACAAAGCCTAAAAATAAATAATTAATAAAACCTAAACTAAAAGAAAAACCTAAACATAAAATAAAAATAATAAACAAAATAAAATAAACCTAAACCTAAACTACAACAAACTAAACAAAAATAAATAAAACTTAAATCTAATCCTTAAATAAACTAAACCTAAACTTAAACTTAAATTAAATAAAATAAAATAAACTAAAAATAAAGCTAAAGCTAAACTAAAAATAAAACCTAAAATAAACCTAAAATAAAACTTAAAACCTTAACCTAAAAAAAATAAAATAAAAAAAGATAAAAATAAACCTAAAATAAAAATAAACTTAAACCTAAAAATAAAATAAAATAAAACAAACAAATAAATAAACATAAACATAAACCTAAACCTAAATAATAAACTAAATTAAAACACCTAAACTAAAATAAATAAACTAAACTAAATAAAAATAAAAATTTAACCTAAATAAAAATATAAAATAAAATAAACTATAATAAATACAAAATAAACTAAATAAGTTTAAACTCTCGGAATTTTCTAAAATCCTGGCTAAACTTATAAATCTTAAACCAAAACCTAAAACCAAACCTAAACCTGACCATAAACTCAACACAAACCTAAACCAAACCTAAACCTAAACTAGCTGCACTGAACCATAAACTTAAACCCTCCCAAAAATAAACCCTAAATCCTAAACTCTAAACTAAAGCTAAAAAACCCTGATCCCCTAACCCTAAACCTAAACTAACCTAAATCCTGACCTTAAACCATAAACCACAACCCTAAACCCTAAACTCTATAAAATGCCAAAAACCTAAAACCTAAACATAAACCTAAACAAAATAAAACCAAAATATAAAATAAATAAAAAAACTTAAACCTAAATATAATAAATTAAAAAAATTAAATAAAAACCTAAATATGAAATAAAATAAAATAAACTAATAATAATAAACTAAAAGAAATAAATACAAACCTAAACTAAAATATAAAACAAAATAAACCTAATAATAAAAAACCTAAATAAAATAAAAACTAAATGTAAAATAAAAATAAAATAAATCTAAAATAAAATCAAACAAAAACTAAATAGAAACCTAAACTTAAAAAATAAACCTTAGAATAAACCCTAAAAATAAATAAAAAATAAAACCTAACCCTAAACTAAAAAAAACCTAAACATAAACTAAAAAAATAAACAAAATAAAATAAACCTAAAGAATAAAATAAAACTAAAATAAATAAATCCTCAAATAATCCTAAAATAAACTAAACTAAATAATTTAAACAAAATAAAATAAAATAATCTAAAAATAAAGCTAATGCTAAACTAAAAATAAAACTTAAAATAAACCTAAAATAAAACTTAAAACCTAAGCCAAAAAAAAAAACTAAACTAAAAAAACCTAAACCTAAAAATAAAATAAAAATAAGATTCAACCAAAAAATAAACTTAAACTTAAAATAAAAAATAAACTAAAATAAAACCTTGAACTAAAATAAATCAACCTAAAATAAATAAACTAAATTAATTAAAAATAAAAAATAAACATAAATAAGAATAAAAATAAAAATAAACTAAAATAAAGTAAACAAATAAAATAAGAAATCTTGAATATGAATTTGTTCTCTATAAATAAAAAATAAAAAAAATAAAAAAAACCAAAAACCCTAAACCCTAAACACTAAAACCTATACCCTAAACCCTAAACCTAAATCCTAAACACTAAACCCAGAAAAAACCCTAAACCCTTAACCCTAAACCGTAAAAAGCTAAAAACCTAATCCTAAACTAAATAATACCTAAAAATAAAATAAATAAAAAAAATCTAAACCCAAATAAAATAATATAATAAAATAAAATTAAAACATAAACTAAAACCTAAATCTAAACCTAAACCTAAAAAGAAAATAAAATAAAAAAATAAAAATTAAACAAAAATAAAATAAATAAAAGCCTAAACTAAACCGAAAAATAAAAAACCTAAATAAAATAAAAACTAAGCCTAAAATAAAAATAAAATAAAGCTAAAATAAAATAAAATAAAAACTAAATAAAAACTTAAACATAAATAATAAACCTAGAAAAAACCTATAAATAAATAAAAATTAAAACCTAAACCCTAAACTAAAAAAAAACTAAACCAAAAATAAACAAAATAAAATAATCTTAAACCTAAACTAAAATAAATAAAACTTAAACCTAATCCTAAAAAAAAAACTAAACCTAAACCCTAAACTAAATAAAACTAAAATAAACTAAAAATAAACCTAAACCTAAACTAAAAATAAAACCTAAAAATAAACCTGAAATAAAAACCTATAACCTAAACAAAAAAAATATTATAAAAGCCTAAACCTAAAAAATAAAATAAAAATAAAAGTCAACTAAAAAATAAACCTAAACCTAAACCTAAACTTAATAAATTCAAAATAAAAAACTAAAACTAAAAATAAATAAGTTTAAACTAAATAAAATAAAATAAACATAAATAAATTAAAAAATAAAAGAAACTAAAATAAATAAAAAATAAACTAAATAAACAAAAGAAGAAATGTCGAATCTGAATTTGTTCTCTGCTTAAAAAAAAATCAAAAAAACTAAATTCTAAACTAAAACCTGAACCCTAAACCTAAAACCTAAACCTGAACCTTGAACCCTAAACCCTAAAAACCCCAAACCCTAAACCTTAAACCTTAAATCGTAAACCCTAAAACCCTAAACCCTAAACCCTAAGCCATAAAACCTAATCCCTAAACCCTAAACCCTAAACCATTAACCCAAAATAAACCTTAAACCCTAAACCCTAAAACCCAAAGCCTAAACCCCAAACTCTAAACCATAAAAAGCTAAAAAGCTAAACCTAAACAAAATAAAACTTAAAATAAATAAATTTAAACCAAAATAAAATAAAAAAATAAAATAAAATAAAAACTTATACTAAAAGCTAAACCTAAACCTAAACTTAAAACTAAAAAAGGAAATAAAAAAAATAAAAACTAAACTAAAATAAAATATATAAAATCTAAACTAAATGAAAAAAATAAAAATCCTAAATAAAATAAAAAGTAAACCTACAATAAAATTAAAATAAACATAAAATAAAATAAAATAAAAACTAAATAAAAACCAAACCTAAATAACAAACTTGAAAATAAATAAAAAATAAAACCTAAACCCTAAATTAAAAAAATTCATAAACCTAAACCTAAAATAAACTAAATCAAAACCTAAACCTAAACTAAATAAAATAGAATAAACTAAAATTAAACCTAAACCTAACCTAAAAAATAAAACCTAAAAATAAACCATAAAGAAAAACCTAAAACCAAACCCTAAAAAAAATGAAAATCTAAACCTAAACCTAAAAAAAAAAATAAACTCGAAACCTTAAAAAAAAATTAAAATTGAGCTAAATAATAAACCTAAACCTAAACCAAAACATAAATAAATAAACCTAAATAAAAATAAATAATATAAATAAACCTAAATCAAAATAGAAAATAGAAAAACTAAAATAAAAAATAAATTAAATAAAATTAAACCTATTAGTTTACTTAATTTAAAAAAAAATTAAAAAAATAAAAAAAAATCTTACCCTAAACCTAATCCTAAACCCTAAACTCCAAACCCTAAACCTACAACCCTAAAACCTATACCCTAAACCCTAAATCCCAAAACCCTAAACCTTAAACTGTAAGGACTAAAACTTCAAATCCTAAACCCTAAACCTCAAACACTAAACCCTAAAACCCAAACCCTAAACCATAAAGACCTAAAAACCTATAAACCTTAACCTAAACTAAATAAAACTTGAAAATAAAATAAATAAATTTACCTAAACCAAAATAAAATAAAAACCTAAACTTAAACATAAACCTAAAAAATAAAATAAAATAAAAAATAAAAAATAAGCTAAAAATAAATAAATAAAAACCTAAACTAAACTAAAAAATAAAATAAACCTAAAAATAAAAAACCTTAAGAAAATAATAACTAAACATAAAATAAAAATAAAATGTACCTAAAATAAAATAAAATAAAAACTAAATAAAAACCTGAACCTAAAAAAATAAACCTAAAAATAAATAATAAATAAAACATAAACCCTAAACTAAAAAAAAAACCTAAACCTAAAATAAACAAAATAAAAGAAACATAAACCTAAACAAAAATAAACTAAACTAAAATAAATAGAACCTGAACCTAAACCTAAAATAAACTAAACCAAAACCTTAAACTAAATAAAATAAATAAACTAAAAATAAACCTAAAGTAAAAAAAATAAAACCTAAAAATAAACCTAAAATATAAACCTAAAAGCTAAACCTAAAAAAATAAAATAAAAACCTAACCTAAACTTAAAAATAAAAATAAAACCTAAACCTAGAAATAAAAATAAAAATAAAACAAAAAAAAAAATAAACCTAAACCTAAACCTAAACCTAAAAAATAAATTAAAATAAAAAACCTAAACTAAAATAAATAAACTTAAAATACATAAACAAAACAAAACAAAAATATAAAATTAAACTAAATAAACATAAAAAATATAATTAATTAAAATAAATAAAAAATTAACTAAATAAACCTAAACCTATTGATTTACTTAATTTAGAAAAACCCTAGACCCTGTACCCTAAACCTATAACCATAAACCTTTAACCCAAAAATACCCTAAACCAAAAATGAAAAACCCTAAGTTAACATTAAAACCTAAACCTTAAACCCTAAAAACCTTAAACCCTAAAGCCTTTAAAAATTAAACCTTAAACCCTAAACCCTAAATGCTAAAACTCTAAACACTAAAACCCTAAACCCTAAACCATCAACCCTAAACCCTAAACCCCAAAAACCTAAAAACTTAAACCTAAATTAAGTAAAACTAAATCATAAAATAAATTAAAAAACCTAAACCTAAATAAAATAAAAATGTAAACTAAAACCTAAACTTAAAAATAAAATAAATAAACTAATAAAAATAAACAAAAATAAAATAAATAATAACCTAAATTAAACTAAAAAAAATAAAATAAACTTAACAATAAAAAACCTAAATTAAAAAAAACTAAATGCAAAATAAAAATAAAATAAACCTAAAATAAAATAAAATAAAATAAAAACTAAATAAAAACTAAAACCTAAAACTAACCCTAAACCTACAACACTAAACTTACAACCCTAAACCTACAACCTTAAACCCTAAACCCTAAAACCTAGAAAACCCTAAACCCTAAATCATAAACTAAAACTTGAACCCTAAACCTAAAACCTAAATCCTAAACCCTAAACCCTAAACCCTAAACCTATAACCCTATACTTTTTAATAAAAAATACCTTGGATGGTATAAATTATCAATTATATTAAAATCTTTGAATACTTCCTAAATAGGTTAGTGCTTAAAATTAGAAGCCCTAAACCCTAAACCTTAAATCCTAAACACTAAACCCTAAACCCTAAACCACCCTGACCTTAAACCCTAAACTCTAAAGCCCTAAACCCAAAAACCCTAAACCCTAAACCCTAAACCCTAAAAATAGAAAAACTTAAACCTAAACTAAGTAAAACTTGAAAATAAAATAAATAAAAAATCTAAACCTAATTAAAATGAAATAAAAAATAAAATAAAAGTGTAAACTAAAATATCAACCTAAACCTAAAAATAAAATTAAATAAACTAATAGAAATAAACTAAATTAAAATTAATAATAACCTAAACTAAATAAATAAAATAAAATAAACCTAAGAAAAAAATACTTAAATACAAGAAAAAAATGTAAAATAAAAATAAAATAAAGCTAAAATAAAATAAAATAAAAACTAAATAAAACCTGAACCTAAAACTAACCCTAAACTTACAACACTAAACCCAAAAAAACCCTAAACCCTAAAGCCTAAACTAAAACCTGAACCCTAAACCAAAAACCTAAACCCTAAACCTACAACCCTATACTTTAAAAAAAATACATTGGACAGTATCAACTATCAATTATATTGAAATCATTCAATACTTCCTAAATAGGTAACTGCTTCAAATTATAAACCCTAAAACCTAAACCCTAAACCCTAAAAACATTATACCATAAAGCCTAAACATTAAATGCTAAACCCTAACCCATAATCCTAAATTGTAAACACTAAATCCATGAACTCTAAAACCCTAAACCTTAAACCCAAATCCTAAAAACCTAAAAAATTAAATAGAAATAAAACTCAACTAAAAATTAAACCTAAACCTAAAAATAAACTAAAATAAAAAACTTAAACCAAAATAAATAAACCTAAAATAACTAAACTAAACTAAGTAAAACAAATAAACCTAAATAAAAAAATAAAGTAAACTAAAATAAATAAAAAATAAACTAAATAAAGTTAAAACTACTAGTTTACTTAAATTCAAGAAAAACCCTTGAATCCTTAACCCTAAATCCTAAACCCTAAACCCAAAACCCTAAACCCTAAACCCTAAAACCCTAAACCCTAAACCCTAAAAATAAAACCTAAAAATAAATAAAAAATAAAACCTAAACCTTGAAGTACCAAATAAAACCTAAAACTAAAATAAACAAAATAAAATAAACCTAAACCTAAACTAAAAGAAACTAAACTAAAATAAATAAAACCTAAACCTAAAATAAACTAAACCTAAACCCAAAATATATAAAATAAAATAAATTAAAAATAAACCTAAACCTAAACTAAAAAATAAAACCTAATAATAAACTAAAAATAAAAACCTAAAACCTAAACCTTAAAAAAAATCCTAAACCTATATCTAGAATTTAAAAAATAAATCCTAAACCTAAGAAATAAAATAAAAATAAAACTAAAACAAAAAATAAACCTAAACCTAAAATAAATAAACTAAACTAAATAAAAAATACAATAAACTAAAATAAATAAAAAATAAACTAAATAAACAAAAGAAGAAATGTTAAATCTGAATTTGTTCTCTGTTTAAAAATAAAACCAAAAGCTAAAAACCGTAAACTAAAACCTAAACCCTAAACCTAAAACCTAAATCCTAAAACTTAAACCCTAACCCTAAACCTAAGCCCTAAAAACTCTAAACTCTAAAGGCTAAACCCAAAATGCTAAACCCTAAAACCTTAAACCCTAAACCCTAAACCCTAAACCCTAAATCGTAAAACCTAAACCCTAAACCCTAAACCCTAAACCCTAAACCTAAAAAAATAAAACCAATACCCTAAACCCTAAAAAGCTAAAAACATAAACCTAAACTAAATAAAACTTAAAAATAAAATAAATAAATAAATCTAAACAAAAATAAAATAAAAGCATAAACTAAAACCTAAATCTAAACCAAAACCTAAAAAGAAAATAAAATAAAAAATAAAAACTAAACTAAAATAATATAAATAAAACCTGCAATAAATTAAAAAATTAAAAACCTAAATAAAATAAAAAGTAAACCTAAAATAAAATTAAATAAACCTAAATTAAAATAAAAAAACTAAATAAAAACATAATCCTAAAAATAAATAGAAAATAAAACCTAAACCTAAACTAAAAAAAGCTAAACTTAAAATAAATAAAAAATAAATCCAAACCTAAAGTAAACTAAACTAAACTAAAATTGTTGGCTTAATTAGCCTCATGTTCAATTTGATTAATTTTGATGATAACAAACAAATGCTTTGAAGTTCTAATGAATATTTTTATGTGTTTCAGATATATCAATTGCTAATTACATATCCAGTTCATCTCACAAATTGTTAGAAGAAATTGCAAGAATAAAAGAATGAAAGGGATAATGTGAAGCTCATGATTTTAGGTTATATGACTATTCATATGAGTTCTTTGGCATGAATCAATTTGCTCACAACCTAACATAATATTTTAGTGAGGTTAATTTATATAAATCTTTATTTAATTAACATTCAATTATATGTTTTTTCTACATAGCAATAAAATTGTCAAAGTAATAAATGATCATAACTATTAAGTATAATTATTTTATTTACTTAATATAATTAGGTATTTTAATTTAATTTGCTGGTTATATGATAACTAACATATTTATGATTATATATAAATTATATCATAATTTTAAATGTCACATGTCAAAATTAACAAAATATATAAAATTTTGTATTTTAGCCAAAGTCATTGTTTAATCAAAGAATTCATATCTGATTTTATCTCCATCGGATTCCTTGGATTGTTTTCTTTAAAATAAGTGGTTACATGACCCACTTTGCATTAAAATTGAATTTATTATGATTTTTAAACATTACCTAATTTTAATAATGGATGCATGCTACATGCTTTGAATATATTAAGAGCTACATTTGATTACTTTTGACTTTCCCATGTGAATAGCCGAATTTTTGCTGCTAAATTTAATATTTGTTTAATATAAATTATATTTTATTGAATATTAAATTATCACATGATAGCATGAGGTTTGTATAATATATTTCTTTGAAATAATTTTTTAAATGACCTTCTTGCCTATAAATAGCCCTCATTCTCTTCATGAAAGCATCCCTCATTCAAAATTCAAAATCACTCTAGAAAATCTAAGAGAAAATCTCTTAAATGTTCCTTCCAAGTGTTCTCCAAATATTGCAAGATCAAATCCTTGGTTTGGAAGCTTCAACATCTTCAACGCAAGCCTTTTAAATTACTTGAGTTTGTTTTTTCATCTTAATACTTCTTAGTTGTTCATGCTATTTTCACCATCTATTTCTTCTTTATAATTTATACTTTTTGGTGGATTAGTCTTTGAACATTGGTTTTCACATAAAGTTTCTCAATCATTTTTTTTGGTGAAAAACTCTTGTGATAATTTGTAGGATCTATTTCAACTTGCTGAAATTTTTAGCTTCCTACAAATTTGTTTTGGTTTCTTGAAATATTTCTTCTTTGGTCTTATTTTTAAAGATCATTTATTCTTAGATCTATTTTAGAAGTATATTTTAAGCATTTTAAAATAAATTATTGTGCTGAAATTATTTTCATATTTGCTAGATCTCTTTTTTAATTGAAAGCTTACTAGCCAACTTAGATCTATCATATACTTATTTTTTTATTTTGTGATCATTAGCATTAATTGAAAGAATCTTTTGGTTAAAATAAATTACTCCTTGCTGAAATTTATTTTATTATGAAAAAGAATATTGTGAATTTATTTTGAAATCATTTTCTATTATTCTACAAATTATAATAATATAAACATCCTAGTAAGATCACTTTAAGATATTTATTTTTATTAAGTGAGCATATTGCCTTGCCAAATTTTTTAAGTTGTAAAGTGATCATTTATAAGTTGTGAGATCACTTTTTGAATTTGATTACTTGGTATATTTGTGAGAGATTTACTTTATCAAAATTTATTATTTTGTATTCTTTTGTGTTGTAAAATTTATTTTGGGGTTGTACTGCCTTTGTAGAGAGTACATATTGTTGTAGGTTGTACTTCGTTATAGGAGAGTACTTTTGTAAACCATTTTCATTTAGTGGATTCCTAGCCGGGGTGGCTAGGGACGTAGGTTTGGGGTGAACCACGTAAAATCGTGTGCCACTTGTCTCTATTTACTTTATTGTATTTTTATTTTTTGCATTTAGAATTATATCTTATCATTATAAAATCAAAATCTAATTTTCTATTTAAAAAAATTTAAGTTTTGAAAATTTTAATATTACCCAATTCACCCTCTTGGGTGCTATAGTGTCTCACAATTGGTATGAGCCTAGGCTCTTTTATTAACATCCAAGAGTAAATCTTTTCACTATGGCACAAGGTTTCATAAAGGGTTCATTACCGGAGGGACAATCCACTCATAGACCTCCACTTTTAGATAGTGTACCATTTGATTATTGGAAAAATAGAATTAGTACATTCTTAAGAGGTCAAGATGCACACATGTGGTATATGTTGACACATCAATATCATACACCCATAGTAGAAGTAAATGCCATTAAAGTAGAAAAACCTTTTGAGGAATGGTCTATAGCTGAAAGAGAACTTGATGAATTAAATGCTAGGGCTTGTAATAATTTGCATTGTGCTTTATTACCTGATGATTACATAAAAATTTCTATGTTAAGTACAAAAGAAATATGGGATAAACTTATTATAACTTATGAAGGAACTAGTGAAGTTAGAGATGCTCACATAAATAGACTTGTTCATGATTATGAGTTATTTCATATGTCTCCTTCTAAATCTATTTAGATATGTATACTAGATTTATGAAAATAATTAACACATTACATTCTCTTGGAAAACATATAGGAATCAAGACTTAGTTTATAAGATTCTTAGATGTCTTCCAAAATAATGGGAAGCTAAAGTAACAGCTATTAGTGAAGCTAAAGAATTATCTACTTATTCACTTGATTAGCTTTTCGGTTCTTTGATAGCACATGAACAGGTTATTGCTCAAAGGGATAAGATGGATAACTCAGCAAAAAAGGAGAAGGAGAAAGGAAAATCCATTGCACTACAAGTTGATGATAGTGATAAGCATAACACCTCAAGCTCGGATGGTGATGGTGATTGTGATGAGGTGGTCATGCTTTCCAAAAGGCTTGGGAACTTGCTAAGGAAGAAGAATCAAAGGTATAAAAATCTAAAATTATAAATTTCAAACTAAGAAATTTCCTACAATTGAAGGGATCATTTGCTATCATTGTAAAAGCACGGACACATAAGAGGTGATTGTCCAAAACTTGTTGAATCAAAGAAAAAAGAAATTGATGTAAACAAAAGAAAAATATGAATGAGAAAAAACCATAAGAAGAAGACAGCTTTATGGGCCAATCCAGTTCAAATGAATCAAGTACTAGCTCATCGATGAAGAGGTCAACATATGTCTTATGACAAATGGAGAATCGACTTAGATTCTCAAGAGGTATGTAATGATATATCTTATGATGAATTAGATGATGCTTTTAATGATTTAGTTATTGAATATAAAAAATGAAAAAGAAAATACAAAACCTTAGAAAAGAACATAAAAATTTATATATGCATTTTGTGATTTAAAAAATGAATGCGATAATTTAAAAGTAAAAATACTTCTTTATTGAATTGTTCCTTAGTTGTAGGTAGACTTGAAAGAGAGAATATCTTATTAAAAGCAAGATTAGAATTATGTTTAAAATCACAAGTTCATTATAATACTTCATCAAGAAAAATATTTAATTATTTGCATCATACACATCCCACTCATATACCTTATAATTATCATTCTAAATCATATGCAAACACTAATGTTTGGTGCAACTATTGCAATAAAAAAGGGCATATTTCATTTGATTGCTATGCACATAAAATTCAAAATACTAAGCAATCATCTTATGTATGGGTACCAAAAGGTACAAGCACTATACAAACCATGCATGCTAAATATCTTACTTCAAATTTAGAATGTGGACCCAAACATGTTTGGGTTCCAAAAGTTAACATGTGAGTTTATTTTGTAGGAATGCCTTTAAAGCAAAATCAAAGAAGGCATGTGGTACTTGGACAGTGGATGTTCAAGACATATGACGGGAGATAAAAGATAAATTCACAACTTTAGAATCAAGTGATGGAGGATTTGTTACATATGGAGATAATTTGAAGGGAAAAATCATTGGTATTGGTTCTATTTGTAAGAATTCTATCACTTTAGATAAAGTTTTTCTAGTAGAAGGATTAAAACATAATTTAATTTCTATTAGTCAATTATGTGATAAAGGTTTGAATGTAGTATTCCATGCATCATATTGCATTATAAAAAATAATGAAAATGTTTTGCTAGTAAGGAAAAGATACAAAAACATTTATGTCATTGATTTAGATAGCTTTCAAGATGTAAATTTAAACTTACTTTGTTTTAAAAGCACTCATGATGATATATGGTTATGGCATACGAGACTATGTCATATTAACATGAACACTTAATAAAATTGCTAAACTTGATTTAGTAGTTGGTTTATAAATTAAATTTTCATTCAAACAATGTTTGTGATGCATGTATTCATGGTAAACATTCTAGAAGCTCATTTAAAAGTAAAAATATTGTTTCTACTTCTAGACCTCTAGAATTATTGCACATGGATTTATTTGGTCCTATTAGCACCAGCTTAGGTGGAAAAAATTATGGTTTTGTGATTGTTGATGATTTCTCTAGATATACTTGGGTTTTATTTGTAACTTACAAGGATGATGTTTTGGTGAGTTTAGAAAGTTTTCTAAATATATTCAAAGAGAACAAGGCCTTTTGATTAATAGGGTTCAAAGCGATCATGGTGGCAAATTTGAAAATAAATTATTTGAGGATTATTGTGATGAACATGGGATTAGACATAATTTTTCTGCACCTAGAACTCCCCAACAAAATGGAGTAGTAGAGAAAAAATAGAATATTAATTGAATTAAGTAGATCTATGCTTGAGTATAAATTGCCAAAATATTTTTTGGGCGTAAGTAAATCTTATGTTATGTAATGAATAGGATCTATTTTAGACCAATTTTGAAGAAGACACCCTATGAATTATTTTTTTGGAAAGAAGCCTAAGATTGAACACTTTCATGTATTTGGATGTAAATGCTTTATTTTGAATAATGGAAAAGATCATTTAGGTAAGTTTGATTGCAAATCGAGATGATGGTATTTTCTTACGATACTCTCTTTAGTAGAGCTTATAGAGTTTACAATAAAAGAAAATGATTGTAGAAGAATCAATACATGTTATTTTTGATGAAAATTTGATTGATCCTATTAGAAATGAAGTGATTGATGAAGAGATTGATAACTTTAAGAAAATATCTTTAGAAGATAATATGGATGATTCATTGCCTAAAGAATGGAAATATAATAAAAATCATCCAAAGGAACTAATTATAGGAGATCCTTCAAAAGGAGTTATGACTAGAAGACATAGTAGAAAAGTTGTAGATCATTCATTTTATCCGAGGTTGAACCTAAAATTTAGAAGAAGCATTAAATGATAATTTTGGATTATTGCTATGAAAGTGGAGTTGAATCAATTTGTAAGAAATGATGTTTGGGAATTAGTCCCAAGACCCCAAGATCAAAATGTCATTGGAACAAAATGGATCTTTAGGAATAAGCTAGATGATTCAGTTGTATTGTTAGAAATAAAGCTAGGTTAGTTGCACAAGGGTACACACAAGTTGAAGGTATAAATTTTGAAGAATCTTTTCGTAGCAATTGCTTATGCTTGTTTTAGAAATTTTAAACTTTTTCAAATGGATGTCAAAAGTGCATTTTGAATGGATTTATTTACCAAAATGTATTTGTAGAGCAACCACCTAGATTTGAGAGCCTTGATTTTCCAAATCATGTGTATAAATTAAAGAAAGCCTTATATGGTTTAAAACAGCTCTCGTGCTTGGTATGATAGGTTAAGTAACTTTTGATAGATCATGGATTTATAAAGGGCAGTAGATACCACCTTATTCCTTAAGAGCATAGATGATGATTTGATTGTGGTACAAGTGTATGTAGATGATATATTATTTGGAAGTACAAATGAATCTTTATGCCATGAGTTCTCATCTTTGATGTCTAAAGGGTTTGAAATGAGTATGATGGGAGAACTTAATTTTTTCTTAGGTCTTCAAGTGAACCAACAAGAAAATGGCACATTCATCTGTCAAACTAAGTATAAATGAATTGGCTGAGAGGTTTGACATGAAAAGATTTTAAATCTAGTAAACCCCATGAGCCCATCTATAAATTGGATTTGGGATGAATTAGAAAATCTGATCAAAAAACTTTATAGGTATGATAGGTTCACTTTTATACCTTGTCGCTAGTAGGCTGATATTATGTTTGCGTTTGTTTGTGTGCTCATTTTAGCCAACCCAAAGAATCTCATTTAATAGCAAATAAGCGTATCTTTCGGTATTTGATAGCACTACTAGGTTAGGTTTATGGTATCCTAAAATTCTTTATCATGTGCTTTGGTTGCTTATTCGATGTCGATTTTGGGATGCAAAGTAGATAGAAAAAGTACATCCACATGTCATTTTTTAGGATCATCACTTGTGTCTTGGTCATCTAGGAAACAAAATTTTGTAGCTTTATCCATCACGAGGTGAGTACATATAGCCGTAGCTCGTTGCTCAGTCCTTTGGTTAAAGCAATAATTAGAAGATTTTGGTATTAAGCAAGATTACATTCTAGTTCAGTGTGATAATACTAGTGCTATTAGTTTGACTAAAAATCCTATCCAACACTCGCAAACCAAGCATATAGAAATTAGACATCATTTTATTAGGGATCATGTTTTGAAAGGTGATGTTAAAATTAATTTTATTAGCACCGATTTACAAATTGTAGATATTTTACAAAACCCTTACTAAGAATGTTTTGTACTTTAAGATGCTTGGAATGTTATATCCTAATATTTAAAATTGTATGTAGTTTGTTCTCACTTTTGATGTTGTCAAAAGGGGAGAAGAGTAAAATGTTGGTCTATTTAATGCATACAATTGGGGAGCAACATTATTCATCTCATATGAATAAATTTTTTTTAATAGAATTTCTTTCAAAAACTATGATGAAAGGTCAATTTGTACCTTCATCAAAATCAATACCCAACATTAGTTTGTCATCATCAAAAAGGGGGAGATTGTTGGCTTAATTAGCCTCATGTTCAATTTGATTAATTTTGATGATAACAAACAAATGCTTGGATGTTCTAATAAATATTTTTATGTGTTTCAGATATATCAATTGCTAATTACATATCCAATACATCTCACAAATTGTTAGAAGAAATTGCAAGAATAAAAGAATGAAAGGGATAATGTGAAGCTCATGATTTTAGGTTATATGACTATTCATATGAGTTCTTTGGCATGAATCAATTTGCTCACAACCTAACATACTATTTTAATGAGGTTAATTTATATAAATATTTATTTAATTAACATTCAATTATATGTTTTTTCTACATAGCAATAAAATTGTCAAAGTAATAAAAGATCATAACTATTAAGTAAAATTATTTTATTTACTTAATATAATTAGGTATTTTAATTTAATTTGCTGGTTATATGATAACTAACATATTTATGATTATATATAAATTATATCATAATTTTTAAATGTCACATGTCAAAATTAACAAAAATATATAAAATTTTGTATTTTAGCCAAAGTCATTGTTTAATCAAAGAATTCATATCTGATTTTATCTCCATCGGATTCCTTGGATTTTTTCCTTTAAAATAAGTGGTTACATGACCCACTTTACATTAAAATTAGATTTATTATGATTTTTTAAACATTACCTGATTTTAATAATGGATGCATGCTACATGCTTTGAATATATTAAGAGCTACATTTGATTACTTTTGACTTTCCCATGTGAATAGAATTTTTGCTGCTAAATTTAATATTTGTTTAATATAAATTATATTTTATTGAATATTAAATTATCACATGATAGCATGAGGTTTGTATAATATATTTCTTTGAAATAATTTTTTAAATGACCTTCTTGCCTATAAATAGCCCTCATTCTCTTCATGAAAGCATCCCTCATTCAAAATTCAAAATCTCTCCAAAAAATCTAAGAGAAAATCTCTTAAATGATCCTTCCAAGTGTTCTCCAAATATTGCAAGATCAAATCCTTGGTTTGGAAGCTTCAACATCTTCAACGAAGCAAGCCTTTTTAAATTACTTGAGTTTGTTTTCTTAATCTTAATACTTCTTAGTTGTTCATGCTATTTTCACCATCTATTTCTTCTTTCTAATTTATACTTTTGGTGGATTAGTCTTTGAACATTGGTTTTCACATCAAAGTTTCTCAATCATTTTTTTGGTGAAAAACTCTTGTGATAATTTGTAGGATCTATTTCAACTTGCTGAAATTTTTATCTTCCTACAAATTTCTTTGGTTTCTTGAAATATTTCTTCTTTGGTCTTATTTTGAAAGATCATTTATTCTTAGATCTTTTTTAGAAGTATATTTTAAGCACTTTAAAATAAATTATTGTGCTAAAATTATTTTCATATTTGCTAGATCTCTCTTTTTAATTGAAAGCTTACTAGGCAACTTAGATCTATCATATACTTTATTTTTTTATTTTGTGATCATTAGCATTAATTGAAAGAATCTTTTGGTTAAAATAAATTACTCCTTGCTGAAATTTATTTTATTATGGAAAAGAATATTGTGAATTTATTTTGAAATCATTTTGTATTATTCTACAAATTATAATAACATAAACATCCTAGTAAGTTCACTTTAAGATAGTTATTTTTATTAAGTGAGCATTTTGCCTTGCCAAATTTTTTAAGTTGTAAAGTGATCATTTATAAGTTGTGAGATCACTTTTGAATTTGATTGCTTGGTATATTTGTGAGAGATTTACTTTATCAAAATTTATTATTTTGTATTTTTTTGTGTTGTAAAATTTATTTTGGGGTATTTACTTGGGAGAGTACATATTGTTGTAGGGGTTGTACTCTCCCATTATAGGAGAGTACTTTTGTAAACCATTTTTCATTTAGTGGATTCTAGCTGGGTGGCTAGGCATGGATGTAGGTGGTTTGGGATTTGGTAACCACGTAAAAAAATCGGTGCCTCTTGTCTCTATTTACTTTATTGTATTTTTATTTTGCTGCATTTAGAATTATATCTTATCATTATAAAATGAAAATCTAATTTTCTATTTAAAACTAAAATTTAAGTTTTGAAAATTTTATTATTACCCCCCCTCTTGGTCTCTCACAAAAATAAATAAAACCTAAACCTAAACTAAATAAATTAAAATAAATTAAAAATAAACCTAAACCTAAACTAAAAAATAAAACCTAAAAATAAACCTAAAAGAAAAATCTAAAACATAAACCTATGAAAATAATATAAAAACTTAAACCTAAACCTAAAAATAAAAAAATAAAATCAAAACCTAAAAAAACAAAATTAAATTTAAATTAAATTAAAAAATAAACATAAACTTAAACCTAAACCTAAAAAAAAAAGCTAAAATAAAAAACATAAACTAAAATAAATAAATTAAATTAAATAAAAATAAAAATAAACCTAAATCAAACCAAAAAATAAAAATAACTATAATAAAAAAATAAACTAAATAAACCTAAACCTACCAGTTTAATTAATTTAAAAAAAATAAAAAATACCTAACTTTAAACCCTAAACCCTAAACTCTAAACTCTAAACCTACAACTCTAAACCGTAAATTTCTCTACAGAGTGATACTCAGGCAATCCAAATTTCTCATTCTAACTCTGATACTGAAGAAGGAGAAATCACCAGTACTAAAACATTGAGATACTACTCCTATGATACCAAAACAATCCCTTTTGATGGAGATACTTTGGATATGGATAGACCCTTCCAATGTTATTAAAAAAATCTTATAAAGCCAAAATGACTAATAATACCCAACCGTTCTTCTCTAACACCTCACAAATAATTATGTCCTCCTCTCTTCCTTTTTTTGTTTCCTTTTTTTCTTACCTTTTCCTTTATGGTTTTTTCTATTATGATTAATTTTCTTATTTGGAATATCCTAGGTTCTGGGACTCTCCCTATTCGCAACCGTGTTAGGAGCCTCTATCGCAGTTATAACATCAAATTTCTTGTTATTATTGAGCCTTTCATTAACTCTTCCAAGATTGCCCATGTTGCTAGATCGCTTGGATTTCATAATTTCTTCTTCAATCTTAATAATAAAATTTAGTGTTTTTGGAATAATTCCATCACCATTTCCATCATCGATGATCTTGATCAATTAGTTAATGTCAAAATCTCATTAGGTGAGTTTTCAGCTTTTGGTTCCTTTATCTATGCTTCTTGTAATAGAGCCAGTAGGAACATCCTGTGGAATCACTTAAGAACCTTCGCCTACTCTAACCTTCCTGGTTGGTTGGGGTGATTTCAGACTATCATTGCTTCTTCTAAAGGAGGGGAGGATGTTCTCCTAACCTCCATTCCATGGAAGACTTCTCTAATATGATCCTAGATTGCAACTGATTGACATTGTTTTCGTGGTCTGACACATGGCATAACTCTAGACTTTGGCAAATCTTGACAGACCCTCTCTTTAATTCTCTTTGGATCAATCAATGGCCTCTTACTTCTGAGCATTTGAGAACTTTGTTTGATCATGCTCCTCTTTTGATCTCTATCAAACTCCCCTTAACCCTCCTCTACCTTTAGATTCCAAAATATGTGGACCCAACATGGATTTCACTAATGTTGTTTTCACTAATTGGATGGCTCTGCTCACCCTAGATAATTTTAAAGGCATGATTCAATTTGGCTTAAGCTCAAGAGGCTTAAACAAAACCTCAATTGGAACAAGCATATTTTAGAAATCTTTTACCAATCTTAAAGCTATGGAACAAGTGGTTTGTTCTCTTGAAGAGGCTATCTTAACAGACCCCAGTAAGCTTGATGAGTTGAGCATTGCCAAAGATAGCTTGATTAATTACCAAAATATGGAGGAAACCTATTGGCGTCAAAAAGCCTCTAGCAAACATATTGCTGATGGCAACAGAAACACTAGGTATTTCCATGCTATTTGCAATAAATAGAAAGCTTTAAACTCGATTAAGAAAATTAAGAACTCTAATGATGGCTGGATAACTGATAATAATGAAATTAAGGAATCTATCATACATCACTCTCAAAATTTATTAAACTCTAATCCTTCGTTAGAAACCCCCTCCAACACCCATCTAATCCTTTCTATGATTAGCAATGAGGATAACCATTTGCTCACTATGCATCCCTCGAAAGCAAAGATTAGTAGTACTCATGAACATCATTCTGTCGCCCCGATAGTTTTACGACTCATTTCAGATTATTGGCCTTTTATTAAATATGATCTTGTTGATGTTTATTGATTTCTTTGATGGCCTATTCCCATATTTTGCAAGTACTTCTATTGTCCTTATTCCCAAAACCAACAACGAATCTTGGGGCGATTTTAGACCTATTAGTCTTTGCACCTTTTTCCAAAAACTCATTGCTAAATTAATTAATAATAGGATTAGCCCCCTGCTACCTAAAATCATCTCCCCTAACCAAACTTCGTTAAAATAGAGCCATATCGATAATATTCTTCTCGCCAAGAGCGGTTCATGACATTGATTTTTCTTCCAGAGGAGGTAATATTCTCTTCAAACTGGACATCTCTAAAGCCTTTGACAACCTCTCGTGGGATTTCCTCTTTCAAATCTTACATTTGTTTGGTTTCTCTGATAATTTTATTCGGCTTATAAAAAGTTGTATCACTAACGTCTGGTTTTCTGTTATCATAAATGGTGAGTCGCTTGGTTTCTTTACTTTGAGCCATGGTTTGCGTTAAGGTGACCCTATTTCTCTTTCTCTTTTTTATCATTGCTGTTGAATATCTTTCGAGGAGCCTCAAGGATCTTTTCATTAAAAAACCTAACATGGTTTATAAAAGTCATGGTGGTTTCCTGTTTCATCTAGCTTTGTCGATGATTTTATAATCTTCTGCAATGCCTCTCTTCAACATGCTAAAACTATTAAGAATCTCTTAAATGATTTTGGAAAAGTTAGTGGTCTCTTCCTTAATGAAACAAAATGCTGTTTTAATCCCTCAGCTAAGATTCCTACCAATAGACTAAATCAAATCTCCATAATTACTAATTTTAAGCAAAGTCAACTTCCCATTAATTATCTCGGGGCTCCACTTTTTAAAGACCAGAAAAGATCTCATCTTTTTGATGACCTTTTTCAAAAAATTTCTAATAAAATTTCAGTTTGGGAATTTCATTTACTCTCTTTTGGTGGTAGGCTTACCTTGATTAAGAGCACTCTTAATTCCATGCCTTTATATCTCATCCAAACCATTGTGCCGACCATTTCTATCATCAATAGAATTGAGCGTCTCCTAAACAAATTTTTCTGGGGCTCCAATACCTCTTCTAAAAAAATGCACTAGAACTCTTGGTTTAAAAGTTGTGGCACTTTTGACGAAGGTGGTCTTGGTTGTAAATCCATAAAAGAAGCTATCAATTCCCTTTTCCTAAAACTCGGTGGAATTTTAGGAGTAATCATAGTCTTTGGGCTAATTTCATGACTGCTAAATATTGCCAAGGTAAGCACCCCCCTCATTTGTCCCTTTAAACCAGGTGATTCTCCTGTGTGGAAAAGACTTTGTTCTGTCAAATGGGATGCAAAACCCTTAATTTTTTGGGGCATTAACTCTGGCGCTTCTTTCTTTTGGCAAGATAACTAGAGTGGATGTGGATCCATTGATGACTTACTCTCCACCCATTCCACTGCTGCTGTTAGAGTAAACTCTTTCTGGCATAACAATAAGTGGAACCATAGTAAGCTTGCTGATTTTATCCCTTTTACTTTCTTGAATATGGTTACTACTATTCCTATCACTCCACACAATAAAGACCTGATTCTCTTTAAGCTCTCACATAATGGTGATTTCAACCTCAAAAATGTGTGGCTCCACATTAAAGATACTCATGATTCCTCCTATGTGTTATCCAAACTTTGGAATAACAATATCCCTACTTTTATTCTATTCTTACTTGGTGTATTCTGAAAAATTTTATCCCGTTGATTCCTTGTTGTGGGGTAAAGGGTTTCATTTACCCTCTAAATGTCAATGTTGTTTCCATATTGAGAATGTTAATCATGTTTTTGTTAATGGGGCCATTGCTTCTAAACTTTGGATTTGGTATGATGATCTTTTTAACACTGTCTATTTCAATGGCTCTCTTACTTTATATCAACTTCTTGAAGTCTATTTTGATAATACTATTAATGGTCACGTTAAAGTAATCATTGCTATCACTCTTATCTGGTTCATATGGATGGACCGTAATGATGCAAAACATCATGGGATCCCTATGAACCATGTGAGGATTATTGCAAGAACTAAAAACAAAATTTGTGACTTATTTAAAGCCAATCTCATTCAGTATAGAAAATTCAAAGGCTGTAAATTTGTGGCCAATAAACTGGGCTTTAACCTGCTGGACCAACCTTATTTTCAAAATGACAAAATTGTCTATTGGAAAAAACCTCTTGACCATATTATTAAAATTAATACTGATGGCTCTGTCTCCCATAATGGCTCTGGTTGTGGTGGCATTTTTAGGAACTCTAAGGGTATAGTACTATGTACTTTTGCTTATCCCCTTATTTCCTGCACTGTCCCATTTTCTGAGCTTATGGAAGCCTACAAAGCTCTTGAGATTTGCCTCCAAAATGGCTGGCTCAATATTTGGATTGAGGTGGTTGCTCTTTTGCTGATTGATCTTTTGACTTCCACTAAGATGAGCAGCACCGAATTGTACTACCTCCTCAAGCAAACTAGAGCTCTTCTTTCCCAATTGAATTTTAACATCACTCATGTTTGGCGTGAAGGAAATGCTTGTGCTTACTACCTTGCTAATCTGGGTGCTAGATCCGATGGTATCATCTTCTTTGATCAAATCACCTTACCCAAACACTTGTGTGGGCTGGTTAACTTGGATAATTCTAGGTTTCCTTATCTCAGAACTTAATCTAACCTTTTGATGTATACTTTCTATTTGTCTTTTATCTGTATGCCTCCTTATTTTATGGCTCTCTGTTCCTTTTTGTGTCTTTTGTGGATGCTTCACATGGATATTACTTGATGTCTTGACCTCTATGTCACGATTTGGTGCTTTAATAGCTTCTCCTTTATTTGGAAGCTCTCTGCTTTTAGCATTTACACCGATAAAGGGCTGCTATTGAGCTATGTGCATACTAATACTCTGCATTGGAATTTTGTTGAGCTATGTGCTAGCTGCCATTGGTTTTATAACACCAATTTTATTTGGGATTTTAATATCAATGCTGCCTTCATTCCTAATCCTAGGGGTCTTAATCATTGCTGGATGGAGATAATTATTTTGATGGGTTTAGCTACTGCTATTAATTTCTGCAACCTATTATTTCTCAAAGATATTACTACTTGGAGCATCTTAGTTACCTATGTTGTTTCTATGCATTGTCTTAGTGCTCACTATGCTGGTTGTAATATTTATTTTGATGATTTACTGTTAGGTTGTTGGATTTTACCTGATAATGACTGCTGGCTAGCTTTTGACATGCTTCTTGTCTCCCCTATTAGATCTTGGGCTGCTGCTGATATTCTCTTTGACTCTAGCTTGGAGCTGACATTTTCCTTTTATTTCTCGGAGTTATCTTTTATTCTATTTTTCTGCATGAACAGGTTTTTTGGCCTTTTTTCTGATATTTATCTTCTTGGCTATTGTCTATATTGGAATCTGGACCCCATTCAGTGTGCTCTCTTTGGAATCCATTTTTTCATTCAGCAGGGTTCCTTTGGTGGGATCTTATTGTGGGGGGCTTTCTTCTTTTCTTCCACCTACCATGGCTATTTTTTGCAGGTTTTCTTACAGGCTGCTATTGATCTCATTACCCCTTCATTTTTATTTGAGATCCTTTTTTGTCTTTGGATGTTTCTGAGATTGGGGCCTTGGTCAATCTCTTTTACTGCTCTTGCCTGAAGATAATTTGTTTTTTGCTTGTTGTCTTCTCTTGCTCCCTGCAAGAATGTGTTTTCATGCTGGCTTCTCTTTTTGGGTTTTACTCTATTTACCCTCTCATTCTGGGCCCTACTGCTAAACTATATTTTCTGATCTGGAAAGGTCTTGTTATTCCTTTCAATGCTAGTCATTGGTTTTTTGGGACCTATTTCCAATTTGCTGTCTTTGTGATTTATGGTTGTTTTTTGATTCTCGATTTTCCAACTGTTTGTGTAATTATTAGCTGGGCTATTTTTGATCACGCATGCTATTGTTGTTTACATCCTGGTTCTGTTTGCCATAGTCAGAATTCTTCTCTTTTATTATGGGATCCATTTTATGCACTGTCTACTCTTATTGGCTCTTCCTATGGTCAACTTGTTGATACCTCCTTTCTTAGTTGTTGGCTGATATGGACCCTTGAGGCTACTATCAATCTTAATATTTCTGGATTTGTTTCCCATGCTCAGCAGGTTTGGAGTTACTTAATGGTTTTTATTCTGCCTTTGCTGAGGTTGTGGGTACTACTGTTTACTCTGGTGGGAATTACTTGAACTCATTCATTCTCTATTTTATATCATTTATCTTAAATATTGCTTTTCTTAATAGGTGTAAAAACTGTAACAATGTCTTCCTTGTTGGTTTTTGGAATTTTAAGTACCTTGCCCAACACGTTTTCTTTGTTTTCCTTTCTATCTTTACTGCTAACATCTGGGATGTTGTTGGTCTTCCTTGCTGTTGTTTTCCCTTTGTATGCTATGATGGGAACATGCAAATCTTGAAGATCATTCTTCTGTTCTACTTGAACTTAATCAATGGTTTATCTTATATGCATAATTGGGTTATTGGCCAACCTCCTGGCTATTACTGTCATTATCCTTGGTAGAATTGGATTAATGTGACTAAGCAATCTGCTACTGAACTGTTTGCACTGAATGTCTCTTACTAGATTGGCTTGTGGTGGGGAGCTGTTCATTAACCCTCCTATCTGCTACTTTCTCATTCCTACTATTTTCTATGACGTAGGCAGTGAGTGGGGTTTCTTTATTTTCTTGCTTCTTACGACAATTACTTTTGTCCAAGGTAGGACAGCTGTTGAGCATCAAATGGCTGCAACCTTCCTTATTGCTTTTACTTTGTTGTTTATGAAATCCCATGTCTACTTTAATATCTCTTTGTAGGAACGGAATTGTATCATTGCCTCCATTGTTGGTTTTTGGTCTTTAGAGTACCTGTTTCAGCAAGTGCTCTTAATTTTCTTTTTGTCTTATTTTGTTGCTAATATCTGGGCTGTTGCTGATCTTTCCTATTGTTATTTCCCCTCTCTTGGCTTTGATGAGAACATGCAGATCATGAGTACTCTTTTGCTTTACCTGCTCTTAATCACTGTTTTATCTTTTATAGATAGTTGGATTATTGCTCACCCAGCTGGTTTTTACTGTCATTGCTTTTGGCAGAACTGGATTACTGTTTATGCTACTAAGCAACCTATTACTGAACTTTTTGCTCTGATTATCTCTTAATGGAATGTTTGGTGGTGGGGAGCTGCTCTCTACCTTATTTTTACTATCTACTATTTTTTCCATCGACTTATGCGTGGTCAATTGGCACGGGGTTTCTTGACTTTCGGTTTCTTGCAGCTTACTTAATTCAACTGGCTGGCAATGTGGTGTTGACTATTTGTTGTTTACAGCTTATGGGCTTTGTAGCCAGCCTGAAGACCATTTTATTTCTTGCCTCTCTTATCTTTTGCCTGTGTTAGACTAATGCAGACCACTGTTAATATGATCTTAACTAATTCATATTCAAACCTTATCATGCTCTATCTGAATGGGTAGACTTATGTGAGCTTCTTTACTAATCTGAATATGATGAACTTCTTGTATTGGTCTTTGGGTATTCATTGACATGGTGTCTTATATAGGGTCTTATTTCCGGATGGGAACCCCTTTCTCATTCGGCTTTTGACTCTCTATCTACCACATATGGTTTTGATTATATTTGCTAAAGATATCAAGACTTTTATCAAATGGATGCAATACAGGTTTGTTGACTATGATGGCTATGATGATTTCACTCCCTTTTGGTTTGGTAGTAGCTCTTATGATGTAACCCTTCTATTGAAGTCTGGATGCTCATATTTGCCTCTTGACTTGGTGTGTGAGCACGAGCCTTCTATCACAACTCTTTACTATCATTCTCAGATCATGCAGTTTTCAGTTATCATTTTATCTGTACTACCTTAACTGCTCTAACTTCTTTCTATTTACATTCTTGCAGATGCTTCTCTCTTGTCCTCTTGTAGGTTTGCTCTAGAGTGTCATGCATTCCCCCATCCTGTAGAGCATTGGCCCTAATCTTCCATTGGCTTATTATGTTAATCAATTTGTATCTTTTGATTATTTTATTGTTTTCTGTTGCTTTTGGCTGTACTTAGATTGGGGGATTTACTCCCTAGGCTAATTGTAGCTCTTTGAGCAATAGTTCTGGAGTTTATCCCCTTTAAGGACCTTGTAACCCTCCTTTTGTGGCAATAAAATTCCCCTACATGGGGTTCCCCAAAAAAAAAAAAAAACTCTAAACCCTAAACCTTAAACCCTAAACCCTAAACCATAAATCGTAAACCGTAAAACCCTAAACCTTAAGCACTAAACCTTAAAACCACAACACCAAATCCCAAACCCTAAACCGAAAACCCTAAACCCTAAACCCAATGCCCTATACCCTAAATCCTAAAAACCTAGAAACCTAAATCTAAACTAAATAAGACCTAAAAATAAAATAAATAAAAACACCTAAACCTAAATAAAATACAATAAAATAAAAACCAAATCTAAATCTTAAACCTTAACCTAAACCAAAAGTCAAACCTAAAAATAAAATAAAAACTAAACTAAAATAAAAATTAAATTTAAAATAAAAATAAAATAAACCCAAAATAAAATAAAATAAAAAGTAATTAAAAACTAAAACCTAAAAAATAAACCTAAAAATAAAACGTAGAAATAAATAAATAAAAAACATAATCCCTAAACCTAAAATAAACAAAATAAAATAAACCTAAACTTAAACTAAATAAATTAGAATGTAAACCTAAACTTAAAATAAACTAAAGCTAAACCCTAAACTAAATAAAATAAAATAAATGAAAAATAAACTTCAACTAAAAAATAAAAACTAAAATAAAAACTTAAACTAAAAACCTAAAACCTAAACCTAAACCTAAAAAAATAAAATAAAAACTTAAACTAATACATAAAAATATAAAATAAAACCTAAATGTAAAAAATAAAAATAAAAATAAAACTAAACTAAATAAATAAATATAACCCTAAACCTAAACTTAAAAAATAAACTAAAATAAAAAAACCTAAACTAAAATAAATAAACTAAACTAAATAAAAATAAAAAATAAAATAAACTAAAATAAGTAAAAAATAAACTAAATAAACCTAAACCTATAGGTTTACTTAATTAAAAAAAACCTAACCTCTAAACTCTAAATCCTAAACCCTAAACCCTAAAACTAACCCTAAACACTAAAAAACCCTAAACCATAAACCCTAAGCAAACCCTATACCCTAAACCCATGCTAAACCCTAAAGCCTAAACACTAAACCCTAAACCCTAAACTAAATAAATAAAATAATCTAAAAATAAACCTAAAACAAAAATAAACATAAACCTAAGCCTAAACTAAAATAAACTAAAATAAATAAACTAAACCTAAACCTAAAAAATAAACTAAACTTAAATAAACTAAATAAAGTAAAATAAACTAAAAATAAATCTAAACTTAAACTAAAAATAAAACCTAAAATGAACCTAAAATAAAAGCTAAACCAAGAAAATAAAATTAAACCTAAAATAAACCAAAAAAAATAAAATAAACCTAAACCAAAAATAAAATAAAACTAAACTCAACTAAAAATAAACCTAAACCTAAACCTAAACCTAAAAATAAACTAAAATAAAATAAACCAAATAAAATAAACTAACTAAATAAAATAAAATAAAAATAAAATAAACTAAAAAAAAATAAAACCTAAATAAACTAAACCTATGGGTTCATTTAATTTAAAAAAAATAAAATAAAATAAACCCAAAACCCTAAACCCTAAAATCATAAACACCCTAACTGAGTAAACCATAAAACCATGAGCTCTATCCCAAAACCATAAACCCTAAACTAAACCACTAAACTAATAATAAACCCTTAACTAACCCTAAAACCCAGGCCCAAAGCATAAACCCTAAATCCTACTAAACCCACCACCCTAAACCATAAACCCTAAACCCTAAACCCAAGCTAATGAGAGGAGAGAGCTCTAAAGCTTGAAAATCCTCCAAAAAAAAAAACCTAGACCCTAAACCCAAAAAAAAAACTTAAACCTAAATAAAACCTAAAGAAAACATAAAAAAAATAAACCTAAATAAAATAAAATCCTAAACTAAAACCTAACCCTAAACTTAAAAAAATAAAATAAAAATAAAAATACGCTAAAATAAAATAAATAAAAACCTAAAGTAAACTAAAAAATAAAATAAACCTAAGAATAAAAAACCTATATAAAATAAAAATGACGTGAATAATAATAAAATAAACTATAAAATAAAATAAAACTAAATAAAGACCTAAAACTAAAAAATAAACCTAAAAATAAATAAAAAATAAAACACAAACCCTAAACTAAAAATAAGAACTTAAACTAAAATAATAATAAAATGAACAAAATAAACTTAAACCTAAACTAAAATAAACTAAACTAAAATAAATAAAACGTAAACCTAAACCTAAAATAAACTAAACTTAAAGTTGAACCCAAACTAAATATAATAAAATAAACTGAAAATAAACCTAAACCTAAACTAAAAAATAAAACCTAAAAATAAACTTAAAATAAAAACTTAAATCTTAAACCTAAAAAAATAAAATTAAAATAAAACTCAACTAAAAAGTAAAGTTAAATTTAAAAAATAAACTAAAATAAATAAACCTTAAACAAATAAATTAAACTAAATAAAAATAAAAATAAAAAATAGAAAATAAACTAAATAAACCTAAACCCTATAAAAAAAAAACCCTAAACCTTAAACCCTAAACCTTAAGCCCTAAACCCTAAAACCCTAAAACCTAAACCCTAAATCCTAAACCCTAAAACCCTAAACCATAAACCCTAAACCACAGACCCTAAACCCTAAACCCTAAACCATAAACTTTAAACCCTAAACCCTAAACCCTAAACCCTAAACCCTAAAAACCTTAAACCCTAATAAACCCTAAAGCCTAACCCCTAAACCCCAAACCCTAAATAATTGGGCTACTATTGTCTTCTCTTGCTTCTTTTTTATCCCACTTGGTTATGTTAACATTGTGTAGATCCCTATGATTTTCCATTTGATTATTTGGATCTTTACATATGCTTTTGGGTGGACTCTTTGCCAGCTTGTTGGTATTAACTGCCTTGGTTGTTGGCTGAACTGGATTAATACTCTACATTCTGTCTCTGGGGTTTTGGTTTGTTTTGTTCAGCAAGTCTCTATTAACGTTGTTGATTGCTTGGTGGAATTTGCTTTGAATGCCCTTATTGGTTTATTATATGCATATCATCTGAATTCACTGGTCTACTTTATTTGCTGTTGTTTTCTCCATCTTTTTTCAGTTAAACTTGTATCTCTTGCACTCTTTATCCTGGATGGGTGGCTTTATGGCAAGCTAGCTGGTTTTTGTTATCTTGGATGTTTCTTATCTTGGATATTTGCTATCTTGGTTTTTCAAGACTCCTATGTTGGCTCCATCTTTGTTGGCTGTAAGACTTCAGGGTCCTATGTTCAGCAAGTTGTTTCTAACATTACTGTTTTGATGGTTTTTGGTGATTGCTGTCTTCTAGATACCTATTTTTATGCTCTATCTATTTGGTTATTAACTATTGCAATGTCTACTCTGATTGAGAGGTTTTATGGCCAACTTGTTGTCCCTTCCTGTCTTGGATGTTGTTGTCTTAATTGTTGTTGTCTTGGCTGGTTTTGGCCTTGGTTATCTGTTGTCTTGCTTTTTCTGGATTCTAATGTTGATACTCATTTGAATCCACTTTTTGATTTTTCTTCTGGTGGGTTCAAATGTTGCATTAACTATTTTCTTTTTGGGGTTAGCTTTCGAATGCCCGTCTATTTATATGCATTTGTTCATCTCCTGATTGTTATGATCTACATTATCTGCTATTCTCTCTATTCCCATCTTAGCTCGGTTAGGTTTGTGTAGCCGTATGCACTGTCTATTCTGAATGTTGTTGCCTTTTGCTATCTTGCTCTCTTGGTTGTTTGTTGATCTAGCTTATCCAATTTTTGGTCCTGAATGCTGCTATTGGAGCTGTAGCTCTGATTGTCTTTACTTGGTGCTATTTTTGGTAGGTTGCAGTCTATTTCTTGTGTTGGGCTATGCTGCCTTCCTTTACAATTGCTTTTTTCCAATTACTGATATGGATATTAATAAGGGGGTTGTTTCCTGGCCTGAAAGATTCATATATATGTATATATATATATATCATATGTTTGGGATGGTGTTAATTATAGGCTCATTGACTTGATTAGCAGGATTTCAGCAAGTTGCCTGCTCTGCTATTTTCTTGTGGTGGGATTATATGCTAGCATTTTCCTCTTCTTGGATATGACTTTTCATGAGGTTCTGGCAAAGATGTTTCATTCACATATGTTTATGTATTCTCATGTCAGGGTGACTATATTGATGATACTTTTCTTGAATGGGACACCTTATCCTTGACTCTTTGCAATTTCCTCTCTATATTAGATATGGTTTTGTTTAGGTTTTTAATAAAGCTCACATGACTTTCAACAATGGTTTATCTCCTCACGTTTGTTGGCTATGATGGCTGTGATGATCTCACTCCCTTTTGGTTTGGTAGTAGCTCTTATGATGTAACACTTATGCTGAAGTTTGGATGCTCAAATTTGCATCTGCCCACTTGGTGTACATGAGCCTGAGCCTTCTCTATCACAATTCCTTACTATCATTCTCAGCTTATGTTGTTTTCATTTATCCTTTTGTCTGTATTACCTTAACTGTTCTAATCTCTTTCTTATTACAATTTTGCAGGTGATTCTCTCTTGTCCTCTTGCAGGTTTGCTCCATATTGTCATGCATTCTCACGTCCTCCAGAGCATTGGCCCTAATCTTCCTTTGGCTTATTATGTTAATCAACTTGTATCTTTTGATTGCTTTAATGTCTTCTTTTACTTTTGGATGTACTTAGATAGGGGATTTACTCCTTAGGCTGATTGTAGCTCTTTGAGTAGTAGTTCTGGAGTTTATCCCCTTTAAGGACCTTGTATACCTCTTTTTGTTGCAATAAAAAACCCCTACATGGGGTTTCCCCAAAAAAAAAATAAAAAAAAACCCTAAACCTTAAAACCAAATAAAAAACTTAAACCTAATTAAACCTTAAAAAACATAAAAAACATAAACTTGAATAAAATTAAAAAATATAATATAATAAAAACTTAAACTAAAACCTAAACCTAAACTTAAATATAAAATAAAATTAAAATTAAAATACACTAAAATAAAATAAATAAAAACCTAAAGTAAACTAAAAAATAAAATAAACTTAAGAATAAAAAACCTAAATAAAATAAAAAGTTAACATAAAAGAAATATAAAATAGACCTAAAATAAAATAAAATAAAATTTAAATAAAAACTTAAACCTAAATAATAAACCTAAAAATAAATAAAAAAATAAAAACTTAACCTAAAATAAAAATAAAATAAACAAAATAAACCTAAACCTAAGCCTAAACTAAAATAAACTAAACTAAAATAAATAAAACCTAAACCAAAACCCAAAATAAATTAAGCTTAAACCACAAACTAAATAAAGTAAAATAAACTTAAAATAAACCTAAACCTTAACTAAAAAGTAAAACCTAAAAATAAACCTAAAATAAAAAGCTAAACCTAGAAAAATAAAATTAAAACCTAATGCTAAACCAAAAAATAAAAAATAAAACCTAAAATAAAATAATAAAATAAAAATAAAACTCAACTAAAAAATAAACCTAAACCTAAACTTAAACCTAAAAATAAACTAAAATAAATAAACTAAACTAAATAAAAATAAAAATAAAAAATAAAATAAACTAAAAAAATAAAAACTAAATAAACCTAAACTCTTGGTTCATAATTTTGAAAAAAAAAATAAAAAAATAACCCTAAACCCTAAACCATAAACCGTGACACCCTGATCCCAAGCCCTAAACCCTAAATCATAAACTATAACCCTAACCCTAAACCATAAAACTACTTTAAACTCCCACCTAAACCATAAACTCTAAACCCTAAAACCATAACCCCTAAACCCTGACCCTAAACCTAAATGATGACCTAAGCTAACTCTGACCCTAAACCCTAAACCCTAAACCTGGGCCCAGCCACCCAAACCCTGACCAAAAAAACTTAAACCTAAATAAAACTAAACAAAACATAAAATAAACCTAAATAAAATAAAAGCCTAAACTAAACCTAACCCTCAAATAAAATAAAAATAAATATAAAATAAAAAAAATAAACCTATTAAACTAAAAATAAAATAAACCTAATAAAAGACAAATAAATAAAAGCAAACGAAAATATTAAAATAATCACAAATAAAATAAAATAAAACTAAATAATGACCTAAAACTAAAAATAAACCTAAAATAAATAAAAATAAAAAATAAACCCTAAACTAAAATAAGAACTTAAACTAAAATAATAATAAAATAAACAAAATAAACTAAACTTAATCTAAAATAAACTAGACTTAAATAAATAAAACCTAAACCTAAACCTAAAATAAACTAAACTTAAAGCTGAACCCAAACTAAATATAATAACATAAACTAAAAATAAACCTAAACCTAAACTAAAAAATAAAACCTAAAAATAAACTTAAAATAAAAACTTATAACCTAAAACTAAAAAATAAAATAAAAACCTAAAGCTGAAACTAAGAATAAAAAATAAAACCTAAACCAAAAAAATATAATTAAAATAAAACTCCACTAAAAAGTAAACCTAAACATAAAAAATAAATTAAAATAAATAAACCTCAAACAAATAATTTAAACTAAATAAAAATAAATATAAAAAATAAAAAATAAATTAAATCAACTAAATAAACCTAAACCCTATAAAAAAAATAAAATAACCCTAAACCTTAACCCCTAAACCTTAAGCCCTAAACCCTAAAACCCTAAAGCCTAAACCCTAAATACTAAATCCTAAAACCCTAAACCCTAAACCCTAAACCACAAACCATAAACCCTAAACCCTAAATCGTAAACCCTAAAAACCTAAAAAAATTAAACCTAAACTAAATGAAACCTAAAAATAAAATAAAGAAAAAAGCATAAAGCTAAATAAAATAAAAAAATAAAATAAAATAAAAACCTAAACTAAAACTTTCACCTAAAAAAAAATCTAAACTTGAACCTAAATGTAAAAATAAAAGAAAATAAAAATTAAAAACTAAACTAAAATAAAATAAATAAAAACCTAACTAAACTAAAAAATAAATGAAATCTAAATATAAAAAACCTAAATATAATAAAAAGTAAATGTAAAATAAAGATAAAATAAACCTAAATTAAAATAAAATAAAACTAAATAAAACTAAAAAAAATAATCCAAACTAAAACTAAAATAAAAAAATAAATCCTAAAAATAAATAAATAAATAAAACCTATAACCTAAACTAAAAAAAAATCTAAACCAAAAATAAACAAAATAAAATAAACCTAAACCTAAACTAAAATAAACTAAAGTAAAATAAATAAAACCTAGACCTAAACATAATATAAACTAAACCTAAACCTTAAACTAAATAAAATAAAATAAACCAAAAATAAAACTAAACTTAAACTTAAAAAAAAATCCTAAAAATAAACCACAAATAAAAACCTAAAACCTAAACCTAAAAAAATAAATAAAAACCTAAACCTAAACCTAAAAATAAAAAAATAAAACCTAAACCTAAAAAATAAAATAAAAATAAAACTAAACTAAAAAATAAGCATAAACCTAAACCTAAACCTAAAAAGAAATTAAATAAAAACCTAAACTAAAATAAATAAACTAAACTAAATAAAAATAAAAAATAAACCTAAATAAAAATAAACAAAATTAAAATTAAAAAAAATAAACTATAAACTAAACTAAACCTATTGGTTTACATAATTTAATAAACCCTAAACCCTAAATCCTAAAGCTAAATCCTAAATCCTAAACCTAAAACTAACCCTAAACACTAAACCCTAAACACTAATCCCATGCCTCACCTAAACCACACTCACTACACTCCCCTAAACACAAAAACCTAAACCCTAACCCTAAACCCTATTCCCTAAAAGCATAAACCCTAAAACCCTAACCCCTAAACCCTAAACTCTAAACTCTTAACCCTAAACCCTAAACCCTAACCCTAAACACCCAACCCTAAAGCTAAACCTAAAGTAACAAAATAAATTAAAAAATAAACCTAAACCTAAAACCTAATAAACCTAAACCCTAAGAATGGAGGAGAAGGCGAAGGTGTCGGTTAGCATAGTGGTGGTGGGGATCTGGTGGTGCTGGTGGATATGGAGGTGGTTGTCAGAGTAGTGGTGGTATGGAAGGAGATATGAAGATTATAGCTGTGGTGGTGGCGGAGGGAGAGATCTGGGATATGATGGTGGATCTCGCTACTCGAGAGGTCGGGGTGGTTCTTATAGAAACTAGAGAAATTGAAGAATAGCCAATCCGATCAGTTACTTACGGAACTATGTATTTACAGTAGAGACAATTCTAATTATCTATGGTTTTTTATTTGCTCTATGCATGCTCATTTTTTATCTATGTGTTACCTTTATCTTAGAAAACTTGGTGTGTTATTTGGTTGATGAAATCGAAAAGAAGAAATGTTGAATATGAATTTATTCTTTATTAATAAAAAACTAAAAACACTAAACCCTAAACTAAACACCTGACACAAACCTAAATCCTAAAATAAATAAAACCTAAACCCTAAACCATATACCCTAAACCCTAAACCCCAAACCCTAAACCCTCAACCATAAACCCTAAACCCTAAACCCTAAAAAGCTAAAAACCTAAACCGAAACTAAATAAAACCTAAAAATAAAATAAATAAAAAAACCTAAACCAAAATAAAATAAAATAAAAACCTAAACCTAAAAAGAAAATAAAATAAAAATAAAAATAAAAATAAAAACTAAACAAAAATAAAATGCATAAAAACCTAAACTAAACTAAAAAATAATACCTAAAAATAAACCTAAAACATAAACCCAAAAAAAATAAAATAAAAACCAAAACCTAAACCTTAAAAATAAAAAATAAAACCTAAACCTAAAACTAAAATAAAAATAAAACTAAATAAAGCCTAAACCCTTCCCCTAAACCTTAAAACCATAAACCCTGAACCCTAAACCTTAAATCCTAAACCCCAAAACCCTAAAACCAAAACCCTGAACCATAAAAGTTACAACCCTAAACCCTAAACCCTAAGCAATAAAAACCTAAAAACTTAAACCTAAACTAAATAAAACCTAAAAATAAAATAAATCATAAAGACCTAAACCTAAATGAAATAAAAATAAAATAAAAACCTAAACTAAAACCTAAACCTAAACCTAAACCTAAACCTAAACATAAAAACAAAATAAAATAAAAAAATAAAAAATAAACTAAAATATAATATAAAAACCTAAACTAAACTAAAAAATAAAATAAACCTAAAATAAAAAACCTAAATAAATAAAAACTAAATGTAAAATAAAATTAAAATAAAATAAAAACTAAATATAATTCTAAAACTAAAAAATAAACTTAAAAATAAATAGAAAATAAAACCTAAACCCTAAACTAAAATAAAAAAATAAACCTAACATAAAACATAATAAAATAAACCAAAACCAAAACTAAAATAAATAAAACCTATACCTAAACCTAAAATAAACTAAACCAAAACCCTAAACTAAATAAAATAAAATAAACTAAAAATAAACCTGTACCTAAACTAAAAATAAAACCTAACAATAAAACTAAAATAAAACCTAAACCTAAACCTAAAAATAAACAATAAAAACTAAATCTAAGAAATAAAATAAAAATAAAACTAAACTAAAAAATAAGCATAAACCTAAACCTAAATTTAAAAAAAAAAAACTAAAATAAAAAATCTAAACTAAAATAAATAAACATAAAATAAATAAAATAAACCAAATGGAAATAAAATAAATCTAAATAAAATTAAAATCTAATAAACTAAAATAAAATAAATAAATTAACTCTTGGTTTGCTTAATTTAAAACCCAAATCCTAAACCCTAAACCCTAAATCCTAAACCCTAAACCATAAGCTCTAAACCCTAAAACTAACCCTAATCACTGACCCTAAAACCCACCCACCACTGACCCTAAAACTTAACCAAACCCACCCTCAAAAACCCTAATTTTTAAACCCTAAAAATGCTAAACCCTAAAGCCTAAATAATAAACCCTAAACCCTAAACCATAAACCATAAACTCTATATACTAAACCCAAAAAAAACCTAAACTAAAAGATAAAATAAAAAACATACACCTAAATAAAATAAAAAAATAAAATAAAATAAAAAAATAAAAATACACTAAAATAAAATAAATAAAACCTTAAACTAAACTCAAAATTAAAATAAACCTAAGAATAAAAGCCAAAGAAAATAATAAATAAATATAAAATAAAAATAAAATAAACCTAAAATTAAATAAAATAAAATTAAATAAAACATATACCTAAAAGAAAAAAAACCCAAAAGCCTAAACTAAAATAAAATTTAACCTAAAATTAAAAATAAATAAATTTAAGCCTAAATCTAAACTAAAATAAACTAAACTGAAATAAATAAAACCTAGACCTAAACCTAAAATAAACTAAACTTAAACTTAAACCTAAACTAAATAAAATAAAATAAACTAAAAATAAACCTAAACCTAAACTAAAAAATAAAACTTAAAATAAAAACCTAAAACCTTTACCTATAAAATAAAATAAAAAAATAAAATTTAATCCTAAAAATAAAATAAAATAAAAACTCTACTAAAAAATAAATCTAAACCTAAATCTAAATCAAAAAAATAAACTAAAATAAGTAAACCCCAAATAAATAATTTAAACTAAATAAAAAAATAAATAAACATAAACTAAAATAAATAAATCTTACAATAAATAAACTAAATAAACCTAAACTACCAATTTTCTAAAGTTTAAAAAAAATTAACAAAATAATAATAAAAGCAAATTGAAAAAACCCTAAACCTTAAACCTTAACTCGCAAACCATAAAACCCTAAACTTAAAAATCCTAAACCATAAACCTTAAACCCTAAACCCTACCCAAAACTCTAAACCCTAAAACCTGCACCCTAAACCCTAAACCCTAAACCCCAAACCCTAAATCTTAAACCCTACCTTGAAACTAAACCTAAACTAAATAAAACCTTAAAATAAAATAAATAAATAAACTTAAACCTAAATAAAATAAAAAATAAAATCAAATAAAAACCTAAACTAAAACCATAACCTAAACCTAAACTTAAAAATGAAATAAAATAAAAAATAAAAACTAAACTAAAATAAAACAAATAAAAATGTAAACTAAACGAAAAAAAATAAACCTAAAAATAAAAACCTAAATAAAATAAAGATAAATAAACCTAAAATAAAATAAAATTATAACTAAACAAAACCTAAACCTAAAAAATATACATAAAAATAATACCTAAAAATAAATAGAAAATAAAACCTAAAACCTAAACTAAAAAAAAAACTAAACCTAAAATAAAGAAAATAAAATAAACATAAACCTAAACTATATTAAACTAAACTAAAATAAATAAAACCTAAACCTAAACCTTAAATAAACTAAATGTAAGCCTTAAAATAAATAAAATGAAATAAATTAAAAATAAACCTAAACCTAAACTAAGAAAATAAAACCTAAAAATATACTTAAAATAAAAACCTAAAACCTAAACCTAAAAAAATAAAATAAAATCTAAATCTATACCTAAAATAAAATAAACCTAAATAAAAATAAAACTAAACTAAACTAAACAATGCATAAACCAAAACCTAAACCTAAAATAAATTAAATTAAAGACTAAACTAAAATAAATAAAAAATAAATAAACTAAAATAAATAAAATAAATATAAAATTAAAATAAACTAAAATAATTTAAAATAAACTATATAAACTAAATAAACCTAAACTGATTTTATTTTTTTTTAAAAAAACCCTAATCTTAAACCCTAAATCATGAACCCTAAACCATAATCCTCCACTAAACCCTAAACCCTAAACCATAAACCATAAAAACCCTAAACCCTAATCCCTACCCTCAAAGCCCTAAACCCAGCCTAAACACTGCACCATAAACTAAACCATAAACCCCACAAACCACTAGTTTAAAAGCATAAACCACAAAACCTAAACCCTAAACCCTAAAATCTAAACCCTAAACCCTAAACCCTAACCCTAAAGCCAAACCCCAAACCTAAATCTAAAGTAACTAAATAAATTAAAAAAATAAACCTAAAACTACTAATAATTCTAAACACTATGGCAAAAATGGCGGAACATCTCAAACCAAAGCCTAGATCGGCATTGGAGGTGATGGCGGAGGCGGCGATTATTATTGTGGTGGTGGGTTATCTGTAGGTGCTGATGGATATGGAGGTGGTGGTCTGAGCAGTGGTGGTTATGGAGGCAAGAGAAGTGATGAAGATTACAGCCATGGTGGTGGCAGAGGAAGAGATCTGGGATACGATGGTGGATACTGCTACTCGAAGGCTTAGGTGGCTCTAATTGGAATTAGAGATACTGAAGAATGGCTAATCTGATCTGCTACTTATGGAACTATGTCTTTATAGTAGAGATAGTTCTAGTTATCTAGGGTTTTTGATTTGCTCTATGCATGCTCAGTGTTTATCTATGTCATCACCTATGTCATAAAAAACATTATGTGTTATTTGGTTGATGAAATAGAAAAGAAGAAATGTTGAATTTAAATTTCTTCTCTATAAAAAGAAACTAGAAACCCTAAACCCTACAAACTTAAACTCTAAACCCTAAAACCAAACCATAAACCCTAACCCCTAAACCTTAAACTCTAAACCCTAAACCTTAAACCTAAACCCTAAACCTTAAACCTAAACCCTAAACCCTAAACTCTTAAAAACTAAAATCATAAACCTAAATTAAATAAAACCTAAAAATAAAATAAATAAAAGACTTAAACCAAAATAAAATAAAATAAATACTTAAACTAAAACCTAAACCTAAACCTACAAAGAAAATAAAAGAAAAAAAATAAAAACTAAACTAAAATAAAATACATAAAAACCTAAACTAAACTAAAAATAAAATGTAAAAATAAACCTAAAAAACCTAAACTTAAGCCTAAAGAATAAAAAAAAAAAACCTAAACCTAAAACATGAAAAAAAAACTGTACCTTAAAACTAAACTTAAAAATAAACTAAACCTAAACTTATAAAATAAAATAAATAAACCCAAAATTTAAATTAAATTAAATAAAATAAACCTAAATAAAATAAAATAAAATAAGCTAAAATAAATAAAAAAACAAACTTAATAAACATAAACCTACGAGTTTACTTACTCTTTTTTAAAAAAAAAACCTATACCTAAACTCTAAACTCAACCAAAACCTGACCCAAACACTGGACAAAACCCTAAACCCTAAACCCTAAACAGATCCTAAAAAACCCAAACCCAAACCCTAAACCCTAAACCATAAAACCTACAACCTTAAACCTTAAACCCAAAACCCTAAACCCTAAATCCTAAACCTTAAACCCTAAAACCCTAAATGTAAACTAAATAAAACCTGAAAATAAAATAAATCATAAAAATGTAAACTTAAACAAAATAAAATAAATAAAATAAAATAAAACCTAAACTAAAACCTAAACCTAAAACTAAACTTAAACCTAAATGTAAAACTAAAATATAATAAAAACCTAAACTTAACTAGAAAATAAAATAAACATTAAAATACAAAACCTAAATAAAAAAACTAATTGTAAAATTAAATTAAAGTAACTTAAAATAAAATAAAAAAAAACTAAATAAAAAGTTAAACCTAAAAAATAAAAATAAAACATATACCTTAAAAATAAAACTAAAACTAAAAAATAAACATAAATCTAAACCTAAACAAAAATAAATAAAAAATAAGCTAAATAAATAAACTAAATTAAATAAAATAAAAAATTAACCTAAATTAAACTAAAATCGTTACAAAATAAACCTACCTACTAATTACTTAATTTTAAAACCCTAAACCTTAAACCCAAACCCAAAAACAGATGGTAACTGGCCTAGCCACACCCTGATTGAGCCTACCCTAACCCTAAACCCTAAACCCTAAACCCTAAACCCTAAATCTTAAAACCCTAAACATTAAACCCTAAACTAACCCTAAACCATAAGCCTTAAAGACCCTACACCTTAAATTAACCCTAAACACTAAGTTATCCCTATACCCTAAACCTTAAACCCTAAACCCTCAAAACCTTAAACCCTAAAGCACAAACCCTAAACCCTAAACTCTAAACCCTAACCCTAAACCATAAACCCTAACACCTTAAACTCTAAAACCCTAAACCCTAAAACCTAAACCCTAAACCTTAAAAATCTAAAAACCTGAATGCTCTTTTTACATGTAGGGGATTATGCCTAAGGGATGCTTAAAAATAAATTCGAATGCTCTTTTTACATGTTGCTTAAATCTTTAAGCATAATCAAAGTTAAGATAGGTGGGCTTAGTTACCCATGTATAGGGTGCTATGTCTAAATTATAAATACAACTGCTTGGGATTATATATATATTTAGCTAACCTCTATTTTTTTAGGTGTAGTTAGATTTACTTTTCCCACAGAAATGTAATTTTTGCAATAGGAATTAGGATTAGTGCTATGGGGGATTAGGATGAGCAGTGGCTAGAAGGCTTGGTCTTGGGGTGCCCTATGATGCCTTTCAAGCAAGCACTATCCAAATCAAAGAAGAAACTAAATCAAAAATCAGATATGAAGAAAGAAGACCCCCATCGCATTTAATACAATTATAATTATTCTTTCATATTCCAGGTTGTATAAGGGTAGAGCTCGGCTACCTATCTTTTTTCTCTTCAAGTTGTATGATGGTAACCGACTGCATCAGCCTTTTATTCTTTTACTATAATTTATATAATTGTTTAATGTTATGTTTACATCGTGAATTAGGAAGGCATACTTTTCAAAGTTTTTTAAATGATTGATGCATTAATGTGTCTTGGATACGATTAGGCTCTTAGGATAAAAATAACTTTTCTACCCAACTAATCACTCATAACTAAATTTTAAACAACTCATAATCTCATCATAAAGCCTAAGAAAAATAAGATAATTAAAAGATTTAGCAACCCCTTAGTAGTATAGTTGTATGTTTTACATTATGAATGCATATTCTTTCTCTTGAACATGATGGATCTCCTTCCTTGCATGATAAAAGAATGCTTGACCTATGAGGGCATCCCTTGTGGTCGAGAACACTTTCTTCTAGACGGTTTGACCCATAACCTATTTCATCATGCATTTAGGAATAAGAAATCCTAAATATTCTATCAAAATGATGTGTCTAAAATGAAATAAAATTTGAAAAGATTTTTCATCTATTAATTAAGTCATATGCTCATACCACTCATACTCTTGTCTCTTAGGGAGTTTGTTTAGGACTTTAGTCTCTTTCTAATTAAATAATTCCCTTAACTATCTTGCAATTTAAAAGATCAGACTACATGGTTTTGAAATCATAGGAGTTAGCTGGCAATCACTCCAGACAGTTATAAGTCCAGAAGTAGGACAATTTATTCTCTCTTGTGGAGGTAAACACTTATGTCCAACTATCGCTTAGATTTTGGTCATGATTTAGCTCAGACTAAAGATCCCTAGATTTAGGATCCAAGGTAGCTATTTCTTTTAGGCCAAGATGATAAATCATCACCTCTTAAGCATTCCCACAACTTTGTGTTGGTGGATAATAAGTTCTAGTAATCTCATTAAATTTCAACTCAAAACATATAAATAGATTATAATGTCACTAGGCTTCCTAATATCTTGAGCATTTCATACTTATTTTATTTGGATTCCAAGAATAAGTCTTCTCCTTGAACTTTTCTAATTGAGTTTCCAAATACAACCAATCCTTTAATAGTCTAACCTTGAAATCTTTGAAGATGATAAGCTACACTTTAATTGAGTGTATTCTTAGAAAATTTCATTTCCTAAGATGTAATGAACTATGAAGGATTGTCTCCATAGGGAACTTAAGAACCTAGTTTAATATAAATCCTACTTTATTTATCCATGTAAAGTAAGGAAAAAATCTCTGGAACTTTTGAAGACCCATCATGCTTGGGGAGTCCTTTTTACGTAATTAGGTCTAATTTAGGGTGATGCCTCTATCTTTCAAGAAAGTACATCATACCTCAATGTTGTACCCGATCACCTCAAAAAGTACCCCCTACGATCTATGTGGTGTCCCCTGTCCCCCCCCCCCCAACATACATCTAAAAATAAACACCATAATGCCCTCTCGCTTTATTCATTGAATCCTCTCAACATTATCCTTTCTTTTGCGAGTTTGGAGATGTCGATCCTCAAATAGGCAAGGGTTCTTAGACTCATAATGTTGATTGATACACCTGGGTCAACCAAAACTCTGGATAGTCTGTATATGCCAACATCCACTGTAATGTAAAGAGGCGGTTGTGCTCGGTCAACCGTAGGAGTAAGTATTAATCAGTGAATGTAATTTCTAAGATGTCCTTCGAGTGGCATGCCTCCTCATTAGTAGCGGTCAACTAAGCTAAGCATATCTCTAGATCAAGTAAGGCCTTGAGTAGAGATTCCCTCATCTCTTTGGATAAGACAAGGGCGTCATATATGCTTATGTTAGCTGGAAACTTTCTAAGGTAAGCTAGGACATTATAATCAACTCTAGCTTGGTCCTCCACATGCATATCCATGGGTGGAGCATCCTATGGAGGGGCTATCTGCTCACTGGAATCAATGACTTGATTACCCTTATCTTGAGGTGCTACCCTAGGAGGTAGAACTTTGCCACTACGTAGGTTGACTTCAGTGACTTCTTGGAATGATGAGCTTGTTCAAAGTTCTACCTTCTCATCAAGCATACCTATAGCTTCTCTGATGGGATCCTCAGAGTCAGTTGACTCCATGTCAATCTCAAGAGGTGAACCTGATTGATTCAGAGAAGGATAGTCTGACTATGAATTAGAAAAGAAAGGATCAAAACTACTAAAGCTATTATTTTTATTTAGACACGGAGAGCTTTCAATAGAAATAAAATCAAGAGCATCAGAAGTAGACAATATATAGGTAGAATCAGTTTTCTTCATTAATTTCTTTTTTGGTGGAGGTACATGATAGAAATAAAGTAAAATAAGTGGCGTAAGGGATTTAGTGCCCTTACCCATAGATACAACGCTTTTGCCGATAGAAGAGGATCTAGCAGAAGAATGGGTAGCTGCGATGGTGGAGGGAGTATTGGACTCAGACGGTGGCTGCATTACTGGACTATCTCGGGCAAGTATGATGAGCTGCTACTGCTGTTGGGCTGTCACCCTCCCCGAGTTGTCCTTTGCAACTAGCAAACCTTCCTTGGTATTGGATGTTTGAGCTACTTCAGGCACCTCAAGGAAAGCTTCCTGATCTTAGAAATGACCTTCTCAGAGGTTCGGGATAGGGAGATATCCTAACCTTCTTTGGTCTTAAGAGGATCGCAAGTATCCCCCAAGGATTACTCTAACAGAACTTGATGGTTATTTTAATAAGTATTCCTTAGGGATAACTATGGCTCCCAACTTGTAGCTGCACTCAAGCTAGTCCTTAAAAGTGATACAATCCTCTAAGACATGGCCTAATAAGCAGTGGTAGAGATAATAGCTAGGGTCATTGCTCTTGCCCACTTCCTCTGTCCTCTTAGGCTTTGGTAACTGAAAGTCAGGTTTCTTTAAGAGATTCTTAAATATTTTCCTAACTACCTCTCTCTTGAATGAATATGGCTTATTCAATATATAGACAAGATTAGGTGGAAAGTAGCTACCTGGTGATGGATATGAATACCACTACTGAGTAGGTTGCTAAGGTGGTGGAAATGGTCATTTTGATGACTGTGGTGGCCGGTATGATGGCTGAGGTGGTGGAAGAGGAGGTGGCAAAGGAGGCTACTGAGCTCATAGTCTCTCATACTGAACTCTGACTGGCTACTTCCCTCTATCCAATGACACAACTGTCCCTAGATTCTCCTCAAACACCTTCTGTGGCTTGGGCATAGATGATTAGTAGGGAAATGGCAACTGTTTGGCTTCCTCTTGTAGGCTAGCTGCCTTGTTAATTAATTTCTCGAATATTTTGATGGTAAAGCCCTTAAGCATGAAGGCGACCAGGCCATGGATATTCTTGAGAAGAATCTCAATGGCATGCTATTGGATATGGTTCGCATTTCATGCTCGGGTTTGCCACACAGAATGTAATCAATAAGGGACTCGTTGAGTTTGTTTCTCTACAATGAGGTCGCCTGTCACCCTCAAACAACAAACCTCTTGATGAAGAGGTGCTCTAACTCAGCAAAAGTCTTCACCAATCCATTGGCCAGTTTGATGTACCAATCAACTGCAACACCTGATAGACTACTAATAAAAAGGCAGAAGAGAAGTGCGTTGTTGCCACTGGTGTTGCAACAACTAGCTCTAAAGTATGCAATGTGTTATTACGGGTTCCCACTGCCATCAAAGATCTTGAAAGATGGTGGCACAAAACCCTAAATAAAATAAAAACTAAATAAAAACCTAAACCTAAAAAATAAACCTAAAAATAAATAAAAAATAAAACCTAAACCCTAAACTAAAAAAAACCTAAACCTAAAATAACAAAATAAACATACACATAAACAAAAACTAAAATAAACTAAACTAAAATAAATAAAACCTAATCTTAAACCTATAATAAATTAAACCTAAACCTTAAACTAAAAAAAATAAAATTAACAAAAACTAAACCAAAAGAAATAAAATAAAAACCTAAACCTAAACCTAAAAAGAAAAAATAAAACCTATACCTAAAAAATAAAATAAAATGAAAACTAAACAAAAATAAATAAACATAAACCTAAAAAATAAACTAAAATGAAAAAAAAACTAAACTAAAATAAATAAACTAAAATAAATAAAAATAAAAAAATAAGCTGAAATAAAAAAATAAAATAAACTAAAATAAAGAAAAAATAAACTAAATAAACCTAAACGTATCGGTTTATTGAATTAAAAAAAACCCCTAAACCCTAAACTAACCCTAAACCCTGAACCCTAAACTAAACCTAAACCCTAAACCCTAAACACCTAACCCCAAACCCTAAACCTTAACTTAAAGTAACTAAATAAATTAAAAAATAAACACAATCCCTAAAACCTAATTAACCTAAAACTAAACCTAAACCCTAAGAATGGGCAGAACCTTAATGGCACGAACATCACCATCAAGCAGGCACAATCTAGATCTATTGGTGAAGGTGAAGGCGGAGGCGGTGGTTATCGCAGTGGTGGTGGGGGATATAGAGGTGCTAGTGGATATGGAGGTGGTGGTCAGAGCAGTGATGGTTACGGAGGCTGGAGGTGCGATAGAGGTTACAGCCATGGGGGTGGCGGAGGGAGAGATCAGGGATATGATTATGGATCCCACTACTCGAGAGGCCTCTATGGTTCTGATGGGAATTGGGAAAATTGAAGAATGGCTGATCTGATCTACTGCTTATGAAACTGTGTCCTTACAGTAGAGGCAGTTCTAATTATCTAGGGTTTTTGATTTACTCTATGCATGGTCATTTTTTATCTTTATTGTCGGTTGTGTCTTAGAAAACTTGGTGTATTACTCGGTTGATAAAATTGAAAGAACAAAGGTTGGATCTGAATTTGCTTCCTATTAAAAAAAATGAAAAAACCATCAACCATAAATTAAAACTTGAACCCTAAACCTAAAACCTAAACCCTAAACCCTAAACCTTAAACCCTAAAAATCATAAATGTTAAAACCTAAAAATGATAAACCCTAAACCTCAAACCCTAGACCCTAGACCCTAAACCCTAAACCCTAAACTCTAAAAAGCAGAAAACCTAAACTAAATAAAACCTAAAAATAGAATAAATAAAAAGTCCAAATCGAGATAAAATATAATAAAAATATAAACTAAAACCTAAAAGTAAACTTAAATAAAATAAAATAAAAAGTAAAAAACACTAAAATTAAATAACTAAAAACCTAAACTAAACTAAAAAATAAAAACCTAAATAAAATAAAAACAAAACCTAAAATAAAAATAAAATAAACCTGAAATAAAATAAAATAAAAGCTAAATAAGAACCTAAACCTAAACAATAAAACCTAAAAAATAAACTTAAAAATAAATAAAAAATAAAACCTAAACCCTAAACTTAAAAAACAAACAAAACCTAAATTGAAAAGAAAATAAACCCAAACCTAAACTAAAATAAATAAAACCCAAACCTAAACCTAAAATAAGCTAAACCTAAACTAAAATAAAATAAATAAAATATAAATAAATCTATAAACTAAAACCTAAAACCTAACCCTTAAAATTAAATAAAACTTAAACTTAATCCTAAAATAAAAAATAAAACCTAAAATAAAAAATAAAATAAAATAAAATAAAATAAAATTGCACTCTATACCTAAACCTAAAATAAATAAAATAAAAATAAACTAAAATAAAATAAACCTAAAATAAATAAACTAAAATAAATAAAATAAAATAAACCTAAATCAAAATAAAATATAATAAACTAAAATAAAATAAACAAACTAAATAAACATAAACCTGGGTTTGTAATTTAAAATGAAAATAAATAAAACACTAACCCTAAACCCTAAACTAATCCTCTAAACTCTAAACCATAAACCCACAACCCTAAACTATAAACCCTAAACCTAAACCTACCACAGATCCTAAACCCTAAACTAAATCCTGTCATAAACTCAAACCTAAACCTGAGCCACAAACCAAGGCCACTGAGCCCTTAAATAAGCCCTAAGAGCCACTGAGACAAGCTAAACCTTGAGCCCTAAACAAACCCAAAAGGCAGACCCTAAACCATAAAATGACTTAAAGCCTAAACACTAAAACACTAAACCCTAAAAACCCTAAACCCTAACTCCTAAATCCTAAACCCTAAAACCCTAAACTAAAAAACCATAAACACTAAATATAAACTAAACCTAAAAGAAACCTAAAACTAACCAAAACTAAATTAAACATAATAATAAAATAAATGAAAAAACTTAAACCTAAATAAAATAAAAACTTAAACTAAAACCTAAACCTAAACCTAAAAATAAAATAAAGTAAATTAATAAAAATAAAATAAAATATAAAAAAAGATAAAACTAAACTAAAAAATTAGATAAACGTACGAATAAAAACCTAAATAAAATAAAAACTAAATGTAAAATAAAAGAAAAGTAAATAAAAAATAAATTAAATTCAAAATTAAATGAAAACCTAAACATGAAAGATAAACCCAAAAAAAAAATAAAACCTAAACCATAAACTAAAAAAAACCTAAACCTAAAATAAAAGTAAATAAACAAAATAAAATAAACCCAAACCTAATGCAAAATAAAATAAATAAAACCTAAAATAAACTAAACTTAAATCCTAACTAAATAAAATAAAACCTAAAAATAAACCTAAAATAAAAACCCAAAACCTAAACCTAAAAATTAAAATAAAAACCTAAGCCTAAACTTAAAAAAAAACCTAAACCTACAAAATAAAATAAAAATAAAACTCAACCCAAAAATAAACCTAAACTTAAAAATAAACTAAAATAAAAAAACCTAAACTAAAATAAATAAATCTAAAATAAATAAACTAAACTAAAAAAATCAAGAATAAACCTCAATGAAAATAAAAATAAAATAAACTCAAATAAATGAAAAAAATAAACTAAATAAACCTAAACTGGGTTTTACTTAATTTAAAAAAATATAACCCTACCTCTACAACCCTAAACCCTAAAACCCTAAACCCTAACCACTCTAAACCTTAAGTCCTACCAACCCTAAACCTACCCCTGATCTTAAACCTACTACTAAACAAGCTAAGCCACCCTAAATCTAAACCCTAACTAAAGCTTGCACTCCCCAAACCCTAAATCCTAAACCCTGCCCTAAACACTAAACAATAAAATCATAAACCTTAAATCCTAAACCCTAAACCACTCTACCACCCTAAAACTTAAACCTAAACCTAAACAAAATAAATCTTTAAAATAAAATAAATAAATAAACTAAATCTAAACAAAATCATAAAATACTATAAAATAAAAACCTATGCTAAAACCTAAACCTAAACCTAAAAATAAAATAAAATTAATTAATAAAAATAATCAAAAATAAATAATTAATAACCTAAACTAAACTAAAAACATTAAATAAACCTAGGAATAAAAAACCTAAATAACATAAAAACTAAATTAAAATTAAATTAAAATAAACCTAAAATAAACCTAAAATAAAATAAAATAAAAACAAAATAAAAACTTAAACCTAAAAAATAAACCTAAAAATAAGTAAAAAATTAAACCTAAACCCAAAACTAAAAAAAATCTAAACCTAAAATAAAAATAAATTAAATAAAATAGAATAAACTGAAACCTAAACCAAAATAAACTAAACTAAAATAAATAAAACCTAAAATAAACTAAACCTAAACCTAAACCTAAACTAAATAAAATAAAATAAACTAAAAATAAACCCAAACCTAAACTAAAAAATAAAACCTAAAATAAAATCCTAAAACATAAACCTAAAAAAATAAAATAAAAAATCTAAAAAAATAAAAATAAAACCTAAACCTAAAAAATAAAATAAAAATAAAACTAAACTAAAAAAAATAAACCTAAACCTAAACCTAAAAAATAAACTAAAATAAAAATTATAAGCAAAAATAAATAAACCTAAAATAAATAAACTAAACTAAATAAAAAATAAACATAAATAAATATAAAGAATAAAGTAAGAAAAAATAAATAAAAATTAAAATAAATTAACTAAATAAACCTAAACTTGGGTTTGTAATTTTTTAAAAAAATTAAAATAACTAACCCTAAACCTAAAATAAACTAAAAACTAAACCTACTTGGTTTGTTTAATTTAAACAAAACCTAAACTAAAGTGGACCTAAACCCTAAACCCTAGAATTAACCTAAACCCTAAACCCTCTCTAAACACAAACCCAAACCCAAAACCCTACCAGACCTAAACTAAACCTAAAACCATGGACCTAAACCATCCCTAAACCCAAAAACTAAACTAAACCTACCAACCTACCCTACCATAAACTAACCCTAAACCCTAAAACCCTAAACCAGAAAATAAACCCTAAACCCTAAATGATAATCCTAAACCAAAACTTAAAAATAAATAAAAATAAAACTCAACTAAAAAATAAACCTAAATCAAAACCAAAAAATTAAATTAAAATAAAAAACCTAAACTAAAATAAATAAACTAAACTAAATAAACATAAAAAATAAACCCAAATAAAAATAAAACATAAAATAAAATAAAATAAATAAAAAACAAACTAAGTAAACTAAATTAACCTAAACTGCTTTGTAATTTAAAAAAATTCTTAAACCCTAAACCCTAAAACTAATCCTAAATCCTAAACCTATAATATACTACACCCCTAAACCACTATCCTAAAAATCCTAAACCTCATCCCTAACCCTAAACTAACCCCAACTAACCCTAAACTCTAAAAGCATAAACCCTAAAACCTTAAACCCTAAATCCTAAACACTAAACACTAAACTCTAAACCCTAAATATCAAACCATAACCTTAAAATCAAAACCCCAAACCCTAAACCTAAATATAAAGTAACTAAATAAATTAAAAAATAAACCTAAACCCTAAGACCTAATAAACCTAAACCTAAACGCTAAGAATGGGTACAACCTTGGACATCAAAACCAACCATGTTTAGTCTAGATCTAGCAGTGGAGACGAAGTTGGAGGCGGTGGTTATCGTAGTGGTGGTGGGAGATCTGGAGGTGCTGGTGGATATGGAGGTGGTGGTTGGAGTAGTGATGGTTCTTGAGACGAGAGGAGCAACTGAGGTTACAGTCATGGTTGTGGTGATGGGAGAGATCAGGGAAATGATGATGGATCTTGCTACTCGAGTGGCTGGGGTGGTTCTGATGGGAACTAAACAAATTGAAGAATAACCAATCAGATCTGCTGCTTATGAACTATGTTTCTTAGAGATAGTTATCTAGGGTTTTATTTGCTCTATGCATGCTAATTTTTTATCTATGTTGTTGTTTTGTCTTAGAAAACTTGGTGTGTTACTTGGTAAATGAAATAGAAAAAGAAATACTGAATATGAATTTGTTCTTTATTAAAAAAGCCCAAAAATCCTAAACCCTAAACCCAAAAAACCCTAAACCCTAAACCCTATAACCCTAAATGCTAAACCCTAAACCCTAAAGCCCTAAACACTAAACACTAAACCTACAACCCAAACCTTAAATCCTAAACCATAAAAAACCCTAAACCTTAAACCCTAAACCATAATAAACCCTAAAAATCCCAAACCAAAAAACCTAACACTAACATTAACCTAAACCCTATACCCAAACCCCAAAACCTAAAAAACCTAAAAACTCTAAACCTTAAAACCCTAAACTTGAATCTTAAATGGAAAATCTTGTAACCCTAACCTACCCTAGAACCTCCCATCAAACCTCCCACCTAAACCCTAAAACCACTCTAAAGCTAAATGCTAAATAGGCCTAAACCCTAATAAACTCTAAACTCACCCTACCCTAAACCCTGACCACTAAACCTAAAACCTAAACCTAAAATAATAATAATAAAATAAAATAAATAAAAAGCATAAACTTAAATAAAATAAAATCTTAAAATAAAACTTAAACTTAAACCTAAAAATAAAGTATAATAATTTAATTAAAATAAACTAAAATAAAATAAATAATAACTTAACCTAAACTAAAAAAAAAAATAAAACTTAAGAATAAAATTAAATAAAATAAAAGTAAACATAAAATAAAATAAACCTAAAATAAAACAAAGTAAAACTAAATAAAAGCATCAAAAAATTAAACCCAAAAACCTAAAATATTTAAAAAATAAAACTCAAATCCTAAACTAAAAAAAAAACTAAACCTAAAATAAAAATAAAATAAACCTAAACCTAAAATTAAGTAAACTAAACTACAATAAATAAAACCTAAACCTAAACCTAAAATAAACTAAACCTAAACCTAAACCTAAACTAAATAAAATAAACTAAAATAAATCCCTAAATAAAAACCAAAAATAAAACCTAAAAAAAAAACCTAAACCTAAAAATAAAATAAAACCTAAACCTAATCCTAAAATAAAAGTAAAATTTAAACCTAAAAATAAAATAAAATAAAACTCAATTAAAGATAAACCTAAACCCTAAACCAAACTAAACCTAAACTAAAGCCTAAAACCATAAACCCTAAAACCCTAAACCCTAAACCCTAAACACTAAATCCTAAATCCTAAACCCTAAACCCTAACCCTAAACCCTAAATCCTAAAAGAACAAACCCTAAAACCCTACTCCCTAAACCCTAAACCCTAAACCCTAAACCATGAACCATAACCCTAAACATAAACCTAAAGTAACTAAATATATATAAAAATAAACTTAACCCTAAAACCTAATAAACTTAAACCCTAAGAATGGGACCTTGATGGCGGGGAACATCACCATCAACCAGGCTTAGTCTACATCTATATGGAAGAGGCAAGGCGTTCGTAGTGGTGGTGGGAGATCTAGAGGTGCTACTGGATATGGTGGTGGTGGTCAAAGCAGTGGTGGTTATGGAGGTGGGAGGAGCGACAAAGGTTATAGCCATGGTGGTGATAGAGGGAGAGATTGGGGATATGATGGTGGATCCCGCTAGTCAAGAGGCCAAGTTGGTTCTGATGGGAATTGGAGAAACTAAAGAATGGTCGATCTGATCAGCTGCTTATGGAACTGTGTCACTGCTGACGAGACAGTTCTAGCAATCTAGGGTTATTATTTTGCTTTATGCGTGCTCATTTTCTATCTATGTCAACACTTATGTTTTAGAAAACTTGGTGTGTTACTTGGTTGATGAAATCAAAAAAAAAGAAATGTTGAATCTGAATTTTTCTCTGTTAAAAAAAAAACTAAAAAACCTAAACCCTAAATGAAAACCAAAACCCTAAACCTAAAACATAAACCCTAAACCTTATAGCCTAAAAATCCTAAACCCTAAACCCTAAACCCTAAAACCCAATTCCCTAAACCACAAACCCTAAAACCCTAAACCTTAAACCCTAAACCTAAAACCCTAAATAGTAAACCCCTAATCTAACCACAAACCACAGACCTAAAACTAAACCCCAAATCAAACCCTAAATCCAAATAAACCTAAACCACCCAAACCAGAAACCTAAACTAACTAAACCCTTGCTAACCCTAACCCCAAACCCTAAACCTTAAAGCCAGACTAAATCCTAAACCCTAAACCTTCCTTGAAAACCCTAACCCCTAAATAAATAAAACTCCACCTAAAAAACCTAAACCTAAACCTAAAATAAAATAAAAAACCTAAACTAAATAAAATAAAGTAAAAACATTAAAACATAAAAACCTAAAAATAAAATAAAATAAACTAATAAAATGAACTAAAATAAAATAAATAAACCTAAACTAAACAAAAAAATTAAGAATAAAATAATAAAAAATAAACATAAAATAAAAATAAAATAAACCTAAAACAAAAATAATAATAATAATAATTAAATAAAAACCTAAACCTAAAAAATAAACCTAAAAGTAAATCCAAAAAATAAATAAAAAATAAACCCTAAATTAAAAAAAACCTAACCTAAATAAAAATAAATAAACAAAATCCTAAACTAAAATAAATAAAACCTAAACCTAAAAATAAAATAAACTAAACCTAAACTAAATAAAATAAATAAACTAAAAAATAAACCTAAACTAACTAAAAAAATCCTCAAAATAAACCTAAAATAAAACCTAAAACATAAATAAATACAATATAAAACCTAAACTTAAATCTTAAAATGAAAAAATAAAACCTAAACCTAGAAAATAAACTAAAATAAAACACCTAAAGTAAACTAAATAAAAATAACAAATAAACATATGTAAAAAAAAATTTTAAATAAATAATAAACAAACTAAATAAACCTAAACCTTCTGGTTAACTTAATTTAAAAAAAATCCTAAGCTAACCCTAAACCCTAAATCCTAAACCCTAAAAATTGTAAACCATAAAGTCTAAACACTAAACCCTAAACCTTAATCCCTAAACCATAACCTTCAACCCTAAACCCTAAAAAACCCTAAACCACCCAAAACTAAAAAACCTAAAACCTATATATAAAATCTAAAAAAATAAATTATAAAAAAAACATAAACCTAAATATAATAAAATAAAATAAAATAAAACTATAAACTAAACTAAACATAAAAAATAATAAAATAATAAAATAAACTAAAATAAATATAAATAAAATCTAAACAAAAATAAAAAATAAAATAAACCTAAGAATAAAAAACCTAACTAAAATAAAGACTAAATGTAAATAAAAATAAAATAAACCTAAAATAAAATAAAATAAAAACTAAATAAAAACCTAAACCTAAATAAAAAAGCTTAAAATTAAAACCTAAAAATAAATAAAAATAAAATTTAAACACTAAACTAAAAAAAACCTAAACCTAAAATAAAAATAAAATAAATAATATAAAATAAACCTAAACTGAAACTATAATAAACTAAACTAAAATAAATAAAACCTAAACATAAACGTAAAATAAACTAAACCTAAACTAAATAAAATAAAATAAACTAAAAATAAACCTAACCTAAAAAATAAAATCAAAATAAACTAAAAATAAAACCTAAACTGAAAATAAAATAAAACCTAAACCTAAACATAAAATAAAATAAAACCTAAACCTAAAAAAAAAATTTAAAAAAAAACTAAAACTAAAAAATCCTAAACCTAAAATAAACTAAAATAAAAAAACCTAAATAAAATAAAAATAAAAAATACTCTAAATAAAAAATAAATAAAATAAACTAAAATAAATAAAATAAACTACTGTTGGTTTATTTAATTAAAAAAAGTCAAACCCAAAATCCTAAACCCTAAACTCTAAAATGAATCAAAATAACCCTAACAGGACCCTAAACCTACTGACTAAAAAAAACTAAACTTAACTAAATCCTAAACCTAAACCCTAAACCCTAAATCATAAACCATAACCTTAAACCCTATAAACTAACCCTTACCTTGGCCACTAAATGTTAAAACCAAATCCTAAACCCTAAACCCTGCTGTTAAAATGTTAAACCCCTAACCTAAACCTAAACACTAACCACAAAACACAGGCGTAAACTAAACCTAAACCTAAACCCTAACCTTAAAATAACCAAACCTAAACCTTAAACCCTAAATATTAAATCCTAAACCCTAACCCTAAACCATAAACCCTATAATGGTGGATCCCACTACTCGAGTAGCTGGGGTGGTTCTAATGGGAACTAGAGAAAATGAAGAATGGCCAATCTGATCTGCTGCTTATGGAATTACATCTTTAAAGTAGAAATAGTTCTAGTTGTCTAGGGTTTTTTATTTGCTCTATGCATGCTCATTTTATCTATGTCATAAACGTGTCTTAGAAAACTTGGTGTGTTACTTGGTTGATGAAATCAAAAGAAGAAATATTGAATCTGATTTGTTCTCTGTTAACAAAAAACCAAAACCTTAAACTAAAACATAAATCAAAACCTAAACACTTAAAACCACAAACTAAACCCTAAACCCTAAACCCTAAATCCTAAATCTTAAACCCTAAACCCTTAACCTAATCCCTAAACTAAACCTAAAACCTGCAACCCTAAACTAAACTAAACCTCAAAACCTTAAACCCTAAACCAAAACTTAAACCTTAAACCCTAAACCTTAAATGCTGAACCATAAAACCCTAAACTTAAACCCTAAACCCTAAACCCTAAACCCTAACAACCCTAAACCTTGAAGCTTAAACCCTAAATTCTAAACAAACCTAAAACCCTAAGCTAACCCTAAACAAGAATCAATAAACCCTAAACCCTAAACCCTAAACCCTAAATCCTAAACCCTAAAAACCCTAAATTATAAAGCCTAAATGCTGAAGCCAAAAGCCTAAACCCTAAACCCTAAACCCTAAAACCTAAACCTAAAAAAACCCAAAAAAATGAACCCCTCCTCTAGCAATTTTATGGATTTTTTCCATTCTTGTTCTCTGCGGTTTGGCCTATTCCTCCCCGATCATGCTCATTTGTCTTGTTTTGCGCATCCCCTGGTAGCTTATGTGATTCTCACCGGATCGATTAATGGCGGCTTCACCTCGTGAACTCGTCGCTTCTTGATGCACCGAATAAAACCACTGATCCTAAAGGTACTGGATCGATTGCTGTTAATGTACTGTGAAGTCCTTTAAGGGCGCTCTTCTACGTAAGACTCCTTGTACTAATGCCTCGATTAATCTCTACATCTTTTCATGGATTGCGTGTGTTCTGACTAGGATGTGGAGAAATTAGCTCAGCCTTATGAGTTCTCTTTAGTTGGTAAATTCTCTCTAAGGTGCCCTACTCTAGATAACATCCGATCCTTCTTCCATAGCTTAAAGCTTTTGAGAGTTTTCACTATTGGACTACTTGATCCTCGACACATCCTCATTCAATTATCAAATGATTTAGATTACTCTCGGGTCTTTGCTCGTTGCTCTTATTATGTGTATAATTGCTAAATGCGTCTCTTGAAATGGTCCCCCCTATTTGATGTCAAGGAAGAATCCTCTATTGTTCCTCTATGGCTTGCTTTCCCAAACATGAGAATTCACTATGTTACTCATCAAGTATTGTTCGCGGTTAGGGCTCTATTTGGTAGACCCCTTCAAATTGATCAACCCGCCACTAGAACTTCGACCATCATTTGCGCATCTTGGTGGAAATTGACATTACCAAAGAAGTTTGGATTGGCTCGAGAAAAATTTGGATACAATCAAAAGTTGAATTTGAAAACTTCCCAGTCTTTTGTTCCCACTGTAAGATCTATGGCCATGATCATACCGAATGCTTTGTGCTACACCCTAACCTTAAAAAGAATATTTCACAGGACACTAGTACCTCTCTTGGAACAGGGAAAACCACTAAGTTAGCTTATGTGCTAGAAGCTACTCATAATGGAATACACCCTCCTACACCTTGCTATTGATTTGCCAAATGAAAACATTACGAGCAGTCTACATACTACTATTAAGGTGGGTGCTGAGACTAATCCCAACTTACCCAGCACTTCTCCTACTTGCAATATATTGGCTTCTCATGATTTGCTTAATTTAAAACTTAATGACAATCAGAATGGAAATTTAACATTGGATCATCCCTTGGTGTCAGACCAAAATTATATGCATCATGGCAATGAAAATGTTATTTGCACTACTAATGGTGCAAGAACCTCCCTCTACTCCTCTACAGAGTGATACTCAGGCTATCCAAATTTCTCATCCTAACTCTGATATTGAAGAAGGAGAAATCACCACTACTAAAACATTGACTGATACTACTCCTTCTTTAGAAAACAAAAACCAATCCCTTTCTGATGGAGATACTTTGGATTCTGATAGACCTTTCCAAACTGTTCTTAAAAAAAAATCTTACAAAGCCAAAATATCTAATAATAATTTCACTAGAACCACACGTTCTTCCTTACACCTCATAAATAATTATGTCTCTCTTCTTCATTTCTTCATTTTCCTTTTCTATCTTTCCTTTTCAGAATTTTTATTATGATAAATTTTCTTATTTGGAATATCCAGGGTTGTGGGACACTCCCTGTCCGCAACTGTGTTAGGAGCCTCTGTCACTCTCATAACATCAAACTTCTTGTTATTATTGAGCCTTTCATTAACACTTCCAAAATTGCCTTTGTTGCTTGGATTTCAAAATTTCTTCTTCAATCTTAATAACAAAATTTGGTGTTTTTGGGATAATTCTATCACCATTTCCATCATTGATGATCTTGATCAATTGGTTAATGTCAAAATCTCCTTAGGTGACTTTTCAGCTTTTGGTTCATTTATCTATGCTTCTTGTAATAGAGCCGGTAGGAACATCCTTTGGAATCATTTAAGAACCTTTGCCTCCTCAGTTAACTTACCCTGGTTGGTTGGGGGCGATTTCAACACTATCATTTCTTTTTCGGAAAGGAGGGGAGGATGTTCTCCTAACCTTCATTCCATGGAAGACTTCTCTAATATGATCCTTGATTGTAATCTAATTGACATTGGTTTTTCAGAGTCTGATTACACGTGGAAAAACTCTAGACTTTGGCGTGACAGGCGGGGCCCTCTTCTCTTTGGATTAATCAATGGCCTCTCACCTCTGTTGAACATTTGAGCGGACTTTGTCGATCATGCCCTCTTTTGATCTCTATCAAAACTCCCCCCACTAACCCTCCTATTCCCTCATCTTTCTGTTTCCAAAATATGTGGACCCAACATGGTGATTTCACTAATTTTGTTTCCACTAACTGGATGGCTCCCGTTCATCCGAATAATTCCGTTAAAGGCATAGTTCAGCTTTGGCTTAAGCTCAAGAGGCTTAAACAAAACCTCAATTGGTGGAACAAGCATATTTTTAAAAACCTCTTTACCAATCTTAAAGCTATGGAACAAGTGGTTTGTTCACTTGAAGAGGCTGTCTTAACCGACCCCAGTAAGCTTGAAGAGTTGAGCACTGCCAAAGATAATCTGATTAACTACCAAAATATGGAGGAAACCTATTGGCATCAAAAAGCCGCTAGCAAACATATTGCTGAGGGTGACCGAAACACTAGGAATTTCCATGCTATTTGTAATAAACGGAAAGCTCTAAACTCGATTAAGAAAATTAAGAATCCTATTGGTGTCTGGATAACTGATAACAATGAAATCAAGGATTCTGTCATACATCACTTTCAAAATTTATTAAATTCTAACCCTTCATTAGAAACCCCCTCCAACACCCATCTTATCTCTTCTATGATTACCAATGAGGATAACCATTTGCTCACTATGCGTCCCTCAGAAGCGAAGATTAGTAGTACTCTCAATAGCATGAACAATGACTCCGTTGCTGGTCCTGATGGCTTCACGACTCATTTCTTTCAACATTGTTGGCCTTTTATTAAATCTGATCTTGTTAATGCTGTTATTGATTTCTTTGATGGCGACTCTATTCTCGATATTTTTCCGGTACTTATTATCCTTATTCCTAAAACCATCAATCGAATCACGGCAACTTTAGACCTATTAGTCTTTGTACCTTTTTCCAAAAACTCATTGCTAAACTAATTAATAATAGAATTAGTCCCCTGCTTCATAAAATCATCTCCACTAACTAAATTAGTTTTGTTAAAAATAAAGCCATATCTGATAATATTCTCCTCGCTCAAGAACTGTTTCATGACATTGATATTTCTTCTAGAGGAGGTAATATGCTCTTCAAACTGGACATCTCTAAAGCCTTTGACAACCTCTTGTGGGATTTCCTTTTCCAAATCTTGCATTTGTTTGGTTTCTCTGATCATTTTATCTGGATTATCAAAAGTTGTATCACTAACATCTGGTTCTTTGTCATCTTAAATGGTGAGTCCCTTGGTTTCTTTTCTTCGAGCCATGGTTTGCGTCAAGGCAACCCCCTTTCTCCTTCTCTTTTTATCATTGCTGTTGAATATCTTTCAAGAAGCCTCAATGACCTTTTCATCAAAAAATCTTAAAACTCATGGTGGTTTCCCTGTTTCTCATCTTAGCTTTGCAGATGATTTTATAATCTTCTGTAATGCCTCCCTTCAACATGTCAAAAATATTAAGAATCTCTTAAATGATTTTGGCAAAGTTAGTGGTCTCTTCCTTAATGATAAAAAATGTTGTTTTATTCCCTCAGCGAAGATCCCTCCCAATAGATTGAATCAAATCTCCAGAATTACTAATTTTAAGCAAAGTCAATTTCCCATTAACTACCTCGGTGCCCCACTTTTTAAAGGCCAGAAAAGATCTCACCTTTTTGATGATCTTATTCAAAAAATTTCTACTAAAATTTCGGTTTGGGAATTCCATTTACTCTCTTTTGGTGGTAGGCTAACCTTGATCAAGAGCACTCTTAATTCCATGTCTTTATATCTCATCCAAACCATTGTGCCCATCTTGAGCATTATTGAGCGTCTCTAAATAAATTTTTACGGGGCTCCAATACCTCTTCAAAAAAATGCACTGGACCTCTTGGTTTAAAAGTTGTGGCACTTTTGGGAAGGTGGTCTTGGTTGTAAATCAATAAAAGAAGCTATCAATGCCTTCTCCTATAAACTTTGGTGGAATTTTAGAGTAATCTGGGCTAATTTCATGGCTATAAATATTGTCGGGTAAGCACCCTCTCATGTCCCTTTATGGGTGACTCCCTGTGGAAAAGACTTTGTTATCAAATGGGATGTCAATCCCTAATTTTTTTTGGGGCATCAACTCTGGTACCTCTTTCTTCTGGCAAGATAAATGGAGTGGTTGTGGTTCCATGGATGACTTACTCTACACTCATTCCACTTCCACCATTAGAGTAAACTCTTTTTGGCATAACAATAAGTGGAACAATAATAATCTTCGATTTTATCCCTTGTACTTTCTTGAATATGATTACTTCTATTCCAATCACTCCTCAAACTCAAGATCATATTCTCTTTAAGCTCTCTCATAATGGTGATTTCAACCTCAAAAATGTGTGGCTCCATATTAAAGATACTCAGGATTCCTCCTATGTATTCTCCAAACTTTGGAATAACATTATCCCTACTTCCTATTCTCGTTCTTACTTGGTATTAAAATTTTATCCTGTTGATTCCTTATTGTGGGGTAAAGGATTCCATTTACCCTCCAAATGTCAATCTTTGTTTCCATATTGAGAATGTTAATCATGTTTTTTTTTATTAATGGGGCCATAGCTTCTAACCTTTGGATTTGGTATGATGATCTCAGTTGCGTATTGCTTCAATGGCTCTCCATACCAACTTCTTGGTCTATTTTGATAACACTACTAAAGGTCACATTAAAATTATCATTGCTATCACTCTTATGGTTCATATGGATGGACCGTAATGATTCAAAACATCGAGGGATCCCTATGAACCACGTGAGGATTATTGCTAGAACTAAAAGCAAAATTCGTGACTTGTTTAAAGCCAATCTCATTCATTACAGACACTTCAAAGGCTATAAATTTGTGGCCAATAAACTGGGCATTAACCTGCTGGATCAACCTTACTGTCGAAATGACAAGATTGTCTATTGGAAAAAACCTCTTGACCATATCATTAAAATCAATACTGATGGCTCTGTGTCTCATAATGGCTCTGGTTGTAATGGCATTTTCAGGAACTCTAAAGGTCTAGTCCTATGTGCTTTTGCTTATCCCCTTATTTCCTGCACTGTCCCATTTTCTGAGCTTATGGCAATCTTCAAAGCTCTTGAGATTTGCATCCAAAAAGATGGCTCAATATTTGGATTGAGGTGGATCTTTGTTATGATTGATCTTTTGACTTCCACTAAGATGAGTAGCACGGAATTGTACTACCTCCTCAAGCAAACTAGAGCTCTTCTTTCCCAACTAAATTTTAACATCACTCATGTTTGGCGTGAAGGAAATGCTTGTGCTGACTACCTTGCCAATCTGGGTGCTAGATCCGATGGCATCATTTTCTTTGATCAACTCACATTACCCAAACACTTGTGTGGGCTAGTTAACTTGGACAATTCTGGGTTTCCTTATCTTAGAACCTAATCCAACATTTGTTGTTTTTTTTCCAGATCTGTATGCTTCTTTCTTTCTTGGGATTTCTGTTACTTTTTATGCCTTTTATGGATGCTTCAAACGGATATTACTTGTTGTCTTGATAATTGTGTAATGATTTGGAGTTTTAACAACTACTCCTTCATTAGGAGGCTCACTGCTTTTGGCATTTACCTTAAAGGCTGCTATTGAGCTATATGTATCTTGATATTCTCGTGGAATTATGTTAAGCTATGTGATGTGCTATTGCTTTTATAGCACCAATCCTATTTGGGACTTTAATCTTATTCTTTGTTGGTGCATTTCTAATCTAGGGGCTTATTTGGTCTTTGGATGGAGATATTTATTTTAATGGGCTTAGCTAATGCTATTAATTTCGCAACTCGTATATTAAAGATATTGCTTGGAGCATCTTAGTTCTCTATGTTGTTTCTATGCACTATAGTATTAGTATTGTTTACTATCTTTGGTTGCAATAATTATCTTGATGATTCTTGTTAGGTTATTGGATCCTAGCGAAAATGGTTGTTGGTTTGACATCTTGATTGTCTCCCATACTCTCTTTGATTCTAGCTTGGATCTAACAATTTTCTTCTACTTCTGGGAGTTATCTTTTACTTTACTTTTGTGCATGAAGAGTCTATTTGGCCTTTTTACTGATACTTATCATCTTGGCTATTGTTTATCTTTGGAACTGGACCCCCATACTGACATGCTCTTTTAGAATCCATTTTCTGTTTAGCGGTCCCTTTGGTGGGATCTTCTATGGGGTGCTTACTTTCTTTCTCCCACCTATGGATGTTCTTTGCGAGCTTTCTCCTGAGTTCTTGACCTCCTTACCCTTAATGGCTTCTCATTGCGGAACTTTGATATTACTTCTTGGTTATCCTTTTATGTAACTCTTATTTGCATTGTTTATTTTCTGCCCTGGATGGAGTTCCTTCAGATTGTTACTGGCTATTTTATTCAAGAGAACCTTTCTGTGCAGGATGCTTCTGAGAATGGGGCTTTGGTCTTCTCTTGCTCCCTGCAGGAATAGGCTTTCATGTTGGCCTTTCTTTTTGGTTTTTACTGTGTTTACCCTCCTTTCTTTGTTTCTCTTTCTGTCCCTGCTGCTAACTTCAAGGATGTTGTTGGTCTTCCCTACAGTTTTTATCCTTGGCAGAATTGGATTAATGTGACTAATCATCCTGCTAATGCTTTAAATGTCTCTTACTACTTCCTTGGTTGTTGGCTGCACTGGACTAATACTCTACAGGCTGTTTCTGGGGTTTTAGTTTATTTTGTTCAGCAAAATGTTGATGATTGCTTGGTGGATTTTGTTTTGAACCCCGGTACTTGTTTTTTATTTGCTTATCAACAGAATCCACTGATCTATCTTTTTTGCTGTTGTTCTCCCTATCTTCTTTCAGTTAAACTTGGATCAATTGCATTATTTATCCTGGATGGGTGGTTTTATGGCAAGCTAGCTAGTTTTTGTTGTCTTGATTGTTTCTTGTCTTGGAGTTGTCTTTGTCTTGGTTTTTTTTGACTCTATGTTGGCTCCATCCACTGTTTGTAGGTCCTATGCTCGCAGTTATTTCGACATTGCAATTCGAGGTTTCTTGGTGTTTGTTATGCATTGTTGCATTCAAGATACTTATTCCTATGTTATATCTACTTGGCTATTAACTATGGCATTGCCTACTCTGATTGAGAGGCTTGGATGTTTTTGTCTTATTTGTTGCTGTCCTGGATGGTTTTTGCTTTGGTTACCTGTTATCTTGTTTTGGCTGGATTCTAATGATGCTTTTCACTTGAATACAATTTTTGATCCTTTTGCTGGTGGGTTCCAATGTGGCAATAACCCCTCTGCTGTTGGGATTGGCTCCCTGATTTCCTGTGTTGTTGCTCAACACCTGTTAGTTATTCCTGTGTTCGATTATGATGCACTGGATATGATTAAGGGTTTTAAGTTGTATGCTCATCCAGATTATGTTGTTTCTATTTGTTTTGGTCATTGGTGTCTGGGCTATGGCTTTTTTAAATTATGGTACTATGTTGTCCCTTGCTGTCTTGGCCGTGGCTGTCTTGGCTGCTACTGCCTTGGTATGATTAAGGATTTTAAGCATCCAGATTATGCTGTTTCTATTTATTTTGGTCATTGGTGTATGGGCTGTGGCTTTTCTGAATTATGGTACTATGTTGTCCCTTCCTGTCTTGGTCGTACGTCTTGGATCTTGCCTTGGCTATTTTTTTGTCTTGGTTATTTGCTATCTTGTTTTTCTGGATTCTAATGTGGATCCTAATTTGATTCCCTGTTGCTCTAACTATTTTATTATTGGGGTGGTTTCTCTGAGTGCCCTTGCTGTTTCTATCTGGGGTATTGCTTATTATCTGATAGCTGTGATCTACATTACCCTTGTTGTTTATATTCCCAAGGGACGTGCTCTCATTACTATCTTTTTGTCTTGGTTATCTACTATCTTGTTTTTTCTGGATTCTTCAGTGATTTCTAATTGGGGATCTGTCCTGGAATGCAATCTCTATGTGGTCCTTTCATGTCTTGGCTTTTTGTATTAGGCTTCTTTGGTGCCTTTACTCTTGTTATCTCTGTCTTGTTTTTTGGATTCTCATAGGGATCTGGACCCCAGTTTTCTAATCTGGGACCAGTCAGGTTTGTGCTTACTCCTTGGAATATAATCTCTATTATTAAGGGGTGGTATTATGAACTGTTTCTATCTTTTCCTATCTTGCTGTCTTCATGGTACTATGAACTCTCGGCTTTTCTTTGTCTTGCTTATTATATTTTCTTGGGCTTGATTTTCTTTGCCTTCCACAATTGTTTCTTGCCAACTATTGATATGGATACTAATAAGGGGCTTGTACCAATCGCATTCATTATTTTGATTGGGCTTATTTTCTGGACTTTATATCTACCCCTAAGCTGTACTTACGGCAGATTCATTTATATATCTTATAACTGGGATGGTGTCATTTAAAGACTCATTGACTTGCTTAGCGAGATTTCAACAGCTACTTCTTCTGCTTTCACTGGATGGTTTTATCTTTGACCTATTTCATATGCATAAATATGATTTTGTTTAGGTTTGCAGGTAATAAAGCTTTCAAGATTATCAACAACTGGGTGCTACCTTCTCACAGGTTTGTTGGCTATGATGGCTGTGATGATCTCACTCCTTTTTGGTTCGGTAGTAGCTCATGTGATGCAACCCTTCTGCTGAAGTTTGGATGCTCATACTTGCATCTGCCCCATCATGGTGTGATTGAGCCTGAGCCTTCTCTATCACATTTCCTCATTAAGATACTCATATCATATTGTTTCCTTCTTTCTTTTGTCTGTATTACCTTAACTATTCTAATCTCTCTCTCATTATAACTTTGCAGGTGTTTCTCTTTTCTTATTTTGCAGGTCTGCTCCATACTATCAGGCATTCACACATCCTCCAGAGCAATGGCTTTAATCTTACTTTAGCTTATTATGTTAATCATCTTGTATCTTTTGATTGCTTTAATGCTTTCTTTTGCTTTTGGATGTACTTAGATAGGGGATTTACTCCTTAGGCTGATTGTAGCTCTTTGAGCAGTAGTTTCGGAGTTTATCCCCTTTAAGGACCTTGTAACCCTCATTTTGTGGCAATAAAATACCCCTACAAGGTGTTTCCCCCCAAAAAAAAAACCCTAAAACCCTAAACCCTAAACCCTAAAAACCTAAAATCCTTAACCTAAACTAAAGAAAACCTTAAAATAAAATAAATAAAAAACCTAAATCTAAATAAAATAATAAATTAAAATAAACTAAAACCTAAACCTAAACCTAAAAAAAATAACCTAAACAAAACTAAAAAAATAAAATAAACCTAAGAATAAAAAACTAAATAAAATAAAAAGTAAATGTAAAATAAAAATAAAATAAACCAAAAAATAAAATAAAATAAAAACTAAATAAAAAGCATAAACCTAAAAAGTAAAAAAAAAAAAAAACTTAAACCCTAAACTAGAAAAAACCTAAACCTAAAATAAAAATAAAATATACAAAATAAAATAAACCTAAACCTAAACCTAAACTAAAATAAATAAATCCTAAACCTAAACTTAAAATAAACTAAACCTGAACCATAAACTAACTAAAATAAAATAAACCTAAAATAAACCTAAACCTAAACTAAAAAAAATAAAACCTAAAATAAAAACCTAGAACCTAAACATAAAAAAATAAAATAAAACCTTAACCTAAATCTAAAAATATAAAATAAAACCTAAACCTAAAAAATAAAACTACTACTACAACAACAACAACAAGCCTTAATCCACTAGGTGGGGTCGGCTACATGAATCCTTCGTCTCCATTGTGTCCTATTATGTGTCAAATTCTCATTTAAATCAAGTATACTAAGATCATTTTTTATACATCTTAACCAAGTCTTTTTAGGTCTACCTCTACCTTTCTTAACATAAGGCAAATCTAATGCATCTACTCTCCTAATCAAGTTATCGGACGGCCGACACTTTATGTGGCCAAACCATCTTAGGCGACTCTCCCTAATCTTATCTAACACTAGAGCTACTCCAACTTTTTCCCGAATATACTCATTTTGCATTCTATCTCTAAGAGTAAAGCCACTCATCCACCTAAGCATCCTCATCTCTGTAATACTTAACTTAGTCTTATGCTTCTCTTTTATTGGCCAACATTCCGCACCATAAATCATTGCAGGTCTTACCACCATCTTATAAAATTTTCCCTTAAGTTTAAGTGGAACTTTTCTATCACATAATAGGCCATATGCATTCCTCCACTTCAGCCATCCAACTTTAATTCTACTAATAACATCTCCATCTATTTCACCATCATTTTAAACAATAGAGCCTAAATACCTGAAACGCTCACTCTTATTAATGACTTCTTCACCTAATGTCACAACACTACCACTAGAACTTCTACAAATAAAATTACACTCCATATATTCAATTTTAGATCTACTTAAATGAAAACCTTTAGACTCTAGAGTTGACCTCCATAATTCAAGTTTCGTTGGACTCCTCTCTAGTATTATCAACAAGAAGAATGTCATCAATAAAAGCATACACCAAGGTACATCTTCTTGTAAATGCCTAGTAAGAACATCTAACTGAAGTAAAAAGATAAGGCTGATCCTTGATGTAATCCAACAAAAATAGGAAAATATTTTGTCAATCCTCCTTGTGTTTGGACACAAGTATGACTCTAGTATACATATCCTTAATGACTTGAATATAACCAATATTAACTCCTTTCTATTCTACAACTCTCCAAAGAACATCTCTTGAAACTTTATCAAAAGCTTTCTCTAAATCAATAAATATCATATGTAGATCCTCCTTACTTTCTCTATGCTTCTCCATCAAACCCCTTAACAAATGTATAGCATCCATAGTAGATTTACATGGTATGAAACCAAATTGATTATGAGAAACTTCTATATCACATCGTAACCTATGCTCAATTACTCTCTCCCATAATTTTAATGTATGACACATTAACTTAATTCTTTTATAATTTGCACACTCTTGTGCATCACCTTTATTCTTAAATATAGGAACCAACAAACTCTTTCTCCACTCATCGACATCTTTTAATCTTTAAAATGATATTAAAAGATTTGTAAGCCAAAAATTCCTTGATCTCTAAACATTTCCACACTTCTATTGGAATATTATCCGGTCCTACTACTTTTCCACATTTCATTTTCTTTAAAGCTTCACTAACTTGATTTACTAATCTGATAAAAATGAAATTCTCTATTTTTGTTTAGGGTATTAAGGTTGCTAAAATCAATCATACTTTCAGATCCTTCAATGAAAAGTTTATCAAAATACCTCATCCACCTATTTTTAATATCCTTTTCTAAAAAAACCATTTTATTATTTTCATCCTTAATACACCTCAATTGAATTATGTCTTTACTTCTCTTATCTCTTTGGTTGGCTAACTTATACATACATCTTTCACCTTCTTTGGTATCTAATCTATTGTATAAATCACTAAAAGCTAAATTTTTTGCATCATATATTGCTTTCTTAGAATCTCTGAGCCACTTTATATCTTTCCCAATTCAGTTTTACATCTAAACTAAGTTTTATAATAATACTTCTTATTTTTTTCTTTTCATGCACACTCTGACTCCACCACCAACTATTCTTATTAAAAGAAGTGTTTCCTTTTGATTCTCCAAGCACATCTTTAGCAACTTGCTTAATTTCACTTGCTATTTTTTCCCACATAATGTTAGCATCCTCATGAACATCCCAAATTCTAATCTCTTGTAGCTTACTCTTAAAAATATTTTTATTTATGTTCTTTAAGTGTCCCCATTTAATTCTAAGACAATAATTTAGTTTATTTTTTCTCTTACAACCTTTCATCTTAAAATCTAAAACTAACAATCGATGTTGGGTACTTAGATTTTCACTTGGAATGACCTTACAATCTTTACAATCTAAACGATCTAATTTTCTTATCAAAAAATAATCAATCTGTGTTTTACTAGATCCATTTTTATAAGTAATAATATGTTCATCTCTTTTCTTAAATAAAGTGTTAGCAACTAAAAAATCATACAACAACAACAACAACAACAACAAGCCTTAATCCCACTAGGTGGGGTAATGAATCCTTGTCTCCATTGTCCTGTTATGTGTCAAATTCTCATCTAATTCAAGTATACTAAGATCATTCTTTATACATCTTAACCAAGTCTTTTAGGTCTACCTCTACCTTTCTTAACATAAGGCAAATCTAATGCATCTACTCTCCTAATCGGGTCATCGAACGGTTGACGCTTTATGTGGCCAAACCATCTAAGGCGACTCTTCCTAATCTTATCTACCACTGGAGCTACTCCAACTTTTTCCCGAACATACTCATTTTGCATTCTATCTCTAAGAGTAAAGCCACTCATCCACCTAAGCATCCTCATCTCTGTAACACTTAACTTAGTCTTATGCTTCTCTTTTATTGGCCAACATTATGCACCATAAGTCATTTGTCTTACCACCATCTTATAAAATTTTCCCTTAAGTTTAAGTGGAACTTTTCTATCACATAATAGGCCAGATGCATTCCTCCACTTCAACCATCCAACTTGAATTCTACTAATAACATCTCCCTCTATTTCACCATCATTTTGGACAATAGAGCCTAAATATCTGAATCGCTCACTCTTATTAATAACTTGATCACCTAAAGTCACAACACTATCACTAAAACTTCTACAACTAAAATTACACTCCATATATTCAGTTTTAGATCTACTTAAACGAAAACCTTTAGACTCTAAAGTTGACCTCCATAAATCAAGTTTCTGTTGGACTCCCTCTCTAGTCTTATCAACAAGAAGAATGTCATCGACAAAAGCATACACCAAGGTACATCTTCTTGTAAATGCCTGTAAGCACATCCATAACTAAAGTAAAAGATAAGGGCTTAATGTTGATCCTTGATGTAATCCAAATTTGGAAATAGAAAATATTTAGTCAATCCTCCTTGTGTTTGGACACAAGTAACACTCTAGTATACATATCCTTAATAACTTGAATATAACCAATATTAACTCTTTTCGTTCTAGAACTCTCCAAAGAACATCTCTTGAGACTTTATCATAAGCTTTCTCTAAATCAATAAATATCATATGTAGATCCTTCTTACTTTCTCTATGCTTCTCTATCAACCCTCTTAACAAATGTATAGCATCCATAGTAGATCTACATGGCATGAAACCAAACTGATTGTCAGAAACTTCTGTAGCACATCGTAACCACCTATGCTTTCTCCCATAATTTTAATGTATGACACATTAACTTAATTCCTCTATAATTTGCACACTCTTGTGCATCACCTTTATTCTTAAATATAGGAACCAACTCTTTCTCCACTCATCGGCATCTTTTTTAGTCTTTAAAATAACATTAAAAGATTTGTAAGCCAAGAAATTCCTTGATCTCTAAACATTTCCACACATCTATTGGAATATTATCCGGTCTGCTTTTCCACATTTCATTTTCTTTAAAGCTTCACTAACTTCAGTTACTAATCTGATGATAGAAATGAAATTCTCTATTATTGTTTAGGGTATTAAGGTTGCTAAAATCAATCGTACTTTCAGATCCTTCATTGAAAAGTTTATCAAAATATCTCATCCACCTATTTTCAATATCTTTTCTAAGAAAAGCACTTTATTATTTTCATCCTTAATACCCACTTGAACTATGTCTTTACTTCTCCTATCTCTTTGGCTTGGCTAACTTATACATACATCTTTCACCTTCTTTGGTATCTAATCTATTGTATAAATCACTAAAAGCTAAATTTTTTGCATCATATATTGCTTTCTTAGAATCTCTGAGACCTTTTTATATCTTTCCCAATTCTCCGAATTTTACATCTAAACCAAGTTTTATAACAATGCTTCTTATTTTTTATCTTTTCTTGCACACTCTGACTCCACCACCAACTATTCTTATTAAAAGAAGCTTTTCCTTTTGATTCTCCAAGCACATCTTTAGCAACTTGCTTAATTTCACTTGATATTTTTTCCCACATAATGTTAGCATCTTTATGAACACCCCAAATTCTAATATCTTGTAGCTTGCTCTTAAAAAATATTTTATTTGTGTTTTTTTTAAGTGTCCCCATCTAATCCTAGGACAATAATTTAGTTTACTTTTTTTTCTCTTACAACCTTTCATCTTAAAATCTAAAACTACAAGTCGATGTTGGGTACTTAAAATTTCACTTGGTATGACCTTACAATTTTTACAATTTAAACGATCTATTTTTCTTATCAAAATAATCAATCTGTTTTACTAGATCCATTTTATAAGTAATAATATGTTCATCTCTTTTCTTAAATAAAGTATTAGCAACTACAAAATCATAAGCTAAAATAAAATCTAATATAGTCCTACCTTCTTCATTAGTCACCAAATTCATAACCACTATGAATACTTTTAAAATCTCCTACCACTCTACCAACTTGTCCATTTAAATCTCCTCCAATAAATACTTTTTCTTCAAGAGGTATCTTGTATTAATCCTCTAATTCATTCCAAAATTTTTCTTTTGACCCTCCAAACCTACTTGAGGAGCATAGACACTTATAACATTGATAATCTTAGTATCAACAATAATCTTTAAAGCTATAATTCTATCTCCACATCTATTAATACTTATAACATTATCCTTCAAACTTTTATCTATAATCACACCTACACCATTTCTAGTTCTACTTTTACCTGAATACCAAAGTTTAAAACCTAAACTATCAATCTCCTTGGCCTTCTCACCAACCCATTTAGTTTCTTGAACACATAAAATATTTATCTTTCTATGAACCATAATATCTATTAATTCCATTAATTTACCTGTAAGAGTACCTATATTCCAAGATCCTAACCTAATTCTAGTTTCATGGACTAACTTTTGCCCGCATCCGCCCAAAATGTGGGAACCCTTGCTTATTTAACATCGCACTAGCGTGTACTTAGCATTTTTTTTCATCAGATTCGATACAAGGCCGCCTGTGGGACGCCTCTAGCATTAACACAATGATTTAAAGGATTCATGTCATGATTATTTCGACAAATTTTACGCTGGCTGTCGACTACCTAACGCAACCCTCCACTTTTTGCATCCGGACTTGGGACCGGCAATGGTAGTGTTAACTAAAAAATCATAAGCTAAACCAAAATCTAATATAGTCCTACCTTCTTCATTAGTCACTCCAAATCCATAACCACCATGAATACTTTAAAATCTTCTACCACTCTACCAACATGTCCATTTAAATCTCCTCCAATAAATACTTTTTCTTCAAGAGGTATCTTTTGTATTAATCCCTCTAATTCATTCCAAAATTTTCTTTGCTTACCTCCAAACCTACTTGAGGAGCATAGACACTTATAACATTGATAATCTTAGTATCAACAATAATCTTTGAAGCTATTATTTTATCTCCACATCTATTAATATTTATAACATTATCCTTCAAACTTTTATCTATAATCTCACCTACACCATTTCTAGTTTGACTTTTACCTGAATACTAAAGTTTATAACCTAAATTATCAATCTCCTTGGCTTTCTCCCCAATCCATTTAGTTTCTTGAACACATAAAATATTTATCTTTCTATGAACCATAATATCTACTAATTAATTTACTTGTAAGAGTACCTATTCCAAGATCCTAACCTAATTCTAGTTTCATGGACTAACTTCTCTATCCCATAATGTGGTTACCCTTGCTTATTTAACTAACTGCATCGATAAAATTTAAAACATTTTTTCACTACCATACAACCTTCGCCTGGGGATGCCAAGCATTAACACAATGATTTAAAGGATTCATGTCATGCTTATTTCCTACCTAAACCTAACACTACCCTCCACTTTTCACATCCGGACCTAAAAAATAAAACTAAACTAAAAAATAAGCATAAACTTAAACCTAAAAAATAAACTAAAATAAAAACCTAAACTAAAATAAATAAACCTAAAATAAATAAACTAAAGTAAATAAAAATAAAAAGAAAACATAAATAAAAAAATCAAATAATCTAAAATAAATAAACCTAAACCTATCGGTTCACTTAATTTTTATAAAAAAACCCTAAACCCTAAACCCTAAAACTAACCCTAAACCCTAAACTCTAAACCTACAACCCTAAACCTTAAACCCTAAAAACCAAAAAACCAAAACCTAAACTAAATAAAACTAAAAAATAGAATAAATAAAAAACCTAAACCTAAATAAAATAAAAACCTAAATTAAAACCTAAACCTAAACGTAAAAATAAAATAAATAAAAATAAAAATAAAATAAAAATAAAATAAATAAAAACCTAAACTAAACTAAATAAAAAATACCTAAAATAAAATAAAATAAATACTAAATAAAAACCTAAACCTAAAAAATAAATAAAAATAAACCTAAAACAAATAAATAATTAAACCTAATCCCTAAATAAAAAAAAAAAACCTAAACCTAAAATAAATAAAATAAAATAAACCTAAACCTAAAAAAAATAAGCTAAACTAAAATAAATATAACTAAAACCTAAACCTAAAATTAACTAAACCAAACCCTAAACAAAATAAAATAAAAGCAACTAAAAATAAACCTAAACCTAACTAAATAATAAAACCTAAAAATAAACCTAAAATAAAAACTAAAAAAAACCTAAAAATAAATTAAAACCTAAACCAAAATAAATAGAAAATTAAACCTACACCTAAAACAAAAAATAAAATAATACTAAACTAAAAAAAAATAAAACTAAATAAACCTAAACCTAAAAAAGAAACCAAAATAAAACATAAACTAAAAAAACAAACCTAAATTAAATAAACTAAACTAAATAAAAATAAAAATAAAGGTAATAAAAATAGAAAATAAAATAAACTAAAATAAATAAACTAAATAAATTAAATAAATCAAAACCTATGAGTCTACTTAATTAAAAAAAGAACCTTAACCCTAAACCCCAAACCCTAAACTAATAAACCCTAAACGAATCCTAAACCTAAACCCAAACCTAAACCTAACCCTAAACCTAAATTATAAACCCTAAATCCTAAACCCTAAACCCTAAACCCTAAACCTATAACCCTAAAGCTACAACCTAAAACCCTAAAACCCTAAACTAAACCATAAACTAAACCTAAAACCTAAACCTAAACTAAAGAAAAACTAAAATAAAATAAATAAAATTCTAAACCTAAATAAATAAAATAAAATAAAATAAAACCTACTAAATCCTAAACCTAAACATAAAATAAGTTAAAATATAAAAAAATAAAACAAAACTATAATAAAATAAATAAAACCTAAACTATACTAAAAAAATAAATAAACCTAAATAAAACTAAACTAAAATAAAAAATAAATAAACCTAAAATAAAATAAAATAAAACTAAATAAAACCTAAACCTAAAAAAAAAACCAAATAAAACCTAAAATAAATAAAAAAATAAAATATAAACTAAACAAAAAAAAAAATAAACCTAAAATAAACAAATAAAATAAACTAAACTAAAATAAATAAAACTTAAACCTAAACCAAAAATAAACTAAACCTAAAACCCTAAAAAATAAAATAAACCAAATAACCAAATAAAAAAAATAAATAAAAACTAACCTAAACCTAAACATAAAAAAATAAAATAAACCTAAAAAATAAAATAAAAAAAACTAAACTAAAAAAATAAGCATAAACCTAAACCCAAAATAAACTAAAATAAAACCTAAACTAAAATAAAACCTAAAATAAATAAACTAAATAAAAAATAATAAATAAACATAAATAAATAAAATAAACTAAAAATAAAATAAATAAAAATAAACTAAAAAATAAACCTACCTAAAAAAAAAACTAAATAAATAAATAAATAAATAAAAAAATAACCTAAACTAAAAAAAAAAAATAATAAAATAATAAAACTAACTAAATAAAATAAACTAACTAAATAAATGCTAAAATAAATCCTAAATAAACCCTAAAAAATAAAATAAAATAAACATAAACTAAAAATAAACTCTAATAATAACCTAAACCTAAAAACTAAAACACCAAACCTAACTAAACCTAAAAACCATCTAACCTAAACCAAACCTAAACTAAAACCTAACCAGCCTAAAACAAAAAACTAAAACTAAAACCCTAAACCTAACTAAACCCTAAACTAAACTAATAAATACCTAAAAAAAAAAAATAAAATAAAATAAAATCGAGAACCCTAAACCCTAAACCCTAAACCCTAAAACCCTAAACCCTAAACCCTAAACCATAAACATATAACTTAAATCCTAGAACCCTAAACCATAAACCCTAAACCCTAAAACCTAAACCTAAACCTTAAACACTAAAAACTAAAAAACCTAAACCTAAACTAAATAAAACCAAAAAATAAAATAAATAGAAAAGCTGAAACCTAAATAAAATAAAATAAAAACCTAAACTAAAACCAAAATTGAAATGTAATAAGAAAATAAAATAAAAAATAAAATTAAACTAAAATAAAATAAATAAAAACCTAAACTAAACTAAAAAATAAAATTAATCTAAAAATAAATAAAATAAAAACTAAACAAAAAATAAAAATAAAATTAAAATAAAATAAAATAAAATAAATACTTAATAAAAACCTAAACTTAAAAAATAAACTTAAAAATGAAACCTAAAAATAAATAAAAAATAAAACCTAAACCCTAAACTCAAAAAAAACATAAACCTAAAATAAAAATAAAATAAACCTAAACCTAAACTAAAATAACTAAACTAAAAAAAATAAAACCTAAACCTATACCTAAACTAAACTAAACCTAAACCTAAACCTAAACCTAAATAAATGAAATAAACTAAAATAAATATAAACCTAAAAAATAAAATAAAATTTAAACCTAAACCTAAAATAAAAAAAAAAAATAAAACTTAAACTTAAAAAATAAATAAAAATAAAACTACACTAAAAAATAAACATAAACTTAAACCTAAACCTAAAAAATAAACTAAAATAAAAAATAAAAACTAAAATAAATAAACCTTAAATAAATAAACAAAACTAAATAAAAATTAAAAATAAACATAAATAAAAATAAAAAATAAAATCAACTAAAATAAATAAAAAATAAACTAAATAAACCTAAACCTGCTGATTTACATAATTAATAAAAACACTCTAAACCCTAAACCTTAAACCCTAAATCCTAAACCCTAAACCCTAAACCCTAAAATTAACTCGAAACCTACAACCCTAAACCCTAAACCCTAAACCCTATATCCTAAACTCTAAAAAACCTTAAACATTAAACCCTAAACCCTAAACACTAAACCCTAAACCCTAAACCGTAACCCAAACATTAAACCCTAAACCCTAAAACCCTAAACCCAAAACTAACCCTAAACACCAAACCCTAAAAACCCTAAACCCTAAAGTCTAAACCATAAACCCTAAACTAACACTAAACCCTAAGCTAATCCTAAACCCTAAAATAAAATAAATAAAAAAACCTAAACCTAAATAAAATAAAATAAAACCTAAACTAAAACCTAAACCTAAACCTAAACTTAAAAATAAGTTAAAATAAAAAAATAAAACTAAACTATAATAAAATAAATAAAAACCTAAACTATACTAAAAAATAAAATAAACCTAAAAATAAAAAACCTAAATAAAATAAAAAAACATAAAATAAAAATAAAATAAACCTAAAATAAAATAAAATAAAAACTAAATAAAAGCCTAAACCCACAAAATAAACATAAAAACAAAACCTAAAAAAAATAAAAAATAAAACCTAAACTCTAAACAAAAAAACTAAACCTAACATAAACAAAATAAAATAAACTAAACTAAAATAAATAAAACTTAAACCTAAACCAAAAATAAACTAAACCTAAACCCTAAACTAAAAAAAAATAAACTAAAAATAAACCTATACCTAAACTAAAAAAATTAAACTTAATAATAATCCTAAAATAAAAATCTAAAACTGAAACCTAAAAAAAATAAAATAAAAACTTCAACCTAAACCTAAACATAAAAAATAAAATGTAAACCTAAAAAATAAAATAAAAATAAAACTAAACTAAAAAAATAAGCATAAACCTAAACCTAACAAATAAACTAAAATAAAAAACCTAAACTAAAATAAAAAAACCTAAAATAAATAAACTAAAGTAGATAAAAGTAATAAATAAACATAAATAAATAAAATAAAATCAACTAAAATTAATAAAGAAAATATATTAAATAAACCTAAAGCTAAAGTATTTTAAATTTAAACCTAAACCCTAAACCCTAAACCTAATAAACCTAAACCTAAATCCTAAACTTAAACCTAAAACTCTAAACTCTACAACCTAAACCTCAAATACCCTAAACCTAAAACCCTAAACCCTCAACCCTAAACCCTAAACCAAAACCTAAACACCTAAACCCTAAACCTAAACCTAAACCCTAAACGCTAAACCTAAAACCCTAAACCCTAAACCCTATACCTAAACCCTAAACCTAAAACCTAAAACCTAAAACCAAAACCTAAACCTAAATATAAAAAAACTTAAACTTAAACCCTAAACTTAAACCTAAACTTAAACCCTAAACCCTAAACCCTAAACCTTAAACCTAAAATTAAAACCTAAACCTAACTAAAATAAACCAAAAAAATAAAATAAATAGAAAAGCTTAAACCTAAATAAAATAAAATAAAATAAAATCTTAAACTAAAACCAAAATCAAAATGTAATAAGAAAATAAAATTAAAAATTAAAAATTAAACTAAAATAAAATAATTAAAAACTTAAACTAAACTAAAATAAATTAACCTAAAATAAAAAACCTAAAAAAATAAAACTAAACATAAAATAAAAATAAAATTGACCTAAAATAAAATAAAATAAATACTTAATAAAAACCTAAACCTAAAAAATAAACTTAAAAATGAAACCTAAAAATACATAATAAATAAAACCTAAACCCTAAACTCAAAAAGAAAACTTAAACCTAAAATATAAATAAAATAAACCTAAACCTAAACTAAAATAACTAAACTAAAAAAAGTAAAACCTAAACCTATACCTAAAATAAACTAAACCTAAACCTAAACCCTAAATAAAATGAAATAAACTAAAAATAAACCTAAACATAAAAAAAAAATCTAAACCTAAACCTAAAAATAAAAAAAAAGAAAACTTAAACTTACAAAATAAATAAAAATAAAACTACCCTAAAAAATAAACATAAACTTAAACCTAAACCTAAAAAATAAACTAAAATAAAAAACTAAACTAAATAAATAAACTAAATAAATAAATAAACTAAATAAAATTAAAATATACCTAAATAAAAATAAAAAAATAAAATAAACTAAAATAAATAAAATAAATTAAATAAACCTATCGATTTGCTTAATTTAAAAAAAGACCTTAAACCTATTATAAACCCTAAACCCTAAACCTAAACCCTAAACCCTAATAAACCCTAAACCCTAACCTAAACCCTAAACCCTATACCTAAACCTTAAAACCTAAACCCTAACCCTATACCTAAACCTAAAAAAATCCTAAACCTAAACTCTAAACTTAAACCCTAAACACTAAACCTAAACCTTAAACCCTAACCCTATCTAAACTCCTAATCCTAATCTACTAAACCTACAACCCTAAACTTAAACCCTAAACTCTAAACCCTAAAACCCTAAACCCTAAACTAACCCTAAACCCTAAACACTAAACACTAAACCTTAAAGCCTAAACCCCTAAACCTAAACCTAAAACCTAAACTAAATAAAACCTAAAAATAAAATTAAAAAAATCTAAACATAGATAAAATAAAATAAAAACTTAAACTAAAACCTAAACCCAAACCTTAAAATAAAATAAAAAATAAAATAAAATAAACTAAACTAAAATAAATAAAACCTAAACTAAACTAAATAAAATAAAATAAACCTAAATAAAACCTAAATAAAATAAAACTAAACATAAATAAAATAAAATAAAATAAAACTAAATAAAATAAACCTAAAAAATAAACCTAAAAAAAAAAATAAAAAATAAAACCTAATCCCTAAATTAAAAAAAAAACTAAACCTAAAATAAAAATAAAATAAAAAAAATAAAATAAACATAAAGCTAAACTAAAATAAACTAAACTAAAATAAATTAAACCAAAACCTAAACCTAAAATAAACTAAACCTAAACTAAATAAAATAAAATAAACTAAAATAAACCTAAACCTAAACTAAAAAATAAAACCTAAAAGTAAATCTAAAATAAAAACATAAAACTTAAATCAAAAAAAATAAATATAAATTAAAACTTAAACCTAAAAATAAAAACTAAAACTTAAAACTAAAAAATAAAATAAAAATAAAACTAAACTAAAAAGTTTGCATAAACCTAAACCCAAACCTAAAAAATAAAATAAAACAAAAAACAAAACTAAAATAAATAAACTAAACCTAAATAAAATTAAAAAATAAAATAAACTAAAATAAATAAAAATGAACTAGATAAATTAATAGACCTAAAACTACCGGTTTTCTTAATTTAAAAAAAAATCCCTAAACATTAAACCTTAAACCATAAATCCTAAACACTAAACCCTAAAACTAACCCTAAACCATAAACCTTAAACTTACAACCCTAAATCTTAAACCCTAAATCCTATACCCTAAACCTTAAAAAATCCTAAACCCTAAACCGTAAACACTAGACCCTAAACCTTAAGCCCTAAATGCTAAACCCTAACCCTATCCCTAAACCCTAAGCGCTAAACCCTAATTCCTAAACCCTAAACCCTAAACCCTAAACTAACCCTAAACCCTAAGCTAACCCTAAACTAACCCTAAACCTTAAACCCTAAACCCTAAACACTAAACCCTAAGCCCTAAAAACCTAAAAACCTAAACTAAATAAAACCTAACAATAAAATAAATAAATAAACCTAAACCTAAATAAAATAAAATAAAATACTAAACTAAAATCTAAACCTAAACCTAAAAATAAAATAAAATAAAAAATAAAAATTTACTAAAATAAAATAAATAAAAACCTAAACTAAACTAAAAAAAATAAAATAAACCTAAGAATAAAAACCTAAATAAAATAAAAACTAAACATAAAATAAAAAAATAAACCTAAAATAAAATAAAATCTAAATAAAAATCTAAACCTAAAAAATAAAAAAAATAATACCTAATCCCTCAATTGAAGAAAAACTTAAACCTAAAATAAAAATAAAATAAACAAAATAAATAAAGCTAAACCTAAACTAAAATAAACTAAACTTAAATAAATAAAACCTAATCCTAAACCTAAACCAAAACCTACACGAAATAAACTAAAATAAACTAAAATAAACTTAAACCTAAACTAAAAAATAAAACCTAAAAGTAAACCTAGAATAAAAACATAAAGCCTAAAACTAAAAAAAAAAACCAAAACTTAAATCTAAAAATAAAAACTAAAACCTAAAACTAAAAAATAAGATAAAAATAAAACTAAACTAAAAAGTTTGCATAAACCTAAACCCAAACCTAAAAATAAGCTAAAATAAAAAACCTAAACTAAAATAAATAAACTAAATTAAATATAATTAAAAAATAAAGCTAAATAAAAGTAAAAAAATTAAATAAACTGAAATAAAAAATTAAACTTAAACCTAAACCTAACGATTTACTTATTTTTAGAAAAAAAAACCTAAACCCTAAACCCTAAACCGTGAACCCTAAAACTAACCCTAAACCGTAAACCATAAACCTACAACCCTAAACCCTAAACCTAAACCTAAACCTAAACACTAAATAAACCTAAACCTAAAACCTAAACCCATACCCTAAACCCTAACCCACTAAACTTAAACCTAAACTCAAACCCTACACCCTACAGCCTAAATCTTAAAGCCTAAACTAATCCTAAACCTTAAACCCTCAAAACCCTAAACCCTAAAGCCTAAAAACTAAACCCTAAATCCTAAACCCTAAATCATAACCTTAAACTCTAAACCTTAAAACCCTAAACCCTAAAATGCTAAACCCTAAACCCTAACCCTAAACCCTGAAAGTATAAACCCTAAAACTCTAAACCTTAAAGGCTAAAGCCTATACCCTAAACCCTAACACTAAACCCTAAACCCAAAATGTAAACTAAAGTAACTAAATAAATTAAAAAATAAACTTAAACCCTAAAACCTAATGAATATAAACTCTAAGAATGTGTAGAACCTTGATGGCAGGAACATCACCATCATTCAAGCTCAGTCTAGATCTAACAGTGGAGGTGAAGGTGAAGGCGGCTGTTATCACAGTGGTGGTGGGGGATCTAGAGGTGCTTCTAGGTGGTCGAAGTAGTGGAGGTTATGGAGGCGGGAGGAGAGATGAAGGTTACAACATGGTGGCTAAGGAGAGATTGGTGATATGATGGTGGATCCCTACCGAGAGGTCGGGTGGTTCTAATGGGAACCAGAGAAATTGAAGGATGGTCGATCCATATGATAATTATGGAACTATGTCTTTATAAGAGATGTTCTAGTTTTCTGTGGGTTTTGATTTACTCTATGCTTTATTTTTATCTATTTTGTCACTTGTTAGAAAACTTGATTACTTGGTTGATGAAATCAAAAAAGAAGAAATGTTGAATATGAATTTTTCTCTATTAAAAAAACACCAAAACCTTAAAATCTAAACTAAAACCTGAACCCTAGACCTAAAACCTAAACCCTAAACCCTAAACCCTAAACCCAAAAAATCCTAAACCATAAACCTTAAACCCTAAACCCTAAAACCCTAAACCCTAAACTCTAAACCCTAAAACTTAAATCCTAAACACTAAACACTAAGCCTTAAACCCTAAACCCTAAACCCTAAACCCCAAACCCTAAATCCTAAACCCTAAACCCTAAACCTAAACCTAAATCCTAAACCCTAAATCGTAAACCCCAAACCCTAAAAAGCTAAAAACCTAATCTTAAACTAAATAAAACCTAAAAAATAAAATAAAATAAATAAACTTGAATAAAAATAAAATAAAAACCTAAACTAAAACCTAACCTAAACATAAACTTAAACCTAAACTTAAAAAAGAAAATAAAGCAAAAAATAAAAACTATACTAAAATAATATAAGAAAAACTTAAAGTAAACTTAAAAAATAATAAACCTAAATAAAATAAAAAGTAAAACTAAAATAAAAATAAAATAAAACTAAAATAAAATAAAATAAAAAATGAAACCTTAAAAATAAACATAAAAATAAAATTTAAAAATAAATAAAAAATAAAATCTAAACCCTAACCAAAAAATACCTAAACCTAAAATAAAAATAAAATAAACCTAAACTAAACTAAAATAAATAAACCTAAACTTAAATCTAAAATAAACTAAATCTAAACCTAAACCTAAACCCTAAATAAAATAAAATTAAACTTAAAAAGCCTAAACTTAAACTAAAAATAAACCTAAAAAAAAACCTAAAACTTAAACCTAAGAAAATAAAGCCTAAGCCTAAACCTAAAAATAAAAAATAAAACTTAAACCTAAAGAATAAAGTAAAAAAAGTAAACTAAAAAATAAACCTAAACATAAACTTAAATCTAAAAAATAAATAAATAAAGTAAACTAAAATAAATAAATCTAAAATAAATAAACTAAACTAAATAAAAATTAAACTTAAAATAATGTAAAAAAAATAAACAATAAACTAAATAAACCTAAATGTATGAGCTTACTTAATTTATTAAATAATTAATAAAAAAAACCTAACTCTAAACCCTAAACCCTAAAACCTAAACCTACAACCCTAAACCCTAAACCTTAAAACCCTAAACCCTAAACCCTAAACCCTAAACACTAAACCCTAAACCCTAAGCCCTAAAACCTACAAACTTAAACCCTAAACCCAAAACCCCAAACCCCAAACCCTATACCCTAAAACCTAAAACCTAAACCTAAATAAATAAAACCTAAAATAAAAAAAAAATAAAACTAAATAAAATAAATAATAAATAAAATAAAACCTAAACCTAATCCTAAACAAAAAAAAATAAAATATAATAAAAAATAAAACTAAACTAAAATAAAATAAATAAAATCCTAAAAAATAAAAAAAATATAATTAACCTAAAAATAAAACCTAAATAAATAATAAAACTAAATAATAACCTAAACCTAAAAAATAAATTAAAACTAAAACCTAAACCCTAAACCTAAAATAAATAAAATAAAATAAGCCTAAACCTAAACTAAAATAAGCTAAGCTAAAATAAATAAAACTTAAACCTAAACCTAAAATAAACTAAACCAAAACCTTAAACTAAATAAAATAAAATAAACTAAAAAAAATCTAAACCTAAACTAAAAAATAAAACCAAAATTAAACCTAAAATAAAAACCTAAACCCAAAACCTAAAAAAATAAAATAGAAACCTAAACCTAAACCTAAAATAAAAATAAAACATAAACCTAAAAAAATAAAATAAAAAAAATGAAAGTAAAAAAATAAGCATAAACTTAAACCTAAACCTAAAAATAAACTAAAATAAAAAAAAACCTAAACTAAAATAAATAAACTAAACTAAATAAAAATAAAAAATAAACTTAAATAAAAATAAAAAATAATATAAACTAAAATAAATAAAAAATAAAGTAAATAAACCTAAACCCACCTGTTTACTTAATTTTTAAAATAAAACATAAACCTTAAACCATAAATACTAAACCCTAAACCCTAAACCCTAAACTAACCCTAAACCTTAAACCTACAACCCTAAACCCTAAAAACCCTAAACCATAAACCCTTAACACTAAACCCTAAACCCTAAATCTTAAACTAACCTTAAACCCTAAACCCTAAAACCATAATCCCTAGAGCCTAAACCCTGAACTAAACTAACCATAAGCCCTAAGCTAACCCTAAACCCTAAACCCTCAAAACCCCAAACCTTAAATCCTAAACACTAAACCGTAAACTCTAAACCCTTAACCCTAAAACTAAACCCTAAACCCTAAACACTATGCCCTAAAAACCTAAATACTTAAACATAAACTAAATAAAATAAAATAATAAAATAAATAAAAATCCTAAACCTAAATAAAATAAAATATAGTAAAAACCTAAACTAAAACCTAAACCTAAACCAAAAAATAAAACAAAATAAAAAATAAAAATAAACTAAAATAAAATAAATAAAAACCTAAACTAAACTAAAAAATAAAATAAACCTAAGAATAAAACCTAAATAAAATAGAAACTAAATGCAAAATAAAATAAATAAAATATAAACCTAAGTTTGAGTTTTGTTGAAATTTGATTTGAATTGAATTTAAGATATACATGGATTGATTTAGGCTACATTATAGTTATTTTCCTAGGTCCCTAAGGCATGCCTAATCCTAATTAACCCTTCAAGTCTCAGCTTAGGTTAAGTATTCACCTAATCACTAAAAGTGTCATGACTAAGTCTTAGTGTCTAGATGACTCTAAACTAAAATAAATAAACTAATAAACCTAAAATAAAATAAAATAAACTTAAACCTAAACTAATAAAATAAAATAAATTAAAATAAACCTACACCTAAACTAAAAAATAAAATAAAAACCTAAAATAAAACCTGAAACATAAACCTAAAATAAATATAATAAAAACTTAAACCTAAACCTTAAATAAAAAATAAAACCTAAACATAAAAAATAAAATAAAAATAAAACTCAACTAAAAAATAAACCTAATCTTAAACCTAAACCTCAAAAATAAATTAAAATAAAAAACCAAAACTAAAATAAATAAACCTAAAATAAATAAATTAAACTAAATAAAATAAAATAAAAATAAAACTAAAATAAATAAATAATTAAATAAACTAAATAAACCTAAATTTAAACCCTAAATTAACTCCTAACCCCTAACCCTAAACTCTAAACTCTAACTTTAAAACCCTAAACCTAAAACCCTAAACAAATCATAAACCCTAAACTCTAAAACCTAAAAAAACCTTAAACCCTAAAGCTAAACCCTAACCAACTTAAACCCTGTTAACCCTAAACCTTAAACCTTAAACTTAAACCTAAACTCAAAACCTTAAACCCTAAAGCCTAAACACTAAATCCCAAACCCTAAACCCTAACCCTAAACCCTAAACCCTAATTTCATAAATTTAAACTAAACCATAAACCCTAAACCCTAAACTTTAAAACCTAAAACCTAAACCTAAACTAAACCTAAAATTAAAACCTACACCTAAATAAATAAAATAAAATCAAAACCTAAACTAAAACCTAAACCTAAAATTAAAAATAAAATAAAATAAAAAATAAAAATAAACTAAAATAAAATAAATAAAAACCTAAACTAAACAAATAAAATAAAATAAACCTAAGAATAAAAAACCTAAATAAAATAAAACTAAACTTAAAATAAAATATAATAAACATAAAATAAAATAAATTAAAAACTAAATAAAAATCTAAACCTATAAAATAAACATAAAAATAAAACCTAAAAAATAATAATAATAAAACCTAAACCCTAAACTAAAAAAAACTTAAACCTAAAATAAAAATAAAATAAACCTAAACCAAAATTAAAATAAACTAAAACTAAAATAAATAAAATCTAAACTAAACCTAAAATAAACTAAACCTAAAAAAAAACCTAAAAATAAAACCTAAAATAAAAAACCTAAAACCTAAACCAAAAATAAAATAAAATAAAACATAAACCAAAACCTAAAATAAAAAATAAAACCTAAACCTTAAAAAAAAAACTCAACTAAAAATAAACCTAAACCTAAAAAAATAAACTAAAATAAAAAACCTAAACTAAAATAAATAAACTTAAAATAAATAAATTAAACTAGATAAAAATGAAAAAATAAACCTAAATGAAATAATAAAATAAACTAAATTAACTAAGTAAACCTAAAGCTACCGATAATCATTAATTAATAAAAAAACCTAAACCCTATAACTATCCCTAAACCCTAAACCCTAAACCCTAAACCTTAAACCCTAAAACTCTAAACCCTAACCCTAAAACCTTATAACCCTAAACCCTAAGCCCTAAACCTTAAAACCATAAACCCTAAATCATAAACCCTAAACCCTTAACCCTAAAACCTACAACACTAAACCCTAAACCCCAAACCCTAAACAGTAAACCATAAATCCTAAACTAACCTTAAACCCTAAACCCTAAACCCTAAAACCTACAACATTAAACCCTAAACCCTAAACTGACCCAAAACCCCAAACCCTAAACTAACCATAAATCCTAAACCCTAAACTAGCTCTAAACCCTCAGAATGGGCTAAACCTTGACCACATGAACATCACCATAAACTAGGCTCAGTCTAGATCTGGCGATGGAGGAGAAGGTTGAGGCAGTGGTTACCGTAGTGGTGGTGGTGGATCTGGAGGTGCTGGTGGATATGGAGGCTATGGTCAGAGCAGTGGTGGTTGTGGAAGCGGGAGGAGCGATGGAGGCTATAGCCATGGTGGTGGTGGAGGGAGATATCAAAGATATGATGGCAGATACCGCTACTCAAGAGGTGGGGGTGGTTCTGATGGGAACTAGAGAAATTAAAAAATGGTCAATCAGATCTACTACTTATGGAACTATATCTTTAGAGTAGAGATGGTTCAACTTATCTAGGGTTTTTGATTTGCTCAATGGGTGTTCATTTTTTATCTATACCATCACCTGTGTCTTAGAAAATTTAGGGTGCTACTTGGTTGATGAAATCAAAAAAAAAGAAATGTTGAATTTGAATTTGTTCTCTCTTAAAAAATAAAACTAAAACCCTAAACCCTAATCCCTAAACTAAAACTTAAACCCTAAACCTAAACCCAAACCCTAAACCCTAAACCCCAAACCCTAAACCCTAAACCTTAAGCCCTAAACTCTAAACCCTAAAAAGCTAAATGCCTAAACCTAAACTAAATAAAATTTAAAAATAAAATAAATAAATAAACCTAAACTAAAATAAAATAAAAAATAAAATAAAATAAAAACATAAACTAAAACATAAACCTAAACCTAAACCTAAACCTCAACCTAAAAAGATAATAAAATAAAATAAAAATTTAAACTAAAATAAAATAAATAAAAACCTAAACTAAATAAAATAATAAAAACCTAAATAAAATAAAAACTAAACCTAAAATAAAAATAAAATAAACCTAAAATAAAAATAAAGTAAAAATTAATTAAAAATTAAATAAAAACTAAACTTAGAAAATAAACCTAAAAATAAATAATAAATAAAACCTAAACTCTAAACTTAAAAAAAAAACTAAACCTAAACCTAAACTAAAATAAGTAAAACCTAAACCTAAACCTAAAATAAATTAAACCTAAACCAAAACTAAATAAAATAAAATAAACCAGAACTAAACCTTAACCTAAACTAAAAAATAAATGATGGTAATCAATCAATCTGGCTAAAAAAATTCTAGAAAGCTTCAAGCTATGGAAGAAAGAATGAATATTCTCCAAAGTAGGATGATGTAAAGCGAACATACCCACCAACATAAATTCAAATGGCTTCACAAGCCTTTCCACAACTAGATCAGAACACATTATTGTTGGCATACCCCGAAAGAAAGTCGAAATAAGGTCAAGAGACTCATTAGTGCAATTAGCCTTACCAACAAGAAAATCCTTGAATGATTTCAAAGCCAATGATGGATTCATGCTAGAAACTACCATAGAGCCAAAATCCATGGCAAGAGCAGCCATATCGATAGGATTTCCCCACGGGGAAGCAGAAATTATAGCCATAATCAATAGAGGTGAATGGTGCGAGCAACTAAATGCCATCAAGCCCGCCTAATTGGAAGCAACAGTCAGATTTTCCATAAAAAAAACCCCAAAGGGATGCACCTCCGCAAGGGAAATGTAATTTGCTAAAGCACCAAAATAGTAGAGAGAGAGAAGATGCTCAATGAATAGGTTTTGCTAAAAGATTGAGTATCTTGCTCAAAATTATATCCCCAATCAAATTGGTTTTGTTAAAGGGAGATCCATTACCGATAATGTTCTATTAGCCCAAGAGATGATTCATGATTCAATGCCAAAGTTTGAGGTGGTAACCTACTTTTAAGCTTGACATTTCAAAAGCCTATGATAATATTGTTGGGTTTTCTTTATAAAATTTTGGCTTTATTTGGGTTTTCTAATCAAGTTATTACTTTAATTAAGAATGGATTGAGAACTCTTGGTTTTCTATTCTTTTAATGGTGAAGTGAATGGATTTTTCTCTCCTCTCAGGTTAAGGCAAGGTGACCTTCTTTCTCCTACTCTTTTCTTTATTATTATGGAATATCTCTTTAGATGTCTTGAGCATATGTTTAGTAGAATGCCTCACATGTTCTACAGAACCTCTTATGGGTTTTCTATTTCTCATCTTAGTTTTGCTGATGACTTTGTTTTATTTTATAATGCCTCAACTCATTATATTAAAAAATTATGTAATTTCTTAAATCACTTTGGTAGGGAGTGTGGCTTGAATATTAATCATGATAAAAGTTGTCATTACTAGCTCTTCTATCTCCTTATCTAAGATCAATGTTATCAGGAATATTATGGGCTTCTCTCATCAAAATCTCCTATCAATACCGGGGACTCCTTATATAGAGGCATGAAAAGATCTTCTTTATTTGATGAAGTTATTCAAAAATTAATAAGAAAATCTCTTCTTGGGAATTTCATTTACTCTCCTTTGGTGTTAGAGTTATCATCAAAAGTACCCTTTGCTCTTTGCCTATGTATCTCTTGTCTACTATTGTACATACTGCTATATTATTTAAAAGATTAATAGACTTTTTAACAAATTTTTTGGGGTCTAATAGATCTACCCAAAGATTACATTGGCTAGCATAACTATGGTACTAATAATGAAGGTGTTTTGGGTTCAAAACCTTAGAGGATTCTATTAATTATTTTTCCTATAAAAATGTGGTGGAACTTTAGAAATAAAGATAGCTATTAGTCAAAGTTTATGCATGCTAAATATTGTCGGGCAAACACCTCCCTCATTTGATTTTTTTCAAATCTGGGATTCTCGCGAGAAAGATTTATATCAAATGGAGTGTTGAGAATTTAATTTCCTGGGTATCAATTGGTTTCTCCTTTTGGCAAGGCAATTGGGTTTGGTGGGCTCTATTGATTCCCTTCTTAATACTCATTCTATTAGGGTGCTTAAGGTTCATCAGTTACTTATTAATAATAATTGGGATGTGACTCAATTGAATAACCTTGTCCCAAATGTGATGATTGAAAATTTTCTCAAAATTTTCTCTCACCCTAATGAACCTGACCAAATTCTTTTCCAAATCACTTCTTTTAGAGATTTTATTTCTAAGGATGTTTGGAAATTTATCAAACTTAAATATCAAGATTCCTTGGCTTTTACCAAAATCTAGAATAATAGTGTCCTGAATTCATTTTGGTCTTAACTTGATGCATTCTTAAGCATTATATCCCTATGGATGCTACTCTTTTAAAAAAAGGATTCCACCTCCCCTCTAAATGTCATTGTTGTTATCACATTGAAAGTGTGGATCATTTTTTTTGTGAATGGCCCTATCCTAGATTGAACTGGTATGATAATGTTTTAATACTTTCCATTTTAACGGCTCACTTTCTATTATGCAACTTCTTGAAGCATGTTTCTCTCATACTTCTAAGGGTCATGTTAAAATTGTCTTAGCTATTACTATTCTTTGGAATATTTGGATGGATAGAAATGATTCAAAGCATCGTAATATTCCTATGAATTATAATTGTATCATTACTAGATCTAAATATAAAATTTTGTCTCTTTTTGAAGCCAATCTTCTTACTTACTCTAATTTTAAAGGCTACTACTGAGGCCTTGAAATTTGGGATTAACCTTCATACTTGTAATGTTTCTTCCAACCAAAAGTTATCCATTGGATTAAACCTAATCATAATTGCATCAAGGTTAACACTGATGGCTTGATCTCTAATGGTTGTTATGGTTATGGTGGGATTTTGAGAGATCAAGGTGGCAAGGTAATTTCGCTTTGTTGCCCCTTTAGATCCTTGTTCTATTTTATTTGCTGAACTTAAAGGCATTCATCATGCCATGTTCATTTATTTACAAAGAGGTTTTTCTAAGTTCTAGGTTGAAGTTGATGCTCTCCTTCTTTTAGATTTACTTAAGTTTGACTTCCATGGCAATGTCAAGTGTTTATTTGCTTAATCATACTAGAGTCTTCTTGCTAATCTAGATTTTAAATTTCTTGTATCTATAGAGAAGGCAATTCTTGCTAATTTTCTGCCAACTTAGGGGCCAATTCTTCTAATTTGTAAATGTTTTCTAATGAAGATCTTCCTTTTTTATTAAGGGGTCTTATTAATCTAGATAAAATTGGGTTGCCTTATCTTAGAAGCTTTTAGCTCTTCCTTCCTTCTTTGTGGTTTTCGATTACTCTGTGTTGATGGTTTTTTTTGTTTTTGATATTTCCTATGTTTGGATTTGAGTTTCACCTAAACCTTTTTGTTCTCTAGTATGAATTCTTCCATTTTTTGGATTGGTTGGGTTATTTTCATTCCTTTGGTTTTGCTATAGTTTTGGTTTCTAGTTTATTTTGTCTCCATTCTGGAGTCAATAGTGGAGGTTGTATTTGTCTTCTGCTTGTGGTTCTCTCTTGTTTGCTCCTTGTTATGGTGGAATTATTTTGGTGATGGGTTTTCTCCTTGGTTTTATTGTTCTCTTGTGTGGTTTTTCCGGCTTTGGTTATTTAATGGTTGGGTTTTTCTATTTAATTTGTTTGATTTGGCATGAGTTGGTGTCTGAAACTGATGTGGGTATTATCCCTACCTGGTTGTGTTGTCTTTTTAGATTTGTTATCTACCTTGGTTCTGTTCTTTTGGTGGTTATTTTATTAGGTTTTTCTGTGGTGATTCTTTGTATCGGATGGCCCATCACCCACTTATTTCTTATTTAGTGGTTCTTCCAAGTTCTTTGCTGCCCCTTTCTCATGAGTTGATCCCTTCCCCGCTTCGTTATTTGGGGTGTGGATTCTGGGGGATTGCTCATCAGATAGTGGTTTTTGGTAGAAGTGTTTTTATGGCTACTACTTTATGATGTTGGGTGACTTTGTGAGCTATTTCCTTTTGTAGTAGTTTGGAGAACTATTTTTTGTAGTTCTTTTCCCTTACTTTGTTTCTTCTTTGGTTGGTTTTGAGGATGGATGTCTCTGGTTTATTGTATCCTCTAGTTATGGGTTGGTACTCCTCCTGTATTATTGAGGTTTTGGTTGTGGGTTTTATTTTGAAGTGGATGGCTAATGAATCCCAGTTGGCTATTATTTGTCCTTGGATGATGGTGGTTGTGTTGGGTCACTATTATACTACTATTTTTGTTAGTTTCCTTATTTTTTGTATTGGGCTTCTTATTATTCTGTCATTGGCTGCTGTCTCTAGCTTTATGGATTGGATTTTCCTTTCCTTTGATTGGGATTAGTGGTTCTGCTTTCTATCTCCTAAGTATCTTCATTGTTTGTGGCTTGATGACATATTGGACTTTATAATGGTTCTAGATTGATGATTTGGATATTTTACTATTAAGGTGGTTTGTTGAGGCTTTCTTGTTTGATCTATTGGTGGGCTAGTTGATGGAGTGTTTATTTTGAAAAAATTTTCTTGCTCCTTTGGTGACTGTGCTGGGAAACCGCTGCTTATCTTTCTGTGACTCTCTTCTTTTGGTTTCCTCCTTGGCAGCCTTGCTTCCCACTCCTCTTGCTATTAGAATTATTGTTAGACTGGGTTTTATTGTTATTGGCTCTTTGCATGTCCTTTTGATGGAGGATCCTACCACTTATGTGTTTTCTTTTTCCTTTGGATTGTCTCTGTTTAGTGCTTTTTCTCATATTATGAGGTTTGCTCCTATTGATTTTGTTATCCATTCTTGGTGGTGGCTTTGGTGGTGCTCCTTTAGGTTTGCTGCTATCCTAGTGGATTACCTTTGTATCTATCATATTGAGCTTGATATCTCTAATTGTTGGGTGTTTGGAGGCTATTTTGCTTTTGGAGGATTTCTGTTGTAATGATTGTCCTTGGAAAAAGTGCTACAAGAGGTATGGCAATGATGGCTTTGATGTTTTCCACTCTTTCTTCTTTTGGTAGCTATATGTAATTGTAACCCTTCACCAAGTTTGGATGCTTAGATATAGTGTTGCTCCTTGAAATGATTGTAATTGAGCTGAGCCTTTTCTTTATCTTATTCATTTTATCTGCTCTCACTCTTTTTGCTTGATTAATTACTTGATTAATTGTACTCATCCTTTTAAAAGAATTTTGCAGATCTCTTTTACAGGTTTGGAGACTACTCATGGTGGATCATGCTGGTTTCAAAAGGATCAGATGGAGTTTGTTGCTGCTTACATGGATTTTCATTATTGATTACTATTTTTGATTTCTTTTGCTTGCTTTCCTTAACTATTGTAATAGTTAGGGGGCTTATCTTTTTAGGACCTTTGTAGATCTTGAGCATTAGCTTAGAGATTTGCCCCTCTAAGGACTTTGTACCTTTTCTTTATGGTAATAAAATTTTCCTTATTACCCTAAAAAAACCCTAAACAAACCCTAAACCCTAAGAATGTGAACCCTTGAAAGAACATCACCGCCAACTAGGCTCCTAGATCCGTGGTGGAGGCGAGGTGGCAGCTAACGGTGGTGGGGATCTGAGGTGCTAGTGGATATGGAGGTGGTGGTCAGAGAAGTGGTGGTTATGGAGGCAGGATGAGCGATGGAGGTTACAACCGTGGTGGTAGAGGATGGAGAGATCGGGGATATGATGAAAGATCTACTGAGAGGTCAGGGTTCTGGGGGGAACTAGAAATCAAGAATGGTTGATCCGACCACGCTATGGAACTGTGTCTTTATAGTAGAGACAGTTCAACTTATTTTATTTGCTCTATGGGTGCTCATTTTTTATCAATGTCGTCGCTTGTGTCATAGAAAACTTGGGGTGCTACTTGGTTGATGAAATCAAACAGAATAAATGTTGAATTTAAATTTGTTCTCTCTTAAAAAAAATCTAAAACCCTAAACCCTAAAATAAAACTTAAACCCTAAATCTAAAACCTAAATCCTAAACCCTAAACCCTAAACCCTAAAAAGCTAAAAACTTAAACCTAAACTAAATAAAACCTTAAAATAAAATAAATAAAAAAACCTAAACCAAAATAAAATAATAAAATAAAAACATAAACTAAACCTAAACCTAAACCTAAACCTCAACTAAAAATAAAATAAAATAAAAAATAAAAACTAAACTAAAATAAAATAAATAAAACCTAAACTAAACTAAAAAAAATAAAAACCTAAATAAAATAAAAATCAAACCTAAAATAAAAATAAAATAAACCTAAAATAAAAAAATAAAACCTAAACCTAGAAAATAAACCTAAAAATAAATAATAAATAAACCTAAACCCTAAACTAAAATAAAAACCTAAACCTAAAATAAAAATAAAATAAACCTAAACCTAAACTAAAATAAATAAAGCCTAAACCTAAACCTAAAATAAACTAAACCTAAACCAAAACTAAATTAAATAAAATAAACTAAAACTAAACCTAAACCTTAACTAAAAAATAAAACCTAAAATAAACTTAAACTAAAAACCTAAAACTGAACCTAAAAAAAAATAAAATAAAACCTAAACCTAAACCTAAAAAATAAAAATAAAACCTAAAACTAAAAATAAAACCTAAAAAAATAAACTAAAATAAATAAACTAAACTAAATAAAAAAAATAAACCTAAATAAAATTAAAATTAAAATAAACTCAAATAAATAAAAAATAAACTAAATAAACTAGAACCTACCATTTTGCTTAATTTTAAAAAAACCTTAAACCCTAAATCCTATACCTAAACCCTAAACCCTAAACCCTAAACCCTAAACCCTAAACCTAAAACCCTAAACCTAAATCTAAACCCTAAACCATAAACCATAAACCCTAAACCCTAAACCCTAAAATCTTAAACCCTAAACCCTAAACTCTAAACCCTAAACCTTAAATGCTAAAAACTACAATCCTAAACCCTAAACCCCAAACCTTAAACATTAAACTAACCCTAAACCCTAAACTAACCTTAAACCCTAAACTAACCCTAAACCCTAAACTAACCCTAAACCCTAAGAATGTGCAAAACCTTTATGGCATGAAAATCATCGTCAACTAGGCCTAGATCAGAAGTGGAGGCAAAGGCGAGGTGCATCGGTGGTGGGTGGATCTGGAGGTGTTAGTGGATATGGAGGGTGTTGTCAGCATAGTGGTGGTTATGGAGGTGGGAGGAGCAATGAAGGTTGTAGATGTTGTGGTGGTGGAGGGAGAGATCGAGGATATTATGGAGTATCCAGCTACTCGAGAGGCGGGGGTGGTTCTAATGGGAACTAGAGAGACTGAAGAATGGCTGATCCACCCACGCTTATGGAATTATGTCTTTACAAGAGATGGTTCTACTTATCTAGGTTTTGATTTGCTCATGGGTGCTCATTTTGATCTATGTCATCGCTTGTGTCTTAGAAAACTTGAGGTGCTACTTGGTTGATGAAAAAAAAGAAGAAATGTTGAATCAATTTTTCTCTATTAAAAAACCATAAACCCTAAACCTAAATCCTAAACTAAAACTTAAACCTTAAACCTAAAACGTAAACCCTAAACCCTAAAACCCAAAATCTAAAACCATAAACCCTAAACACTAAACCCTAAACCCTAAACCTAAACCCCATAAACTTAACCCTAAACTAAACCCTAAACCCTAAAACCCTAAACCTTAAACCCTAAACCCTAAAACCATAAACCCTAAACCCTAAAACCTATAACCCTAAACTCTAAACCCTAAACAACCCTAAACAATAAATTATCCCTAAACCCTAACCCTAAACCCTAAACCCTAAACCCTAAACCTTGAATAACGATGTCATTAGGAGTAGATCTAAAGAATGACCTAATCCTAATATAGTTATGGCTAAAGAAAATGTCTTCAAGAGACTTTCCCTTGAATATTAGAGATTTGAATACCCTAAAACTTATCCCTAAATTAAGTTATATTAACATTTATTATAGCATAATGTAGCATCATATATTTGAGCATGTAATGATGTGCATTTGATTGTTATAAGATGTTTTGAAATGTTTCTTCTATTATGGTATTGTGTCTTATAGTCTATATTAATATAAATCATAAAAATATTGATTTAATAAATCAGATAATGAAATTTGCAAAATTTGAAGTGGGAATTAGGTTGTAGCTTCAAAGGTGTGCTACTCCACTTGTAGTCTAAATAGTAAGAATTTATGTTCAAAATAAATATTATATATTGTAGCATAGTATAGCATCATATATCATAATATATTATTCTGTGTATTTTAAATTATTTTAGTATCATGCAGTCAAGTCTACACTAGCATTATTTATAAAAATGTTAATTTAGACTTTAAAATGGTGGAATTTGGCCAAATTCATAATAGGTAGAGCATGGCATCATAATATATTATTTAAATTTAAAATATGTAAGTGAATGACTAAAATATATAGTTTTTGTTCTTTTAGACTAATTTTATGATTTTTATCTTAATCAATCCCTTGTGATGTGATATGTAATATAATATAATAAAATATGTTATAGTGTATTATAATATAGGATTCCATAACATAGTGCAGCATCATGCATTATAGCATACTATTATGTATTACAGTATACTATCATGCATTATAGCAGATTTTAATTTGTTATAGTATGATGTAGTAGAGTTTGTACTGGCATAATTCATAAAAATATTGATTTATAGGCTGAGATGATGGGATTTGGCTAAATTTAAGGTAATCTTTAGGGAACATCATTGGGGGTGTGCTATGGTGTGTCATTTAATTAAAATAATGGAATTTTGCATCCAAAATAAATGCTCATTTTTCAACCAAATTTTATAATTTTTTTGCTTAAAATGATTCATTTTAAGGTGTAATGTAAGATAATATATTATATGAAAGCATATTAAAATATAATGTACATAGCAATATAACTTCATATATATATATATGAATGTGGTGGTGTGTTACTAAATGTTATTGTACATTTTAGTATGTTTTACTTTTGTTATAATACATTGGGTCAAAACTCACAAAAATATTAATTTGAAGGTTGAGATGGAAGAATTTGGCCAAATTCATGGTACACACAAAGAAGCAACACCAAAATTATGCTATTTTGTACAATTTCTAATAGAAAAATAATAATTTTACATCAAAATGAACATTATTCATATTTTGAAAATTTTGTTATTTGTTCCTTTTAAGTGATTCTAATGAGGTGTAATGTTAGACAATATATTATATTATAGCAAATTATAATAGAACATCACATATTATAATATAATATAGTGTGTTAATTCACATAATATGTTTAGCATGATATTGTATAGTTAGTTTGAGCTTGCACCATCACATATCATAAAATATTGATTACAATGTTAAGATGATGTAATTTGAATGAATACATAGTTAGGCTTTTGGTTGAAATATTAAAGGTGTGCATAAGAGAAGAAATAAGATTTGATGAGAATTCCATGTCAAGGACATGGAGGGAGATCTCCTAGGGGATCACATGCATTGGACATGACATGCGAGTTATGTCGAGGGATAGAAGAAGAAAATCTACTAGGGATAAGGTTTGAATTTGATTTGATTATATGATTTGTGGAAAGAAGATCCACTAGGGATAAGAATCTATAATCCACCGGGATTAAGATCGACATTAATTTGATTTGTTTTAATTGATGTGGAGGCATATTTATGAGATATGGGCAGTTTCTTGGGATTGGGTATTTGAACCTTCCACTAGGGAAGCAGGTTTGGGCTATCCGTTGGGGATTGGCATTTGAGTTTGATTTCATAGATTTGTTTGGGGATGTATTCATTGGGAATAAGAGTTTGGTTGGATTTCTTTGATTTAGACTCTACTAGGGGAGTTGGTTTAATTTTGCTCCATTATGGGGTTGGTTTTGAATTTGATTTATTTGCTTGACTTGTTTATATATGATTTGGGGCTTCACTAGGGAGAAGGGTGTGATTTAACTCCAGGAAAATTAGATTGGGTTTAATTTAATGAGTTAATGTAAGGACCTTGTCGTGTGATGGACCCGAGAAGGGCTATATCATGACTTAACTCGGTTTACAAATCAAAGGGATAGTCTACCATGTGGGGTAGCCAACCTAAGGGTTGCCTTCGGTGTCAATGGCTATGCTAGGAAGAAGGCATAGACTTACATCTTTGAAAGTGAGGAACAACATGAGTGACTTGTTGGATGCAATAAATCAACGACTAGGAAACTACTAAGTGAATGATGTTGGGGACTTATGTCAACTCAAAAGTAGTCAAGATTAATTTTATCTTAATTTCATGTGATTTGATTTGGTTTGTTTGGCTTAGTTTGATTTTGAATTAAGGGCATATCTACTGGGGATGTGAGCTCGGTCAAAGTTGATAGATTTAATTTATGGACCATGTCGGTGTGTGATGGACCACAGAGAAGGGGCTATATCAAACTTATCTATCTCAAATTTACAAATCAAAGGGATAGTCTACTAGTGGGTGGGTCTAGCCAAAGGGGTTGCTATCGGTGCAGGTGCTAGGAAGAAGGCGTGACTTACATCTTTTAAGTAGGGAACAAATTGGGGTGACTTGTTGTAGCACGACAAATCACCCAACTTAGGGGTGACTGATTGAATGTCACTATGGACTTATATCAACTCGAGAGTAGTCAGGTGATTCCAATAGGGAGTTTTGCTGACACTACTCTAAAGATAGGATGCTTGCTTAGGAAAACATACCTCTACGGGTGTCCTCATAATTCACAAGTGATTATATATTTTGTTTATATGTTTACATGGACCCTATTAGTGTGAGAGGGACCACAGAAGGGCTATGCAACCTTGACCTATCTTAGATTTCTTGGACCAAGGGAGAATGCACATCCATGGGATAGATTCTCCAACCCAGGGTGGTTACTGGGAAAGGTCCAATCGATAAAGTGTGTCTAAATGGGGTCACAAAGGATGTGATCCAAATATAGTGCCCATAGGGGAGGTGTTGTTAGGGCGTTATCCTGAGTCCTAGAAAGAAAGCCTATAGGTGTATGGTGGCCAACTCAAGGAGAAAGCATAGCAGACTTACATCTGCCATGAGTGGTGTATCCTAAGGTGTGAGAACCAACCAACCTAAGGTGTATCCATCAGCATGAGTGGTGTATCCATTAGCATAGTAAGAATAAACCAACCTAAGGTGCCCGTCGGTGTGCAATGATCAATCTGGAAGGAAAGCATGTAAGCTTACAACTTTCAAAGTGGAACTGATTATCGGGATAGTCTATCATTGGTGGAATAGATGCTATCTAACCTAGAGCGACTACTAAGCGGGTAGCCCCGAGGAAGGACTGGACCCAGACTTGAAGCAGTCGGGGTGGAAGGGGCCACTAGGGGACTTATCCTAAACTTTAAATATACTGACCCGGTCGATTGCATAAGGCTAATACAAGAAGAAAGCGCACTCACATCCTCTTAAACAAAACATGTAGCTTACCCATGCATTAAGGCCTACCAAACTAACAAGGTGCTTGTCGGTGTGTAGTGGCCAAGTAAGAAAGGAAAGCGTAGCAGACTTACATCCTCCAAAGCAGAAAGACCATTGGGGTGACACACTACTCACCTCATTTTTAGAATGAGCTCTCAACCCCTCCATCTTAGACATAGGACTTCTCTTAGACTTTAGGAGTTCCTTAGTCTTAAGACACATCTAGTGATTAGGTGGACACTCAACCTAGAGACTTAGAAGAGTTAGCCATAAGAATAGGTCATGCCTTGGGGTGTAGGAAAATTTGGCTACCCTATAGCTTGAACCACATTCCTCACTTCCTTCCTTCAAGTCAAACTCAAATCAATTCCAACTTAATTGATTTTCTCCAAACCTAAATCAATTCCAACTTGATTTCCTCCAAACTAAAATCAATTCCAAATGATTGAAATCCATGATCAATTCCAAATGATTGAAGCCCATGATTGAAATTCTATAAATATTTCAAGTCCTTTGATTCCCTCTTAAGGACTTAGCCCAAATCAAATCAAAACACTTCAAATTCATGAAATTTTCTCACAACCCATTTATATTCTCATTTATATTCACATATATAAAAATATAAATTCAAATAAATCAAACTAAATTCCAAAATCAAATCCAAATTCTAAAATCTTTCCTAAGTCCCTTTGATTCCCTCTTAAGGACTTAGCCCAAATCAAGTTCAAATCACTTCAAATTCATGAAATTTTCTCATAACTCATTTATATTCTCATTTATATTCACATATATAAATGAAATATAAATTCAAACAACAAAACCAACTCCAAAAATCAAACTCAAATTCAATCAAAATTCAACATAAGCCTTTCAAGTCAAACTCTTGAACTTAGCCAAATCAATTTCAAATCAAGCCAAACTCTTGATTTTTCTTCATGATTCAATCAATCCTTCAATCATGAATCCAAATATAAATACAAACTTCAATCACTTAACCAAAACTCAATTCAAAAATCAAACTCATGTTCACCCTTTGAACTTGAAATTGTCAAATGAATCAAAACCCATTTGACTTCAAATCTCTTACAAATGGAATTATATTTCAATCATAAGTCCATATGTGAGTTCAATCAAACTCAAATCAAGCTTTGACCAAGCCATTTGACCCACTTAGGCTCACTTGACCCAAAGTGATCTAAAGTACCCCTTATGAGCCAAATTCTAATCCTAACCAAATTGGATTGAACTAAGCCCATCTAAGCCTCTCATCATGATCAACAATCATCATGAGATGATCAACAATCATCATGAGATGATCAATCACTCAAATTGGGTCAAACCAAGTCAAACCTAGGGTTGACCAAGTCAACACTTAGCCAAAATGAAACTCAACATAGCCAAAAATCCACTATAGGCCAAATTGATTGAAACCATTGATCAAAACTCATTCATGATCAATGTTTGAACTTGACCAAGTCAACATTTGAGCCTAACCTAGCAATTGGCCACTTGACCCAAGTTGACCTAAAAGTCAAAATGTGTCAAAACATGATCTAAGCCAAATTAATTGAAACCAATGGGTCAAGTTCATTCCAAATCACTTGTTGAACTTGACCAAAGCCTCAATTGGCTAACTAGACTTAACCTAGCCCAATTGACCATGAACCCAACTTGACCTAAAAGGTCAAATTGGGCCAAACTCAAATATAAACCAAATTGATTGGAAACAAAGATACCAATCCATTTCATATGACCAATGAAACATGAACCAACCCATGATCTAGCCCAAATAAGTCAAATGGGTCAAATTGGTCAACTTGACCCATTTGACCTAAATGAACTAAATTGAACCAAATTCAAACCTAAACCAAATTAAATCAAACCAAAGCCACCAAAACATTTCAAATGGTCATATAAACTTGACCCAACCCTTGGTTTGACCCAATTTGACTAATTGGTCAACTTGACCCAAGTTGACCCAATTTGACCTAAATGGGTCAACATGAGCCAAATCACATCAAACCAACTCCAAATTCAATGAAACTTAGCCTAACCCATTTTTTAAAACATACCAAACATATTCAAATTGAAATAAAGGTCAAATGACCTTTTACTCTAGGTCAAGGGTAAATTTTGGCCAAATCCACTTGGAATTTGGTCAAATCCTCTCCATAACCACTTGGCACCCTCTTAGTGGATCAAGTGAACATTAGAGTGTGGTGCACCCAACCCAATGGGTTTGGTTTCCGCCCTAAGGCTAAAAGCGACCACTTGCATGAAATTAAGCACATGGAATCCCTCCTCCACTTGATTTAAGCACATGCAAGCTCCACTACTCCTCCTCCGCCAAAGCGATTGTAAGGACACCCTAAATGGCCTAACAAACCCACTCAAGGTGGTCAATTGGATCAAAATGGAAAGGAGAAGCATGACCATTTGATTGCTCAAGGAGGTATACTCCCCTAATTTGAATTCATTCCATGAGTCCCTAATTTGATTGAGCAGAGGAAGCAGAGAATTCATTTCCCGCCTCCCCAAGCTCTCTCAAGCAATTCCCATTTTCATTTTCTCAGTTTTCATAGATTGAAAATAGAGCTCCACTCAAAATCAAACTTACTCCACACTTCAAATCAACCCAATTCTCTTACAAGCTTCATCGGGGACCCCAATCAAACTTGCCAAGCCATAATCCAAGCTCCAAAGGCAAGGAGGTGCTACCTTGATCAAGGCGAGCTCAAGTCAAGGTGTAGTTGGCCTCTAGAAGGATCTACCCAATCACAAGACCTCAAACTCTCAACAAAGCTTCATCTCCACTACAGCTTCTCCAAGGGAATCGAGCACCGGTGATCACCTCAGTGAGGTTAGCCATTAAACCAGGTACAATTTCAATATTATTTGGAGCTTTGTGAAGTGGATTTTCATCCCATGAAATTCTAGCCATTGGATGTGTTTGCCTTTATGCTTATATGGTGTGGGTAAGTTTTGGGATCAATCGAGCTCAATCGAGCTTGGATCATCCCCAAGAAGACGGATGTCTCTCCCCCAGAAATATAGGGAAGGATCATGGCCATCCATCCACATTTTGGATGGATGGTCGTGAGACACATAAGATCCCATGTTTCATCCATTAGAACCATGACTTTAACCTCAACCATCCTTGATCGAAGGGTGAGGAGAAAGCAGCGTAACATCACGGCGGTGCTATGATGTGACAACTTTAATATTGAATCTTCCATGCCATGGAAAGCATGCCTCATGGTCCACATGGTGTGATTAAACATTTAATTAGGCTATTAAATCACCTAATTAATCATGGAAACTTCCTAAATTCATATATAAGCCTAGAAAATCAAACAAATATGAAATAAATTGCATTGGATAGATAATTGAATATAGAATATTCTAAAATGATTTAATGGATTTTGAACATTGCTTTTCTCTAGATTTGGGTTTTATTAGAATGTTATTTTTTAATTACCCTCTAATTACTCCATTGATTCTCAAACTTCTTGTGCATAATTAGTGGGATGACCTCCCTCCCTAATTTTCTTGGGATTTATTGGTGGTTTAATTAAAGGAATTGCTAGTTCATTCCTTAATCACTCCCTTAATGTAATTAAGCTTAATTAAGGGTATAATTAGTGGTCTAACCCTCTGATTGAGTCAATTAAGTTTTTATTAAGTGAATATGAGATTTAGAGAATAATTTTGGGATACTTTCCTTAAGATATTCCTTAAACCCCCTTTCTTCCTTAATCCAACCTTAATTAAGGGTTAATTCACTAATTACCCCCTTAATTAATCTCATAAAATTTTAAAACTTTCTAGAACTTAACTAATCTATCTTGGGTAGATGCTTAGGTGTTCAAGAGCTTAAGTACATTAAGGAAATCAAAATCCCACTCACATGTGTGAGAGGGGTTATGAAAGTACTTAAATTAAACCCCTTAGTTTAATTAATCATTAATCAAGAGCCAATTGCATTAGGTACCTTTCTTTCCTTGGTGCACTGCTAATTTAAATTCCTTATGGTTTTATGTCATATCATTTCATAATTATTTGATTAAGTATGCTAAGGTGGATAGGTAAAGATAATTAACACACTTAATTCATACCTTAACCTAAGCAACATATAAAAAATCATCTAATAATCCTAAGAACAAACTAAATCAACAAACATATGTGGGAATGGGTTAAGAGCAACAAACTCACCTCACATTTCTCAAATTAAATCAAACTCAAAACAAAATCAAACCTTCTTTAAAAATAACTTGATTTTCTTTAAACTTTCTTATTTCATAAGATTGTCTTTAGGAATTAATTAGGGTGAATGTATTTACATTCTTTCATCACTTTAGTTCTTTCCTAACATGCTAAATTTGTATGTCATATGAATTTCATGCATTCATGTTTTCTAAATCAAATTAAAAATGAGATGTTTTCTTTATGTCAACTTGCATGTTTTGGCTAAAGTAAAATATGAATGGGTATTATCACTACTAAATCCAAAACTATTTTCAAAATCTATAAATCAAACATCCAAAATTGAAAGTGTGCTCCTTATAATTATTTATAAGCTTGCATGTGGATATAAATATGAAGATGTGCATAGTGTACTTTTCCTTCTCTTTTCTTTTAGCATAGTTTTGAATAGGATTTGGCAAAGTGTATAGTTCACTTGAAAAGAACATAACACTTGCATAACTCCATTCCTATTCATTCTTATGCTATTACTTAAAGAAGGACATCCATACTTACACATATAAATTGCATAAACAAATCAAACAAACAAATACAAACTTTTGCATCTTTCTTTTCCACTCATTTCTTTTGCATATATGCTTGTATTTAAGGAAAGTGGTATATTAGTCTGGACAACCCAGGTTGCAAGGCTTTAAGTAGCCTAAGTAGGTCTTGTACCTTACACCCTTGACAATGGCATTGTACTCACTTATGCCTTTCATACATACATGTGTACATGTGAAAATGGATAGGAAAACCTCTTTTCTACTTAATAAAATCATGCTTCATAAAGCATTCAAATTTTCTTAAGTAACTCACTTAGCATTCATCATAAAGTGTTCTAAACATTTTCATTTTTATGTATAGATATTCATTAGATTCATTCATGTTATACATGTTGGGAAAGAAATGAAGTGATGTGTGTTTTGTGATATTAATTCACTTTACTTAATCTTAAAATGCCTTTCTTTTTGAATAGGTTTGTTTAGAGTTGATCTAAACTTAGGATTAATTAAAAACATAATAAAACATTCACTAAATAAAATCAAACATGAATCTACTTTAGAAGTTACTTAGGGTAGGGAAGGAAAGAGACGTTCTCTTCTCTTTTCCTCTCCTTTAGTAATTAAGTAGGTTCATCTAAAAACAAAAATCATCAAATAAAAATCAATTCAAATCAACTAAACACTTAAATGAAACCACCCATCTAAGTTGAACATCTTCACACTTAAAAAATCCAAACCTTAAAGCCATAGCTAAACATACCACACAAACCTTCTAAAGCACACACATTAGACTAAGTCACCACTTCTAGATTTAGGTTAGGGTGGTGCATGGTTTGATGTTTGCTTTTATTTTGTGATGTTTGTTTTTAGTCTGGATGTTAGGGTGAATGTGCATAGAATGAATGGTAGGATGATTTAGTCTAATCATTATTTTTTGCAGGGGATTGTGCTTAAGGGCATTGTAATAAAAATATAACTTCTTTTACTGTGCAGGTGTTTATACCCCTAAGCATAATCTAATAGGCTAGGTGGACTTGGTTACCCATGTGTGGGGTGCTAAGAATATACATGCTTGGGATTTGTATGGTTTATTTAGCTAATCTCTATTTTGCAAGTGTTAGTTAGATTTACTTTTCCATTTCATGTAATTTTTTTGCAATTAGGATTTTGGAATGATTGTTATGGGGATTAGGATGAGCATTTGGTCATAAGATCTCATCTTATGTACCATGTGAAGCCTTTGGAACATCCACATTCCAACCATCCAAAGGAAGGAAAGAAGAAAGAAGAAAGAAGGACCCAAAAGAAGAAAGAAGAAAGAAGAAAGAAGAAGAAATGAAGAATGAAGACCCCATAACATGAATTCCTTACTTGATTGTAAATTAATTCATTTGTAATCTAGGTTGTATAAGGGTAAAGCTCGGCAACCCAATTTGTTTTTTTTTGGGTTTGTGCAGTGGTGCCCGACCACAAATGGCCTTTATTCTTTTGTGTTAGCTTTATAAATTTTTGATGTTTTGTTTAGCTTGTGCATTAAGATGGCATATTTTCCTAGTTTCTTCCTTACTTGATGTATGGCTAGATGATTAGGCTCTTAGGAAAAATAAATCTTCTACCAAATTAAACAACTCAAAGTTTAAAATAAACAACTCATAATCTCACCTAAAACTAAGTTAAAATCAAGATAAAAGAATTAGCAACCCCTTAAATGGATGAGTATTTTTTATAACATCATGCATAAAAGCATATTATTTCACTCTTGATTGGAGGGATTCCACCTTTGCCAGAGAACTTGGCTTGACTTGTAGGAGCCATGGTGGAAACACACCTCCCCCTTCTCGCTAATTTTGGCCCATAATCTCACTTCTCATGCATTAGGCATATGAATCCTATAAGTGTGAGTCAAATGATTGTCCAAAAATAAAAATAAAATATAATATGATTTGCATTAGATCTAGGTCATTTTTCATGCCCTTACATGATCTAGTCTCTTAGGGAATGAGTTTAAGGACTTAGTCTCTTTCTAAATAAATAATAGCCTAGCTATCTTACATAAAACATATGACTTGCCTACATGAATTTAAAATTGTAGGAGGAGTTGGTGGCCACCCCTAAGTGGTTGTAAGTCCAAGCAGTTGGGTGGTTTACCCTCTCTTATGGAGGTAAACCAAATACCCATTTTCGCCTTAGATTTAGGTCATGCTTTTGGCCCTCGACAAAGCTCCCTAGATTTAGGTTCAGAGGTTGCTACTTCCCTTTGTGGGCCACAAGAATAAATCCTGACCTCTTAGGCATTTCCATAACCTTGTATTATGGAATTATAAGCCCTAGAATTCTAATAAAATATCAACTCAAACAAATTAATTCAATTTCAAAATGTAAAGCCCAACAATAGGATAGTTTGAGATGCTAGGTTTCTAGCATCATGAGCATCTCCTACTTATCTTTCTTTGGCTTTGATAATAACTCTCTCTCTTTGATCAATCTCATTTGATCTTCTAAAATAAACTAATCGATTGATAGTCCTACCTATTGAAATCTTTATAGACAATGATCATTTATCTTAATCGAGAGTATTCCTAAGAAATCCCTTTCTTTAGGATGTAATTAACTATAGGGGCTTTCCCCTATAGGGAACTTAATGAACCCAGTTTAAAATAAACCCTACTTTTCTTTTCCATGTAAAGTAGGGGAAGAATCTCGGGTACATATGCAGACCCATTGTTCTTAAGAGTCCTTATTCAGGTGATTAGGTCCATTGTAGGGTGGTGACTTCTATCTTTTGAGATAGTACACCTCTCCTCAATGTCATACTCATCACCTAATAAGAACATCTAGATCTACATAGTGTCCAAATGCAAAAAAAAGTATATTTTATTTTTTATTATATCCACATAGATTGAAGATGGAAGTATACCTCTTAGATATGAAAATATTTCACCATGATTTTTCTGACTCCAGAGAGATGGTTCCTCTCCATCTTTGGTAAATGATCATTGTCTCCAAGTATCGATAGGGCATTTGTACTTTTGTATGAATCCAAGACTATCTTTATTTTCCATTGGCACTTAGCTTATTTCATCCTTAAGCCAACATCTTTAGATTTTAGGACCTCACCCCATGTCGGTCTTAAAACCCCGTTGGGTTCTCCAATGGGTGAAAATAAAATCTAATAAAAGAAAATATTTAAAGACTTCCTCCTTACCATTTTATGGTAAGGAAAGGTTCATTCTAAAATAATAAAGACATAATAAATCCTTCATAAAATCTTGCTTTTCAAAAGCACTCTTTCAAAATGCACATAATAAAATGTTTTGCACAAAACTTTCCTAAATCACCTTCATTTAACAATCTTCATGATTGTTATATGTAGGATCATCATTACAAAATAAGATTCCAATCACAATCAATAAAGCACAAATGAGCTTCTTCACTCAATTCATTTTGGTAAAGACCTCATTTTCAAAATAAAATTTCAACAATCATGTTTTCAAAAGTACAAAATTTGAAGATGGGTTTATCCATTCAATACATTCAAATGTGTTGAATGGATGTTATATCTTCAAACAAAAAAATTATTACAACTTTGAAATGCCATTCAACACATTCCACATGTGTTAAGTTGGAACTTTCACCTTTCTAAAAAAAATCAAAAATAAATTTTTCAAAAGCACATATGAAACCTCTCCATTCAATATACCCACATTTATTGAATGGATGTTTCATTTTCAAACAAAATCAAAAATAAATTTTCCAAAAGCACATATGAACCTCTCCATTCAATATACCACTTTTATTGAATGGATGTTTCACTTTCAAACAAAATCAAAAATAAATTTTCCAAAAGCACATATGAACATCTCCATTCAATATACCCAAATTCTTGAATGAAGATTTCATTTCTAAATGAAATGACATTATTTTGAAATCCTTAACATATTCCATATATGATTAAGTTGAGGTTTCCTCTTTCAAAATTGATTTCCATCTCACATACCCAAATTTGTTAAATGGAAATCTCTTTTCAAAATCAATAAAACAAAATTTTGCAAAACACATTTGGAACTTCATTCTAGCATACCATATTTGCTAAAGTGAAGTCTCCCTTTTCAAAACAAAAATTTGAAACACACCTTTGGAATTTCATTTAGCATACTCAAATTTGCTAAGTGAAATCTCCATTTCACAAAAAATTTCAAAACACATTTGGAACTTCATTTTGGTATATCATATTTACTTAAGTGAAGTCTCCATTTTTCAAAATCAAAATCTTCAAAAGAAAACACATTAGGAATTTCTTAGCATACCTAAATTTGCTAAGAATCTTATTTTCAAATCAAAATCAAAACACATTAGGTTTTCCTTAGCATACCCAAGTTTACTAAGGATCCTACCTTTCAAATTAAAATCAAAAGAAACACATTAGGACTTTCCTTAGCATACATAAATTTGTTGAAGATCCTTTTTTTAAATCAAATCAAAATCAAAAGAAATGCATTAGGATTCCCTTAGCATACTCAAATTTGCTAAGAATCCAATTTTCAAAAATCAAATCAAAATCAAAAGAAACACATTAGGATTTTCTTAGCATACTCAAATTTGCTAAGGATCCTATTTTCAAAAAAATTTCAAAATAAAATACACTTGGATCCTTTTGTTTTTAGCATACCCAAATTTCCTAAATAAGGATTCCATTTTCAAATCACAAAAAGATTCACAAAACAAAGCAAACAAAGAAAAAAAACAATTATTTTCAAACACCTCACTTAGCTTATTCAAATTTGCTAAGTGAACAAATTCCAAAAATCACAAATCCAAAACAAAAGAAAATTGACCCTTTACTTTAACATACTCAAATTTGTTAAATGAAGGGTCACAAAATAAAAAAAAAAAATCAAAATTCAAATATGAACCTATTGAAGCATCTCTTTAAATATATTTGAAGCCATGCTCAATATACCCAAATTTGTTGAAAATAGATTCTACATCTTAAATTCCTCTTTCCAATCAAACTTCAATATCTATTCTAAATCCATTTGAGCGACTTAACACTTTCAAGATGTTGAGTGTGGGTTCAATTTCTAAAATTTGAATTTAAAATCAATAAATCATTCAAGTTTATTTTCATATAGACTCATTTAGCGATATTTTAGTTTAAGTGTAGTTTCAATTTTAGTTGGATAAGCACCCAAGTATGTGTTTACCTTTCCCCATGGGATGGACTTGGCCTGGATCGAGGCCGCCTTCCCCTCGATTACCACCTCATTCATTTTGGATGAGGTTTTGAGGAGGATTACTGTGAGGGCTCCCCTCATTAGTAAAACCGGTGGCGGTAGAAGCAATCATTGATTGATATGGCCTCGGACTCGATATTCCCTCAGAGGAAGGCGGTGGTTCCTACAAAGCGACGTACCGGTGTATGTGATAGTGCCGGTCGTTGTTATTTCTCGTGTTGCCCTAGTGAGGGCTAGCACCAATCATTAGCACCCTCAAAGGGTAAGGCCCCGATCCAGTTGTCTCCCGCTTTTAAGGTTGGGTCTAGCTCTTACTCCACTCACCCTACCAAGACTCAAAGGAACAAAACTACATGATAAAGCGTACCATACGCGCCAAGGAGATGGAGGCATACATGATTGTTGAGGAGTTGCCCACTTTGATTTCCCCAGCTATAATGAACCCATTCCATCTCTCACAGGTGACAAAGTGGATGCGGAGGATCCACTTCCTCCCACCGATTTCATCCCAGTCGGTTAAGGTAGGAGGTCATATGGCCTCCATTGATTCTACAAGTTGGTAGCTTATGGATGATGTGTGTCTCTTAACTTGAGATCTGTTATTCTCCTGTGTGGGGAAGCATCTTGACAAGAAAGGGCCGGGAGGCTTGCACTGAGAGATCATCATTGGGGAGCGGAGGTTTAGTCGTGATCAGGTGGCTGCACCCATTGATTTTTGATCGAAGTACCACGTCTCAATACCTCTTCCATATTTTGCTATGAGGGACTACACCACTGAGGCCCCTCTCATTTTAATTTCCATGAAGGCTCATTCTTTTTGGCGAAGCTACCCATTGTGGTGCAACACAAAGCATATTGGTCTTCCCAACCATTAGCAGACATTGAAATGGTTTGAGTGATTGTGAGGAGAAGATGGACCCGGTTGCACCCATGATGGTAGAGCCTCCTAGAAGTGTCACCCATGCGAGTTGTTGAGTGCATTTCTTCCGGTAGTCCTCACGGGTTGATTCTCTAGTAGTAGGGGAGGTGCCTCTCGGTACATGATAGTGATCACAAGTCAAAAGTCATTTGTACCAAGATTGATCATTCTCTAGAGGACATAGTAGCACATTAACTCATGGAAAAGAAAGAAATCTTAGATATGGTGATGATTAGAAGATCGCTTTGATCCCAATGAAGATGATTTGTTGGGAGACTCAGCAGTGCATGGTAGATACCGGGATCCCTCCTGAAGCGGCAGGCTATGGAAGGTACTAAAGCGGGAAGAACCTGACCCACTTGACCAACACCTCCATAAAGTAGAAGGATGAAAAGATAGATAGGATGGAAAATAAGCTGAAGATCTATTAGGAGTTATCTTAGCATTAAAATCAAATTCGCCGTTCATCTACCATAGTGAGACTAGTCAGAGTTGGTGCATGTGACCCATGAGGAGACCTTACTTCCAGTAGAGCAAGGTAGCGGCATGTATAAGAAGGTTGGACATACCTCCATACAAGAAAAGATATCAAGTCCATGGTTGAACAGTAGGTGAAGGAAGCATTGGCTCAAGCCAGGAGGATCATCAATTCCAAGGGTAGACCCTACCGGAGGAATTTGATGTAATCCCAATTTTGTACCACCTTTCTTCAAGAGTTTTGATGGGCGGAAACCGAGGCGACACATTTTTAGAGCATAGTTATTGCAACATTGTAGTGGCGCTTTACTATTCTGTCTCTTTGTAGCTTAGTGGGTATAGCATTTGACTATGTATCTTGAACTTCCCAATAGTTGAAGATATTTAGAGTTGGCAACTCTTTATCAAGAGGTTTTGGAGCTCAAAGGGTCCTTTATTGGCGATCTCGTTGTAGCACAATAACCCAAGTGAGTCCCTTGTTGACTACATTCTCAGATGGCGTAACTGAGTATGAAATGTGAGTCATACTATTTGAATAGCATGCCATTGGGATTCTTCTAAAGAATATCCATGGCTAGTCTCCTTCATGCTTAAGAGCTTCATCATCAAAACTTTTGAGAAGTCAATCAATAGGTGGCTAGTCAAGGAGGAAAAATAGTTGCCTTTTCAAGACCAGTTGCCCAAGACAAAGAAGGTATATGAGAAGAAGCTAGAATAGTGATAGTGGTAGACAGAAGTAGGTAGAGATCGGTCAGAGACCATGACTTGAGCGACCACTTTTCTACCACCAGGCTACTTACCAAACCACATTTCCTCCCCTCCTCTAGACATGGATGATACCTAACACCAAATATGGTCCACCTACTCTTTTGGATAAACTTAATAAGCCTTATTCATTTAAGAGGGAGGAAAGAAGATCTTTAAGAATCTCTTAAAAAGCTTTTTAGAACCTAGAATGAAGTGGGCAAAATCCATGATCCTAACTTTTTACCACCATATGCTAGGTCATGTTTTGGAAGATTGCTTCACATTCAAGCTTGAACATAGCTTCAAGACCGGTGCTATAGTTATCAGAATACCTTATGGAACAACCATCTAGTTCCATTAGGTACTGTGATCCTTCCAAAACAAAGAAGGTTGGGATATCTCCTTATCAAAACCTCTAAAAGATTATTCAAAAATCAAGAAACTTTCTTGTAGGTGCACTTGCTCAAACCTCCAACATCAAGGAAGGTTTGCAAGTTGCGGCCAACTCAAGGAAGGTAGGAGAAGATAGTAGCGGCTGACATGTGCCGACCAGATACCAGTAAACAACCAGTCCAATTAATCTAGTCTACCACATCGGACTTCTACTTTACCCTCTTCTTCTTCTTCTAGTAAAACTCTTGTATCGGTGGATAAGGGCATCAAATCCCTTACCCCACTTTGATTTCTACTTTTGTACCTCCTATCAAATCTAAGAAATTAAAAATAAAGCTAGCTTGAATTACATGTGTCACTTTTGATGGGTTTCTTCTATTCCTAATGATAACTCTTCAAGTCAAAATAAACTATAATAATTTGATCTTCCTCTTTCTAATTGAGTGTCTACAAATACTATGGGTTCACCTCTTGAGATAGACTTGGAATCATCCAATTCTAAGGGTCCCATAGGAGAAGGTGAGTGAATGCGTGTAGAACCTTCCATTACCCTGCCATAAGAGATCACCGAAGTCAACCTCCATAGTGGTAAGGTTCTACCTCCTAAGGTAGCACCTCAAGATAGAGGGAAATAAGCCATTGGTTTAGAGGATCGAGAAGCCCCTCCATAGGATGTTCCACCCTTGGATATGCTTGTGGAGGATCAGCCCAAGGTGGACTACAATTTCTCTCATCTAAGAAAGTTGTCATCTAAGCTAAGCATATGCCCTTGTCTTATCTAAAGAGATGAGGGAATTATTAATCAAGGCTCTCCTTGATCCTGAGATATACTTAGCTCAGCTGACCACTATTGGTGATGAGGCACATTACATAAAAGAAGCCCATGGGATCACTTTCAAAGATGAAGACCTTCTTCTAGGGAATATGGAGCACAACTCTCTCATCACACATCGACATGGGTTGATTGGACTTTTAGAGTTCTCATCGATCCAGTGCATCGATAAACATTATGAGTCTAATACCCTTGCCTATTTGAGGATTGACATCTCCAAACTTTGAGGAGATGGGATGATGTTGAGAGGATTCAATGAACAAAGGAGCTTTAGGTTCCATAGTGTTACCATTGGAGATAGGTGACTAAAAGACTGAAGCCAAGTTTTACATAATTGATTCAAATACTTCATTCATTTTTGCTGATAGGCCTTGGATACATCAAAAAGATGATTCCATCCTCCCTCCCATGAGTGCATCAAATTCGAAAAATGGGATTGAATACTATGTCAAAGGTGATGAAAAGCCATTTTCAGTTAGAGAGGTTGAGATTTATAAGGATGCGACCTACTATCTTCCTCAAAACACCCTTTCTTGTGAACTTGGACAAAATTCAAATTCAAAAGAAAAATAAAGAAAATAAAGAGAAAAGAAAAAGAAAAGAAAAATCAAGTGAACAAGAAGGGAATTGAAGAAGAAAATAGCATATCACATTCCACCCACGGTCCATTCCATCATATGGACATGTGGGTGATGACTCAACCTCCACCTAGAGGTAGAGTAGAGGTAGAAATAAAGGCGGTTCCAGGTGGAAGACCCCCATCACCATGTTATGTTAGTTGAGTACCCTATTCACATAGACTTGGAATCCAGCTCAAAAAATGAGTATAATGTGAATAGCATACCAACCCTCTCAGTGGGTTCCATTGGAGGTGACTTTCAATCCAGACAATGATGAAGACCAAGCCTCTAGACAAAGCAAAGTATTCGAATCAAGATTATGTGAGACTATTAGTTGGGAACCTTAGCTCTAACCTCACTTTCATCTCAAAAGTTGAAGGTTTAGGAGTTAAGGAAGCCCCTAAGTCTTCCATGGATGCAAAGCCAAAGAGATTCTTTTGGGATCATCATCCTCAACTCAAGTTGATGTAGAACTTGAGGAGGATTCATTTAAAGAATTAATGGAATTACTTGTTTGACTTTTACTGTGTTCATAATCTTATACAAAAGGTTTGGTTCCTCATGTGGTCAGCACGGTTAGAGTATTTTGAGAAGCTATGGAATAATATAGAAAAAGAAGTACAATCAAGAGCAATACTAGGATTTGGTATAGTGGGTCCAGTCGATGATGATGATTACTGCTTTGTTGTTACCAATCATTTGGTGTCTAATAGGTCTTTTCACACAACACCAACTCTTATGAGGATGTGTGTTTAGAAATCTCGGATGATCCAGATGATCTTTAAATCAAGGATGCACCTCCATAATTTGAAGAAGAAATCCATTCAATAATAGACAAGCTTAAAGAAATCAACCTCAAGATAGAAGAAAATCCACGCCCGATGTACATCAGTTCGTTGTTGAATGAAGAAGAAACCAATGACTTAGTTAGGCTATTGACTGAGTTTAAGGACTGCTTTGCATAGAGTTATGAAGAAATGCATGGATTATCTCCTGACGTAGTAGTCCACAAACTAGTAATAGATCCTAACACTAACCCTATCAAGCTCCTAGACGCATGTGATTAGAAATCGAACAACAGCTCATTTTTGAAGTCAAGAAATTGATCGATACCGATTTCATTAGGGAAGAAAATTATCATGCCTAGTTAGCCAGTATCATACCACTTAAGAAGAAGAATGGCCAAATTCACATCGATTTGAGGGTGAAATAAGGCATGTCCTAAGGATGAGTTTTCTCTTCCTACACTAGAATTAATGGTGGACATCGCCTCATCTCATGTAGTGTTCTCTTTCATGGATGAGTCATCTAGCTACAACCAAATCAAGATGTCTCTTGAAGATGAAAGAAACACCACTTTTTGAACCCCGATTGGAATCTTTTATTATAAGGTCATGGCTTTTGGCCTTAAAAATGCTGGTGCTACATACCAACGAGCCATGACTCAGATCTTCAATGAACTCATCCATCATCAGGTTGAGTGCTATGTTGATGATCTAGTAGTCAGAAAGAAAGGAAGATGATCTCTTTGACTTGAGAGTAGTTTTGAATGGTTAAGATATATAACCTCAAGATGTATCCCGAATTGTGCATTCTGAGTAGCTTGGAAATTCCTTGGGTTTGTTGTATGACACCATGGAATAGAGATAGATTGAAAAGATCAAAGCTATCTTAGAAATGCACCTCATAAGAGTTTAACTCCAGATCATTCCAAGGATGGTTGGCATATTTGAGATGCTTTATCTCCAACCTATCTCGGGAGATGCAAGCCATTTTAGCACTTGTCAAAAAGGATACCAAGTTTGAATGGGATGATAAGTTCCAGCATATCTTTGAAGATATCAAGTAGTATTTGGTGAAGCCGTAAGTTCTAGCAGCCCCTATCCTGGCCAGGCCACTCATCCTCTACACTGCTACATTGGATGACTCTCTTGGGGCTTTGTTAGCCCGCAATAATGAGAAGGAGAGTCTCTACTACTCTATCATCGATTCTGAACTACCCACCTATTGAAAAATATTACCTAGCTTTGATCTTTGCTTCCCAAAAGTTACTACACTATATGCTTTCTTATAAGGTGAACTTGATATTCAAAACCAATCCACTGCAGTATCTCATGACACAGACAATGCTATCCAGACATTTGGCACGATGGTCCATGATCATGTCAAAGTTTTATATCACATTCCTCCCTACTGGTAAAGGACAAGCACTAAATTTCTTAGCACACCCACTTCTTGATTCTGCTTAGTGATGATCTCCTTGATGAACAAATCATGAACTTAGGGAGGTTGGCATGGGAGATGTATTTTGATGGTGCAACTTCTTTTCATAAATGGGAAGCACCATAATCTACTCTTCTAGGAAAAGCAGGGGTAGGGATAGTCCTCCTAACTCCAGACCATGATGTGATGAGATTCTCATACTATCTTTCCAATCCCTGCACCAACAATGAAGCTGAGTAGGAGGCTTTGATTGCCAGTTTGGAGTTAGCCATCACAGTCAGTGTCAAGAGCATCAACATCTTTGGGGGATTCTCAATTAGTTATCAATCAGATTGTTGGGTCCTACAAGGTTCACGAACCCAAGCTTCGTCATTACCATAAGTATACCATGAAGCTGTTGGCCCAAATCCTCAAAGTCACCATCTACAAGGTACCCCAAGAAAAGAACGTAATAGTAGATGCTTTGGCCAAACTTTTCAAAGAATTGGAATGTCTAGAAGATGATTCCATTCCAATAAGGGTCCAAAATAGATAAGTCATATCCCTTATTGATGAACTCATCGAGACTTTCTCTTGAAGGAGGTTATCATTGCAAAAGGATGAGGAGATGGATTAGATTCAACCATTCATAGACTATTTGAACACCGAAAACTACCTCAAGAGAAGTCATAAGCCCATCGTGAAAACAAAGAGCTCTCTCTATGCTCTCATTGATGGCACCATGTATCGGTCCTTTGACCAAATGTGGTTACGTTATTTGACAAACAGATACCCATGGCATTATGACCAAGGTACATTTAGGTTTGCGATCATCAATCGATGAAGATGAAGACAGATCAAGAGGCTAGGATACTACCTTGATGATTACGCATGGATGTAGCTAGGAGATGACATCAATGTTACGTACACGGTATGGTCCTTCACCAACCACCCAACATTCTACACCTTACCTTTGCTTCATGGCCATTTGAGTGTTGGGGTGCCAAATTGTAGGTCCTATCGATCCTCCTTCTTCCTAGGGGCATCAGTTCATCTTAGTTGCCACCGACTACTTTTCTAAGTGGGTAGAGGGAATCCCACTCAGAGAGGTCACAACTCAGCATGTGCTTTAGTTTTTTAGGAACCATATTGTATATAGGTTCGGGGTGCCTCGATGAATTATATCAGATAATGGTACTACATTCAAAAGCACCAAGATCAATAGCTTTTCCAGAAGATATGGTATAGATTGGAGATACTCCACCATCTACTACCTAGAGCAAATGGTTTAGTAGAAGCATTCAACAAAACTCTCATCCAAATACTAAAGAAGACTTTTGATGACAAGCGGCAGTGGAAGCAATTGGTTGAAGCCTTGTGGGCTACCGCACCATACCGACTCCAACTCAATCTTTTTTTCCTTAGTGTATGGGCCTGAAGTCATTCTACCTTTAGAGGTTCAACTCCCATCACTAAGGGTAGCATTGAGTAACAAGATCACTACAGAGCAGAATGCAAAGTTTCGATTAGAATAGCTCGAAGGTTTGGAGGAGTGTCCTATCGACATGCGAACTGAGTTTACAAGGCCAAAATGATTCAAGATCACAACAAGTTGGTCCACCTTGGTCTTTCAGTAGGAGAATTTGTGTTAGTCTAAGAGGAATTTGCATCAAAGATGGGAGAGTTTGAACCCACTTAGGAGGCCCCTATGTCATAGAGAAGGCCTACCAAGGAGGATCTTATCGACTTATTGATTGTAAATGGGAACACGATGCTTCCAATTAATGGGCTCTATTTGAAGAAATATTACTCATAAAATCATGTTTTGAAAATAATTCTATCAATCAATAAAATAATTCCATTTCATCAAAATCTTCTCTTCTTTAGAAGTGCATTTTTCTTGTCTTATGAATCCACCTTGACGTGTTTAGGGTAGGTGTAAGAGTCCCCCAATAGCATCTTATCCCTCTTTCACAACACAAACACAACACAAACATAATCAAACACATTTCTTGACGCTATTAGAATAGGTGTGAGAGAAACCAAGAGGCATCCTATTTTGATAAGCACAACTAAGTTAGATGTATGATAACCCGAGCGGCATCCTTTCTTAGTGGGAATTCTCGGTTTCCATCTGTGGCACCATTTCATCAAAATCCCAATGTGTTTAAGTAGGTGTAAGAGAACCCAAGAGGCATCCTATTCCTTTTAACACATGCACAAAAATAAACACATATCTTTTATCTATAGCTATTTTGATGTAGCAAGCTGTGGCACTCACTCATTAGCTCTAGGTTGGTCTACACATGCTACCTCGCTAGTATGTCACCCCAGTGGTCACTTGTTTGGAGGATGTGAGTCCCTGTACTTTCTTCCTAACTTGATCATTGCAAACCAATGGCCTTGATAGTATGGTAGGCTTCACCCCAATCTAAGCTACCTCATCGACTTTTATTTAAGATATGAGTCCCAGAGCTTTCTTCTTGAACTAGCCATCATGCACTAACTAGGTCAGTATATTTGAGGTTTAGGTAAGTCCCCAAAGGCTCCTTTCCTCTTGTCTATGTTTGAGTTGATATAAGTCCTCAATGGCATTCAAGTAGTGTCTAGGTCGGATGGCACTGTCGAGCCAAACAGACTATCCCAACAATCAATTCCACTATAAGATGTGAGTCCCAAGCTTTCTTCCTAGGTTGATTGTTGCAGCACCTTAGGTTTGGTTGATGTTCACTATCTTGTGTGACTCACCGGTGAGTACACCACTCTTTGCAGATGTGAGTCACTGTAGTTTCTCCTTGAGTTGGTCACCGAATACTTATTTGATATATGACTAGCCATGTCATCGTCTCGAGGGTTTTGGATTAAGCCCTTAGCGCCCCTCTCCACAGCACTTTTGGATCACATCCTTGATCCTATTTAGACACTACAGGTTACTCTTGGATTGGATAGTCCCCTTTCTAGTAGCCACGTTGGAGAATTTGTTCAATAAATTTGAGTTAGGTCTAGGTTGATATAAGCTGCTTCTTAGTTTAATCCCTCGCAAACCAACAAGGTCCATGTTAAAATAAACTAAACAAACAAATAAATTTAATTTTCTTGTGGATTAGGAATTCAAGCCCCCAAAGGACCCCTTTTCCTAAGCAGACATCCTATCATTAGGGGTGTCGTAGAACTATAGAATTTCTACTAAGTTGAGATGAGTCCCGTTGGCACTCACTGTAGTCACCCTTAGGTCGGGTTCAATTTATTTTCCCCCCAAGTAGGTTACCTCGATAGTCTTTCTACTTTAGAAGATGTAAGACTATGATGCATTCTTCCTAGCATGATTTTCGCAAATCGACGGGCGACGGGTTGCCCTAGGTCGGGTTTGATTTATTTCCCAAAGCCCATCACCCTAGTGGTCTTTGTAGTGGAAGATGTGAGTCCCTAAGATTTCTTCCCGAATTGATCATTGCAAACGAAAGGCACTCTTTTTGATAGCTCTCCCATTGGAGAAGCTATTCCCTTTGGTTCAGTAAGTCTGAGATAGGCCTAGGCTGATATAAGCTCCTTCTTAGTGTGATCCATCACAAACCAATGGAATCCATCAAAACAAATCTAAAAAATAAAATTAATCTTGACTATCTTGAGTGATCTAAGTCCCGGTGGCATTCACTCAATAATTAGTCTAGGTTGGGTTTGATTTGTTGCCCAAGGAAAATGATCACCCAATGGTTCCTTATTTTGAAAGATGTGAGTCACCACACTTTCTTCCTAACTTGATCATTGCACACCGAAAGGCACCCCCTTGGTTGGATAGTCTAACCTTATGGTTGGTAGACTACTCCCTTTGGATTGGTAAATCTGAGTTAGGCCTAGACCTCCATGGCACCTACTCAGTGCAGTCCATCGTAAACCGATGTGACCCATCAAAATAAACTAAAAAGTGAAATTAATCTTGACTATCTTTGAGTAAATCTAAGTCCCCCAGCAGCATTCACTCAATAGTCAGCCCTAGGTTGTGTTTGATATGTTGCCTTGCCAATAGATTATCCTAGCAACTGGTCCCTACTTTGGAGGATGTAAGTCTACTATGCTTTCTTCCTAGTATAGTTGTTGCATACCTAAAGACATCCCTTTGGTTGGCTAGTCCTACTATGTGTTTAGTATACTACCCCTTTGGATTGGTAAATCTAAGTTAGGCTTAAGCCACCTTGGCTCCTACTAAGTGTGATCCATCCACAGGTCCATCTCTCAAAATCCAAAATCTAAAATCAAATAAATAAACAAAATAATCAATCAATCCAAATCAAATCTTTTGCTCCTCCTAGTGCAAATATCTTTCTAGTTCCCTGGACTCGATTCTAATCCCCTGAATTTCACAACCTTTCCTCCCTTGTGGATGACTTGAACTTGCCTCCCCAGTGGAGAGTTCATGTTTCCATCCTTGGTGGAGTCAAAACAAACATAATTAAATAAACAACAAATTGAAACAAATTCAACCCTCTTCCTCAGCGGAACTTAATTAAACAAATCAAATTTCTCTCCCTAGTAAGACTCAAATCAAATCAAACCTCTCATCCCCTTGTGTTTGACTTGAACTTGCTTCCCTAGTGGAAGGTTCACATACTCTATCCCAAGTGGATTCCTCCTTTCTCTCTTATGTCTTTGACATGAGTAGAGTCACATTGCACTAAGCTCTAGATTCTTTCTACACCTTTGGTTAGGAGTAGATAGTCTCTATTAGTGCTTGAGATCATTAGTGTTGTTGATCATTTTGGTCAACACCAATACATGTGGTGTTCCTTGTCAATCACACACCTATTAGGCGCCCTTTGTTGACCTCATTTTTAGAATGAGCGCTCAAACCCTCCGTCTTAGACATAGGACTTCTCTTAGACTTTATGAGTTCCTTAGTCTTAAGACACATATAGTGATTAGGTGGACACTCAACCTAGCCCTAGAGACTTAGAAGAGTTAGCCATAGGAATAGGTCATGCATTAGGTGTGTTAGGGTGCCTATAGCTTGAACCACATTCCTCACTTCCTTCCTTCAAGTCAAACTCAAATCAATTCCCATTAATTTTCTCCAATCCTAAATCAATTCCAACTTGATTGATTTTTTCCAAACTAAAATCAATTCCATTGAAATCCATGATCAATTCCAAATGATTGAAGCCCATGATTGAAATTCTAAAATATTTCCTAAGTCCTTTGATTCCCTTTTAAGGACTTAGCCCAAATCAAATCAAATCACTTCAAATTCATGAAATTTTCTCACAACCCATTTATATTCTCATTTACATTCACATATATAAATGAAATATAAATTCAAATCAATCAAACCAAATTCCAAAATCAAATCAAAATTCTTAAAATCTTTCCCAAGTCCTTTGACTCCCTCTTAAGGACTTAGCCTAAATCAAGTTCAAATCACTTCAAATCCTTGAAATTTTCTCATAACCCATTTATATTCTTATTTATATTCAGATATATAAATGAAATATAAATTCAAACAACCAAAACCAACTCCAAAATCAAACTCAAATTCAATCAAAATTCAACCTAAGCTTTCAAGTCAAACTATTGAACTTAGCCAAATCAATTTCAAATCAAAACTTGATTTTTTTTTCATCATTCAATCAATCCTTCAATCATGATTCCAAATATAAATACAAACTTCAACTTAACCAAAATTGAAAATCAATCCCAAATCAAACTCATGTTCACCTTTGAACTTGAAATTATCAAATGAATCAAAAATTTGACTTCAAATCTCTTACAAATGGATTTATATTTCAATCATAAGTCCATATGTGAGTTCAATCAAACTCAAATCAAGCTTTGACCAAGTCATTTGACCCACTTAGGCTCACTTGACCCAAAGTGACCTAAACTACCACTTATGAGCCAAATTCTAATCCTGACCAAATTGGATTGAACTAAGCCCATCTAAGCCTCTAATGATCAACAATCATCATGAGATGATCATTCACTCAAATTGGGTCAAACTAAGTCAAACTTAATGGTTGACCAAGTCAACACTTAGCCAAAATGAAACCAACATAGCCAAAATCCACTCTAGGCCAAATTGATTGAAACCATTGATCAAAACTCATTCATGATCAATGTTTGAACTTGACCAAAATAACATTTGAGCCTAACCTAGTGTAATTGGCCACCCAAGTTGACCCAACTTGACCTAAAAAGTCAAAATGTGTCAAAACTTGATCTAAGCCAAATTGATTGAAATTAATGGGTCAAGTTCATTCCAAATCACTTGTTGAACTTGACCAAAGCCTCAATTGGCCAACTATACCTAACCTAGCCCAATTGACCATGAACCCAACTTGACCTAAAAGGTCAAATTGGGCCAAACTCAAATATAAACCAAATTGATTAGAAACAAAGATACCAATCCATTTCATATGACCAATGAAACATGAACCAACCCATGATCTAGCCCAAATAGGTCAAATGGGTCAAATTGGTCAACTTGACCCATTTGACCTAAATGAACTAAATTGAACCAAATTCAAACCTAAACCAAATTGAATCAAACCAATGCCACCAATACATTTCAAATGGTCATATAAGCTTGACCCTTGGTTTGACCAATTTGACCAATTGGTCAACTTGACCCAAGTTGACCCATTTTGACCTAAATGGGTCATGAGCCAAATCACATCAAACCAACTCTAAATTCAATGAAACTTGACCTAACCCATTTTTCAAACATACTAAACATATTCAAATTGAAATCAAGGTCAAATGACCTTTTTTCCCCTAGGTCAAAGGGTAAATTTTGGCCAAATCCGCTTGGAATTTGATCAAATCCTCTCCATAACCACTTGGCACCCTCTTATTGGATCAAGTGAACACTAGGGAGTGTGGTGCACCCAACCCAATGGGTTTGGGTCAGCCCAACCTAGCCTACAGCTAAAACTAACCACTTGCATGAAATTAAGCAAATGGAATCCCTCCTCCACTTGATTTAAGCACATGCAAGCTCCCACTCCCTCTCGGCCAAACTAATTGCAAGGACACCCTAAATGGCTAACAAACTCACTCAAGGTGGTTAATTGGATCAAAATAGAAGGAAGAAGCTCATCCGATTGCTCAAGGGGAGATATACTCCCCTAATTTGAATTCATTCCATGAGTCCCTAATTGATTGAGCAAGAGGAAGCCGAGAAGTCATTTCCGCCTCCCAAGCTCTCTCAAGCAATTCCCATTTCCATTTTCAATTTTCATAGATTGAAAATAGGGGAGCTCCAGGCAAAATTAGACTTACTCCACACTTCAAATCAACCCAATTTCCCTTACAAGCTTCATTAGGAACCCCAATCGAACTTGCCCAACCCTTAATCCAAGCTCCAAAGGCAAGGGAGGTGCTACCTTGATCAAGAACAAGCTCAAGTCAAAGTGGAGTTGGCCTCTAGAAGGATCTACCCAATCTCAAGACCTCAAACTCTCAACAAAGCTTTGTCTCCACTAGGCGAAGCTTCTTCAAGTTAATCGAGCGCTGGTGAGGTTAGCCATTAAACCGAGCATAATATTAATATAATTTGGAGCTTTGTGAAGTGGATTTTCATCCCATGAAATTCTAGCCATTTGATCTATTTTCCTTTATACTTAGATGGAGTGGGTAAGTTTTGGGATCAATCTGAGCTCAATCGAGCCCAGATCATCCCCTAGAATATGGATGGATGTCCTCTCCCACACGAAAATATAGGGAAGGATCATGGGCCATCCATCCGCACATTTTGGATGGACGATCGTGATTAAGATGCATAGGATCCCATGTTTCATTCTTTAGAACTGTGACTTTAACCTCAGCCATCTTATCCTTGATCGAATGGGTGAGGAGAAAGTGTAAAAGCCACCATGGTGGTATTATGTGACAACTTTAAAATTGAATCTGTCGCCATGCATGAATGTATAGTGGTCCACATGGCAGATTAAACATTTAATTAGGCTATTAAATCACCTAATTAATCATGGAAACTTCCTAAATTCATATCTATGCCTAGAAAAATCAAAAAAATATGAAATAAATTGCATTAGATAGATAATTGAACATAGAATATTCTAAAAATGATTTCAATGAATTCGAATTGCTTTTCTAGATTTGGTTTTTTATTGGGAATGTTATTTTACTAATTACTCTAATTACTCCATTGATTAATCTCAAACTTCTTATGCATATAATTTGGGATGACCTCACGCCTCCCTAATTTTCTTGGGATTTATTGGTGGTTTAATTAGATGAATTTCTTCATTCCTAAATCACTCCTTAATGTAATTAAGCTTAATTAAGGTATAATTAGTGGTGGTTTAACCCTTTGAGTCAATTAAGTTTTAATTAAGTGAATATGAGGTTTAGAATAATTTTGGGATACTTTCCATAAGATATTCCTTAAACCCCTTTCTTCCTTAATCTAATTAAGGTTAATTCACTAATTACCCCTTAATTTCATAAAATTTTAAAACTTTCCTTAACTAATCTATCTTGGGTAGATGCTTAGGTGTTCAGAGACTAAGTACATGTTGACCTCATTTTTTAGAATGAGCTCTCAATCCCTCCATCTTAGGCTTAGGACTTCTCTTATACTTTAAGAGTTTCTTAGTCTTAGGACACATCTAGTAAGTGGACACTCAACCTAGCCCTAGAAGACTTAGAAGAGTTAGCCATAGGAATAGGTCATGCCTTAGGGGTGTTAGGAAAACTTCCTACCCTTAGCTTAAACCATTCCTCACTTTCCTTCCTTCAAGCCAAACTCCAAATCAATTCTATTTGATTTTCTCCAAACTCATATCTATTCCATGATTGAAATCCATGATTGAAATCTATGATTGAAACCCATGATCAAAATCCATCAAAATTTTCTAATCCTTAATCCTTCCTTAAGGACTTAACCTAAAATAATCAAAACCTATTCCAAAATCAAACTCAAATCAATCCAAAATCTAATCTAAGCCTTTCAAGTCAAAATCTTGAACTTAGCCAAATCAATTTCAAATCAAGCAAAACTCTTGATTTCTATTCATGATTCAATCAATCCTACCATCATGAGCTCTCTATATAAATCCAAACTTCAATCAAACAATCAAAACCTAGTTCAAAAATCAAACCTAAACCTTTCATATCCTTCCTTTGAATATGAAATCTTCAAATGGATCAAAATCCATTTGACTTCAAACCACTTGTAAATAGATTTATATTTCAATCATAAGTCCATATACAAGATCAACTTCAAAATCAGCTTTGACCAAATTTGACCCACTTAGGCTCACTTGACCCAAAGTGACCTAAAGTACCCTGAGCCAAATTTTGATCCTAACCAAATTTGATTAAACTCATATATCCCTCTCATCATGATCAACAATCACCATGGGATGATCAATCAATCAAATTGGGTCAAACCAAGTCAAACTGGGGTTGACCAAGTCAACACTTAGCCCAAAATGAAACCTAACATAGCCAAATTCCACCATAGGCCAAATTGATTGAAACCATTAATCTAAGTTCACTCATGACTTATGTTTGAACTTGACCAATCCAACATTTGAGCCTAACCTAATTGGCACTTGACCCAGTTGACCATTTGACCTAAAGGGTCAAAATGTGTCAAAACTTGATCTAAGCCAAATTGATTGAAACCAATGGGTGTCGATTCCAAATCACTTGGAACTTGACCAAAGCCTCAATTAACTAGACCCAACTTATTGACCTTAGACCCAACATGACCTAAAGGGGTCATGTTGAGCCAAATTGAAACTTAAATTGATTGGAAAAAGATACCAATCCACTCCATATGACTAACCAAACCTAAACTTACCCTACTTCAAATAGGTCAAATGGGTCAAATAGGTCAACTTGACCCATTTGAAATAAATGAAGTCATATGAGCCAAAACCAAACAATACCAAATTGAATCAAACCAAAGACACCAAAACATTTCAAATGGTCATATGAACTTCACCCAACCCTTGGTTTGACCCAATTTAACCTATTGGTCAACTTGACCCAAGTTGACCCATTTTGACCTAAACAACATGACCCACCAAATGAATTCCAAATCTCTTGAAACTTCTCCAAACTAGTTTCTCCACATACCCAACATATCCAAAGTGGAAAAATAGCAAAATGAGCATCCCCCTAGGCCATAGAACAAATTTTGGCTTAACCCATGGGTAATTTGGTCATACCCTCTTCACATTCACTTGAGGCTTTCCTAAAAGCTCAAGGGGACCTAGGGAGAGTGGTGCACCCAACCCAATGGGTTTGGGTCAGCCCATTTGGTCCCTAGACCAAACCACCTTATGTCAAAATTGAAATTTCAAACTCCCTCTCAAGCTCAAATTCATGCACATGGGAGGTTGGCAATCCACTCCTTGGCTGACCATGTGCACTCTAACTAATCAAACCCTGACCTGATCAATTGATCAAAATGTCATGTCCATTGTGCCGATCCTTCAAGGGGAGATATACTCCCCTAAACAAACTCATAATCCCCTAATTGGGTGATTGCTAGACCTAGGAGCCATCAAGAGTGATAGAGCATCCTAGAGCTCATTCCATTCTTCCATTTCTTAGTTTTCAAATAGTGAAAATAGGAGAAGGCAATTGAATTACCAACTTCTCCCACACTTCATTTCCTTCCAATTCCTTTTTGTAAGCACACTTAGGTGATGAAGTCAAGCTCACCTAAGTTGATTTCCAAGTTCTAAAGGCAAGGGAGGATAAAATTGGATCAAGGCTAAGCTCAAGCATGAGGTGACCCATAGAAGGATCCACTCAACCTCAAGTGCTCAAAACTTCAAAGCTTCATCTCAACCAAGCTCTCCAAGGTGATGATCACCTGTGAGGTATGGGATTTTTTGACCATTAAACTCAATGTGGTGTGGAGCTTTGTGAAGGAAATTTTCACCCCATTGATTTTTGACCATTGGATTTGTCGCTATCTGTCTTTAGATGGTGTGGGTTGAGATTGATTGGAATACATTCTAGATCTAGCTTGCATCTTTCCCTTGATCATGGATGATCCCTGTTGATCAAGGGGAAGAACTTAGATTATCTAAGCCATCCATCAGTGCATTTTAGATGGATGGCTGAGATAAGTCAGCACGTTTAAATTTCTTATTACTCATTTTAAAATGAAGGGAGATCCTTGGCTGTCCAATCTTTGATCGAACGGCGCAGGATTAAAGCGTGTGCACCTCCACCGCCATTTGGGATGTGATATTTAAGTGACCCCCTTTTGGCGTGATGCGTGTAAAGCGTGACCACACCATTGTGGCATGAGCCGATTAGTTAGTGATTAATAAAATGATTTAATTAATTCTTAATTCACTTAAGGATCTTCTAAAATTCATAACTCCTTATATAAAATTTAGAAAAATATGAAATAAAATTCTATGGATAGATAATTAAACCGAACATTTTAAAATTAATTTTGATGAGTTTTGAATTATGCTTTTCTCAATTTGGTTTTATTCAAAATTTATTTTTTATTACTTTTTAATTAACCCTGATTAATCCCAAATTTCTTGGGTATATTTTTTTAGATGACATGACTTCCTTAATTTTCTTGGGATTTATTGAAGGCTTGATTAGAAGAATTGCATATGGTTTTCTTAATTACCCTCCTTATATAATTAAGCATAATTAGGGTATGATTAGGGTTGATTAAGGTCAGATCCAGTGAGTAGGAGGTTTATGGAATATTTTTGGGGCATTTCCCATAAGCTATTCCCTAAACCCCCTTTTCTCTCCTTAATCTCCTCTTAATTAAGCATTAATTCATTAATATCCCATTAATTAAATTCTAAAAATTCTAAAAGTTCAGAACTTAATTAATCTACCTTGGGTAGATGCTTAGTGTTTAATAGCCTAAGTTCAATTGAAATCAAAACCCCATTCATAAGTATGAAAGGGTGTTTTGAAATTACTTAAGCTAAACCCCTTAGCTTAGTTAACTTTTAATTGTGAGCCAAATTGCATTAGACCATTTCATTATTAGGTGCATTACAAATTTAAATTCTTTGTGGGTTTTATGTCTACTCATTGGCTCATAATTATTTAGTTAATTCTTCTAAAGTGGTGTAGGTAAGGGTTAATTAAGTTACTTAATTCATACCTTAACCTAATCAACATAAAATGGATCTAATTATTTAAAAATTAAACAAAATATCAAACACATGTGGGAATGGGTTAGAAACTACAAACTCATCTCACCTTTTTAAAATTAAATCAAACTTCAAACTAAACAAAAATCACTTTGAATTCTTTTTGATTTATTCTAAATTTTCTTATTCTATGAGAATGTCTTTAGGATTTAAGTGAAGTGAGTTTGTTTACATGCTTTCATTGCTTTGGACCTTTTCCCCAACATGTTAAGTTGTATGTCATGTGATTTCATGCATTCATAATTTTGAAATTCAAATTTTAAAATGAAATTGTTTACTTTATGTCAAATTTGCATGTGTTGGCTAAAGTAAAAATATGAATGGATATTATCACTACTAAATCTAAATTATTTTTCAAAACACATAAATCAAATACCAAATCTAAAAGTATGGTACTTGATTATGAGTTTGCATGTGATAAATTACAAAGGTATGCTTAGCATAGGTTTCTTTTCTTTCTTATGTTGGCATAGTTTTGAATAGGAGTTAGTAAGATATAGGGTTCATTTGAAAAAGAACCCAACACTTATTTAATTCCATACCCTATTCATCTCTATGCTATCACCTAAGAAGGGTTGCCTATACTTTCATACATAAATTGCATAAATAAAAAAATTCATTAAATAACTTTTGCATTCTTATTTTCTATTTCATTTCTTATACATATGTTTGTATTTAAGGAAAGTGGTATATTAGACAACCCGAGGTTGTGAGGCTTTAAAGAACTAAGTAGTCTTGTACCTTACACCTCTGGTTAACAATGGCGTTTTACTCACTTATGCCTTTCTTACTTTCATGTGTGTATGTGAAAATTTGGATAAGGAAAACCCTTTCTACTTAAGAAAAATCTTGCATATTCAACTTCTAAATTTTCTTAAATGGATTACTTAGCATGCATCATAAAGTGTGTTAAATACTCTCATTTTCATGTATAGATATGCTTAGGGTCCATCCATGTGCATGTTATATATGTTGGGAAAGAAATGAAGTAATGTATGTGTGTTATGTGAATTTTGATTCATTTTATTTAATCTTGAAATGCCTTTCTTTTTGAATAGGTTTGTTTAGATTTTTTTCTAAACTTAGTATTAATTAAAATATTTAATCAAAATATTCACCTAAATGAAAATAAAATGTGAATCTACTTTAGAAATTACCTAGGTTAGGGAAGGAAAGAGAAGTTATCTTCTCTTTCCTCTCTCTTAGTAATTAATTATAGGATCCACTTAAAATAAATCAAAACATGAAATAAAATAAACCCAAAATAACTAAACAACTTAAATGAAACCATCCTCTAATTTGAACATGTTCTTCACACTTAGAAACTTTAAACCTAAAGCCTTAGCTAAGCATACCACACAAGCCTTCAAAGACACATTAGCCTAAGTCACCACTTCTTAGGTTAGGTTGATGCATGGTTTGATGTTTGTTTTTTTTTGTGATATATGTTTTAGACTGATGTTAGGGTGTATGCTCATTAGAATGAATGGTAGAATGTTCTTAATCTAACTATTCTTTTACAGGGATTGTGCTAGGGGTTATCATAAATAAAAATATAAATGCTTTTGCAGGTGCTTTATACCCCTAAGCATAATCCATAGGCCAGGTGGACCATGTGTGGGGTGAGAAGTCATATACATGCTTGGGATTTATGTGGTGTGTTTTAGCTAACCTTTATTTTGCATGTGTTAGTTAGATTTCCACTTTTCCTTTTCATGTAAATTTGTATAATTAGGATTTTGGAATGATTGTTATGGGATTAAGATGAGCATTAGTCATAAGATCTATCTTATGCACCATGTGATTCTTTGGAGCATCCACTTTCCAACCATCAAAGAAGGAACCAAAGAAGAAACAAGAAGAAGAAAAGAAGAATAAAGCTTGAAGACCCCATAATGAATTCTTTGCTTAATTGTAATTTAATTCATTTGTAATCTGGGTTATATAAGAGTAGAGCTCGGCTACCTACATTTGATATTTTCGAGTTTGTGTAGTGGTGCTTGACCACAACGGCCTATTAATCTTTTTTCAATTAGCTTTATAAATTGATTGATGATTTGTTTAGCTTTTTGCATTAACTAACATGATTTTCCTAGTTTCTTCCTTATTTTATGTATGGCCTGGATGTGGATTAGGCTCTCTAGAAAAAAATAAATCTTTTACCCAACTTAACAACTCAAATAAAAATTAAACAACTCATAACCTCATCTAAAGCTTAGGTTTAAAATCAAGATAAATGAATTAGCAACCCCTTAGCTGGATGAGCATTTCTTTTGTAATATCATGAACAAATGAATCTTATTTCACTTGTGATTTGAGGGCTTCCACCTTTGCCAGAGGAACTCAGCTTGACTTTTGAGTGCCGTGGTGGAAACTCACCTCTTACCTTCTCACTAATTTTGGCCAATAACCTTCTTTCTGATGCATTAGTCATATGAATCCTATCAGCCTAAGCCAAAATAATTGCCCAAAATGAAAATAAAATGAAATTTGAAATTGCATTAGATTTAGTTCATTTGAAGCATGTCTCTTTACATGATCTAGTCTCTTTAGGGAGTTAGTTTAATGACTTAGTCTCTTTCTAATAAATAACAGCCTAGCTATCTTGCATAAGCATAAAGACTTGCCTACATGTATTTAAAATTGTAAGAGGAGTTAGTTGGCGGCCACCCCCAAGCGGTTGTTAGTCCAAGCTGTGGCATGGCTAGTCCTCTCTTATGGAGGTAAACTAATTACCCATTTTTTCCTTAGATTTATGTTGTGCTTTCGGCCCTCACCGAAGCTCCCTAGATTTAGGTTCTGAGATTGCTTCTCCCCTTTGTGGGCCATCAGCATAATTTCTCACCTCTTAGGCATTTTCTTAATCTTGTGTTAACAAATCTTAAGTCCTAAAATTCTAATGAAAAATGTAACTCAAATAAACTAAATCAATTTAAAAAATGTAAAGCTCAACTATAGAATAGTTTGAGGTGCTCGATAGGTTTCCTAGCACCGTGGGTATCTCCTACTTATCTCCCATTTTAGCTTTGATAATAACTTCCTCATTTGATCAATCCCATTTGATCTTCAAACACAAACCAATCGATTGATAGTCCTTTCCTATTGAAATCTATAAAGACAATGATCATTTATCTTAATTGAGAGTTTTCTAAAGGATCCTATCCATTAGGATGTAATTAACTATGGGGGCTTGCCCCTTAGGAACTTAACGAACGTTTAAAAAACCTACTTTTACTTTTCATGTAAAGTGTGAGAAGAATCTCTCGTACATACATATACCCATCGCCCCTGAGTCCTTATTGAGGTAATTAGGTCCACTTAAGGGTAGTGACTTCTATCTATCAAGATAGTATACTATTCCTTGATGACATACTCGATCACCTGAATAAGTACATCTGTAGATCTATGTGTCATCCTAAAATGAAAATTTTCTATAAGGGTCTTGTCCTCTTTCATTTCTCACCAACAGATTCGAAAGGCAACTCCCGATTCCTTCATAGGAATTTTTCTCCACATATTTTTCTGGCGACTCCGCTGGGGATGGTTCCTCTCTCCATCTTTGGTAAATGATCATTGTCTTTGAGTATCGATAGTGGGTTTGTACTTTGGAATCCAAGACCATCCTTCTTTCCATTGGCACTCTAGCTTATTCAGCTCGAGTTGAAAGCAGCCAACATCTTTAGGTTTTAGGCATTCCTCATTGGTTGGTCTTAAAACTCCCGTTGGGTTCTCCAATGAGTTCAAAATGAAAAGATCTAAATAAAAAAGAGAAAACATCTTAAAGACTTCCTCCTTATCTTTTTTTTTTATAAGGAAAGGTTCATCCTAAAAAAATTAATCTTCCATAAAGAACTTTTCTTTTCAAAAGCACCTTTTCAAAATGCACTTAATAAAATATTTTTTTTGTTTGTCACCTTCATTTAACAATTCCCATAATTTTTACATGAAGGGATTTTCAAAAATAAAATTAATAATATGTTCCAAAAGCACAAATGAACATCTTCTTTCAATTCACTTTGATGAAGATTTCATTTTCAAAATAAAATGAACAATCATCTTTTCCACAAATCACAATCATAATCATAAAGTTTTCAAAATGCACACATGAATTTTTCTATTCAATACACTCACACTTATTGAATGGAAAGTTCATTTGTAAATAAAATTAAACTTTCCAAAAAGAACACAAAAACACCTTCAAAAAGCAATAATCACACACAAAAATTTTATATTTCAAAAATAAGATTGATCTCCATTCTACATACTTAAATTTGTTGAACGAAAGTCATCTTTTCAAAACATTAAAACTTCAACAATCATATTTCAAAAATGTTTCAAACATACATTTTGAACTTCATTTAGCATAATCAAATTTGCTAAGTGAAGTTTCCAAATCCAAAATCAAAATCAACAATCATATTTCAAAATTTTCTAAACACCTTTGGAACCTCACTTAACATACCCAAATTTGTTAAGTGAAGTCTCCAAATCCCAAAATTCAAAATTTTTTAAAACACATTTTAGAATTTCATTTTGCATAATCAAATTTTCTAAGTGAAAATTCAAAATCAAAATCAACAATCATATTTCAAAATTTTCAAACAATATTTGGAACTTCATTTAACATACCCAAATTTGTTAAGTAAAGTTTCCAAATCCAAAATTCAAAAATTTTCAAAACACATTTTTGGAACCTACCTTAACATACCCAAATTTGTTAAGTGAAGTCTCCAAATTCAAAAAAATCAAAATTTTCAAACACTTTTTGGAACTTCTTCCCTTTGCATACCAAATTTACTAAGGAGAAGTTTCCATTTTCAAAATCAAAATGAAATCAAAATTTTAAACCCAACATTTGGAATTTCATTTAGCATACTCAAATTTGCTAGGTGAAGTTTCCATTTCATTAAAAACCAAGTGGGACTTCATCTTTAGCATATCAAATTTTCTAAAGTTGAATCTCCACTTTTAAATCACCTCAAAAATAAAAGAAAACACTTAGGATTCCCATAGCATACCAAATTTGCTAAGGATGCTACCCCTTTTCAAAAATCAAAACATTTCAAACAAATGAAACACTTAGGATTTTCTTAGCATACCTAAATTTGCTAAGAATCCTATTTCCAAAATTAAACAAAACACACTTGGATTCTTCTAAGCATATACCTAAATTTGCTAAGTAAGAAGTCCAAATTTTTCAAAATCAAAACAAATTTCACAAAAAAGAAACAATCATTTTCAAACACTTTGCTTAGCATACCTAAATTTGCTAAGTAAGCAAGATTCCAAAACAATCAAACAAAACAAAGTCATTTGGCCCTTACTTTAACATACCTAAATTTGTTAACGGAAAGGGCCCTCAAAATCACAAATTCAAATTCAAAACAAAAATTCAAATGAATCTATGGAAGCATCCTATCAAAAATTTTGAATCCATATTTCAACATACCTAAATGTGTTGGAGTTGGATTCATATTCAAATTCCTCTTTCAATCAATCTTATTAAATCTATTTGAATCCCACTTAACACTTTCAAGTTATTGGATGTGGGTTCAAATTTTTGAATTTCAAAATTCAAAAAATCTACGAAGACTGAAATCTGATACAAGTTCATTTCTCATTATAGATTCTTTATAGTACCGCCTACTATAGCTTTTGGAAATGGATGGTTCTCAAAAATATGTCTTCACCTTCCCCCACTGTATGGATCTAGCTTTAGATCAAGCTGACTTCCCCCATTTGGACCATACTCACCTGATTCACCTTGGTTAGGGATCTGAGGGAGCTAGAATCACTTATGAGGGAATTCCCTTCACCACAGTCAGCAAGACGAAGGTGACCGGGTAGAAGTCGATCATCAGGATAGACTTACCTTCTGATTATGATGTCTCCTCACTAAAGAGAAAAGCTATGGTAGTACACGACTTCGAGATTATAGTGCCAATGTAACCGCACCCCATAGCTTGCAGCTTCATCCCAGAGTTTTCCATGTTGCCCCAATACGGGCTGGTACCCTAACATCTATACCCTCCAACAGTAAGGCTCCCCTAATTTTAGGGCTTTCCTCCTCCACATTTGAGTATGGGTCTAGCTCGCACTCCTCCCATCCTACCTGTACCTATCATAGGAATAAGAACTGTATGACCAAACAGTTCCACACTCAGATAGTTAGGGAGCTAGAGGCAACAGCTCGATCTACCATGGATGAGTCTCCCATTATCACTTCACCACTGGTTACAAAAACCAATTACATCCTCTCTCTGGATCTGATAGAGAAGATGCCAGGAGGATCCATTCATCACCTCCTCCAGTGATGCACTTGCAGCCAGTAATTTCTAGGAGTAAGAGGTCATATGATGGCCTCCACTCTGTCCTATGCTAGGTAGGTGGAGCATACGGACGCTCAGAGTTTGGTACTCACTTCGATCTTTGATCTATTATACCCCGTAGCATTGGGAGGCAGATTCATCAAGAGAGGCCTGCGAGGCCCATACATTACATGTTATTAATAGAGAGCGACGGAGGTTCAACCGTCAGTCGGCTGCTTCTTCTTTGATAGATTTTTCACTGTGGAGGGAAGTTCCTGCAGAGTCGGGTGTCTCCACCCCACCGCTCTACCCCTCATTCACCTTCGTGAGTGTAGGTTACAGCATCTCACATTCCATCTAAGGCCATGAAGGCCACATCCAGGGAAAAGCGCACCCCATTGGTGATCCAGCTATGACCAAGGGATCCTACCCCTTCTACACCACCGATTGTGGTAGGGAGGAGCTCTTCTGCTTGACCTTCTACTGTAGTGGTGGTACAGAAAGAGTGGCGACCCCGAAGAATCGTGGTCGTTCCTTCACTAAGTCTGCCCATACAGCCAGATGTGGAGATGGTGACAGTTATCACTGATAATCCAGATGATAATTCAGTTGTAACAGTGGTAGAGGAACATCATAGGATTGTTATTCCTCTTACAACCAGTAGTAGTTAGGAGTATCATTCATCTAGTAAGTACAATCCATGTAAGATTTACTCCCCAATGATAAGCGAGGTCTAGTGCCTCTCAGTGAATGATAGCGATCACACCGGTCAACACAATCTGTTTGTACCTGGTGAGTTAGATCATTCCTTAGATGAGATAGTTTCACACTATTTTATGGAGAAGAAGGAAATATTGGGGTATGCCTGGTCAGACGAAGAGAGAGTCAGCTTCGATCCCAATGAAGATGACTTAATAGGGGATTCAACTGGAGTATGCATGGTCGATACTAGAGGATCTCATCTTTGGGAACAACAGGCCATGGAAGGTGATGAGGTTGACCAAGAGGATACCACAGAATTAGGCCAGCACCTCTGACCTCAGTTGAGGTGAAAGGATGAGTAGATTGATAGGATGACACATTAGTTACAGGACTTATTAGCATCAGTGTCAGTGCTTTAGAAATAAGCCCCACCAATTCATCCTATTACAATTGATGTCAGTCAGCCTGAGTTAGTGTATGTCTTAGACCCAACCAAGACTATACTTCCCGTAGAGTAAGGTAGCACTAGCCTGTATAGGAAGGTAATGGAAAGTACCTCCATATAAGAAAAATATCTAAAATCCATGGTTGAGCAATAGGTGAAGGAAGCTTTGGCTCAAGCCCAAGGTGGATCATCGGTTCCAAAGGGTAGACCCTACTTTAAGGAATTTGATGTTATCCAATATCCCAAGGGTTTCGTGCCTCCTTCCTTCATAAGCTTTGATGGCAGTGAGAATCTGAGGTAGCACATAGCTCACTTCAGGGCCAGTTGTTGCAACACGAGTGGTAGCAATGCTTTACTCTTTAGACTCTTTGTCAATAGCCTAGCGGGTAATGCTTTTGATTGGTATGTTGAACAATCGAATAGTTCAGTAAAGAAATTTGCTAAGTTAGAGCAACTGTTCATCAAGAGATTTTCTAGAGCTCAACAAAGGGTTACTATAGGTGATCTAGTTGTAGCACAACAACACCCCGATGAGTCACTTGTTGATTATATTCTCGATGGCATAACTTGAGTATGAAGTGTGAACCACAGCTGTCTGAACAGCATGCCATTGAGATTCTCTTAAAGAATATCCATGACCTGGTCTCCTTCATACTTAAGGGATTCACTATCAAGACATTTGAGAAGCTAATCAATAAGACTATTAGTCTACAAGGAGAGGCCAAACAATTTCCTTTTCAAGATCAATTTCCCAAGCAGAAATCCCAAAAGGTCTATGAAAAGAAACCTAGAGCAGTAGCAGTGGTTGACAAGGGGAAGCAGCCAGCTAGAGATCAATCCGAGAGACCATGACCTCAGCAACCTCCACCTCCTTTGCCACCACCGAGGCAACCCCACCGGCCTCCACCACAGCCTCCATGACCAGTACAACCACCGCCTCATCCATACCACCACCACCAGCGACATGCATACCCACCCAGTAGCTATGGTCCACCTACTCTTTTAGATAAGTTAAACAAACCTTATTCTTTTAAGAGGGAGGTATTTAACAAGATATTTATGAATCTCTTAAAGAAACCTGATTTTCAGCTACCCGAGCCTAGGAGACCGGAGGAAGTAGGCAAAAGTATGATCCAAACTTTTTCCCTTACCACCATATGCTAGGCCACATTTTGGAGGATTGCTTCACATTCAAGGACCGGCTTGAACACACTTTCAAGACTGGTGATGTAGTTATCCCAAAGAAATACATTATGGGACAACCTTCTAGTTTCATTAGGATAATCTTTGGGGATACAAGCGATCCTACTCAAACCAAAGAAGGTTGGGAAATTTCTTTTTCTAAAACCTCTAAGAAAATAATTAAGAAAATCAAGAAGCTTTCCTTGCAGGTTCCTGAGTCTGCTCAAACCTCCAACACCAAGGAAGGTTTGCAAGTTGTCAGTGCCAATTCTAGGAAAGTGAGAGCTCAGTAGCAGTAGCAACAACATATGTCAGCCCAAGATAGCCCTTTAGCTCAGCCACCAACCATGTCCAGCCTCCAGCCTTCAGTTGTAGCTTCCACACTAGTGACTTCTTCTATTTCAACTAGCTTTTCTAGTTTTTCTACTAGTATAACTCTTGCATCAGTAGATAAGGGAATCAAATCCCTTACTCCACTCACTCTACTTGAATTCTACATTGTACCCCCAAATAATTTCAAGAAATTGAAGAATAAAGCTACTTTGAATTACATCTGTGTCTCTTCTGATGAGTTATCTTCTTCTATTCCTAACGATAACTCTTCAAGTCTAACTAACTACAATAATTTCTATTTTTCTCTTTTTAATTCAAAGTTGGAATTTCTAACTCTGAATACTATGGGTTCACCTCTTAAGATATACTTGGAATCATATGATTCTGAGAGTCTCATAGGAGAAGTTGTAGGTGAGCATGAAGTGCAGGTAGAACCTTCCACCACCTTGCCTCCAGAGATTACCGAAGTCAACCTCCGTAGTGGAAAGGTTTTACCTCCTAGGGCAGCACCTCAAGATAAAGGGAAATAAGTCATTGGTACTGAAGATCGAGAATCCCTTCCATAGGTTGCTCCACCCTTGGATATGCTTGTGGAAGATCAGCCGAAGGTGGACTACAACATCCTTTCTCATCTAAGAAAGTTTCCATCTAAGCTAAGCATATACAATGCACTTGTCTTATCTACTGAGATGAGGGAATCAATAATCAAGGCCCTCCTTGATCTTGAAATATGCTTAGCTCAGCTGAACACTATAGGTGAGGAAGCACATTATGCAAAAGAAGCCCAATGGATCACCTTCACAGATGAAGACCTCCTTCTAGGGGACTTGGAGCACAACCGTCCCCTATACATCACAATCGACTTGGATAGCAGAATCACCAGGGCTCTCATGGATTCAAGTGCATCGGTGAACATTATGATTCTAAAGACCCTTGCCTATTTGAAGATCGTCATCTCTACACTTAGAGAAGATAGGATGATTTTGAGATGAGATGATTCAATGATCAAGGTGAGCGGGCTTTAGGTTCTATAGTGTTACCTTTGGAAATATGTGATTGGAAGACTGAAAGTAAGTTCTACATCATTGATTCGAATACTTCAATCACTACTTTGCTTGGTAGGCCTTAGATACATCAGAACAAGATTATTCTCATCAGTGCATCAAGTTCAGAAAAGATGGAATTGAATACCATGTTAATGGGGATGAAAAGCCATTTTTAGTTAGAGAGGTTGAGATTTATGAGGATGCAACCTACTATCTTCCTCAAAACACCCTTTCTCGTGAACTTGGACAAAATTCAAATACAAATACAAAAGTAAAAGAAAATGAAGTAAAAGGAAAGATAAAAGAAAATGAAAAGAAAAATAAAAGTCCAAGTGCACAAGAAAAGGGAATTGAAGAAGAAATAGATCAGCATATCACATTCCACCCACATTTCATTCCATCATATAGACATGTGGGTAGAATGGCTCAACCTCCACCAGGCAGAGGTAGAGGTAGAAACAGAGGCAATTCCACAGGTGGGAGCCCCCCTAGTTAGCCTTCAACCAATAGAGGTCGTGTCCCAGTTCATAGGAGTATCCCTACAATTCACATAGACTCAAAATCCAGCTCAGAGGATGAGCCTAATGTGATTAGTATACCAGCCAACCCCTCTCAGCGGGTTCCATTGGAGGTGACTTTTGATCCAAACAGAGACGAAGATCAGGCCTCCAAGTATCAGGTTTATGTGAAACTATTAGGTAGCAGTTAGGAACCTTAGCTCTAACCTCACTTACATCTTAGAAAATTGAAGGTTTAGTAGTTAAGGAAATCCCTAAGTCTTCCAATGACATAAAGTAGAAGAAGTTCATTTTGGGTTCATCATCCTTAAGTCCAGAGCTTGATGTAGGACTTAAGGAAGATACTTTTAAAGAATTAATGGAATTACCTTTTGACTTTTACGTACCTTATGTTCGAAATCTTATACAGAAAGGTTTAGTTCCTCACACATGGTTTAAGCACAGGTCAGAATACTTTGAAAAGCTATGGAATAATACATGCAGGGAAGCACAATCTAGAGCAAGATAAGGATTCAGTACAGTGGGTCTAGTCGATGACAAAGATTATTGCCTAGTTATTACTAACCATTTAGAGTCCGACAGTTTCTTCTCACATATCCCCAACACTATAAAAATGTGTGTTTAGAAGCTTCAGATGATCTAGATGATCTCCAAGTCAAAGAGACACTGTCAGAGTTTGAAGAAGAGATTCATTCAATAATAGACAAGCTTAAAGAAATCTACCTTAGGATAGAAGAAAATCCTCGCCTGACATATATCAGTTCATTACTGAATGAAGAAGAAACTAATGACTTAGTTAGGCTATTGACTGAGTTTAATGACTACTTCACATGGAGTTATGAACAAATGCCAAGATTATCTCCTGATGTAGCAGTCCACAAGAAAGCAATAGACCCTAATGTTACCCCTATTATGCAAGCTCCTAGACGCATGCGATTAGAAATTGAATAATGGGTCATTTCTGAAGTCAAAAAACTGATCGATGCTGGTTTCATCAGGGAAGAAAAATATCCTACTTGGTTAGCTAGTGTCGTCCTAGTTAAGAAGAAGAATGGACAAATTTGAATTTCCATCAATTTTAGGGACTTAAACAAGGCATGTCCTAAAGATGAGTTTCCTCTTCCTATACCAGAATTAATGGTGGACATTGCCTCATCTCATGCAGTCTTCTCTTTCATGGATGGGTCATCTGGCCATAACTAAATCAAGATGTCTCCTAAAGATGAAAGAAACACTGCTTTCTGAACTTCGATCAGAATCTTCTATTATAGAGTCATGCCTTTTGGCCTTAAAAATGTTGGTGCTACATACCAACGAGACATGACTCAAATCTTCAATGAACTCATACATCATCAAGTTGAGTGCTACATTGATGATCTAGTAGTCAAAGGCTTATAAAAGGAAGACCATCTCTTTAACTTGAGAGTAGTTTTCAAACGGTTAGGTGTGAGAGAACTCGAGAGGCATCCTATTCCTTTTAACACTTGCATAAAATAAACACATATCTTTTGTGTTGTGCTATTTTTATGTGGGAGCAATCCCCTGTGGCACTCACTGATTAGCTACTCTAAGTTAGGTCTACATGCTACCTTCCTACTATGTCACCCTAGTGGTCACTTATTTCGAGGATGTGAGTCCCCACACTTTTTTTCTAACTTGACCATTGCAAACCAACGAGCACCTTCTTATTATGGTAGGCTTCACTGCCCAGTCAGTAAGCTATCTCATGCTAACTTTATTTAAGAAGATGTGAGTCCCATGCTTTCTTCTTGAACTAGCCATCATGCACTAACTAGGTCAAGTATATTTGAGGTTTACGGAAAGTTTCCCAGAGGCACCTTTCCTCTCGGCTATGTTTGAGTTGATATAAGTCCTCCAATGGCATTTGCTTAGTATTCCCCCTAACTTGGATGGCACCTGTTGAGCTAAAGACAGACTATCATAGCAATTAGTTGCAAACTGATGGGCACCTTAGGTTAGTTGATGTTCGTTATGCCGACAGTGACTCACCTAGTGAGTACACCACTCTTCGCAGATGTGAATCCTAAAGCTTTCTCCTTGAGCTGGACATCGAATACCTATTTGATATATGACTAGCAATCTCATCTTCTCCAAGGTTTTGGATTAAGCCCTTAGCGGCCCCTCCCCCTGGGGGCACTATATTTGGATGACTTCTTTTGCAACCCCATTTAGACATTACCTGAATTACTCTTGGATTGGACAGTCCCGCTTTCCTAGTAGCCACCCTTGTGGTTGGAGAATTTGTTCAGCGGGTGCGCAAATTCTCCTTTGGTTCAATAAATTTGAGTTAGGTATAGGCTGATATAAGCTCCTTCTCAGTTTGATCCCTAGTAAACCAACTGGGTCCACGTTAAAACAAACTAAACTAACAAACAAATTTAATTTGCTTGTGGATTAGTAATTCAAGCTCCCAAAGGGCCCCTTTTCCTAAGTAGGCATCCTATTATTAGGGCAGTGTCCGTAGAACTCCCAATAGGAATTGCCTGACTACCTGAGTTGAGATGAGTCCCCAGGTCAGCACTCACTCCGTAGTCACCCTTAAGTCGGGTTCAATCTATTTTTCCATAAGCAAGTTACCCCATCATTCATTCTGCATTGGAAGATGTATGACTATGATGCATTCTTCCTAGCATGAATGTTGCAAACCGACAGGCAGCCCTAGGTCAGGTTCAATTTATTGCCAAAAATAACCGATCACCCTAGTTGTCTTTTGTAGTGGAAGATGTGAGTCCCTGAGATTTTTTCCCTTGAATTGATCATTGTAAATCAAAAGGCACTCCTTTGGTCGGATAGCTCTCCCATCGACTGAGAAGCTATTCCCTTTGGTTCAGTAAATCTGAGATAGGCCTAGGCTGATATAAGCTCCTTCTCAGTCTGATCCATCACAAACCAATGTAATCCATTAAAACAAATCTAGAAAAGAAATCAATCTTGACAATCTTCGAGCTGATCTAAGTCCCCCAGCAGCATTCACTCAAAAGTCAGCCCTAGGTCAGGTTGATTTGTTATCCAAGGCAAACAATCACCCTAATGGTTCCTTATTTTGAAAAATATGAGACCCCGTGCTTTCTTTCTAACTTGACCATTGCACACTGAAAGGCACCCCCATGGTTGGATAGTCCTACCTTATGGTTAGTAGACTACTCCCTTGGATTAAACTGAGAGCCTAGACTTCCATGGCCTACTCGCACCCATCGTAAATTAATGGGACCCATCAAAATAAACTAAAAAATGAAATTAATCTTGACTATCTTTGAGTAGATCTAAGTCCCCCAATGACATTCACTCAATAGTCAGCCCTAGGTTATGTTCGATCTGTTGCCTTGCCAGTAGATTATCCCAGTAACTAGTCCCTACTTTGGAGGATGTAAGTCTACTATGCTTTCTTCCTAGTACATTTGTTGCATATAAAAAGGCATCCCATTTGGTTGGCTAGTCCTACTATGTGTTTAGTAGACTTCCCCTTTGGATTGGTAAATCTGAGTCAGGCTTAAGCCACTTTGGCACAAACTCAGTGCGATCCATCGAAAACCAACATCCAAATCAAAATCCAAAATCAAAAAATCAAATGAAATAAACAAAACAAAATAATCAATCAATCCAAATCAAATCTTTTGCTCCTCCTCAGTGAAATGAAAATCTTCTAATCCCTTAGTGGATTTCATAACCTTTCCTCCCTTATGGACGACTTGAACTTGCCTCCCTAATGGAGAGTTTACATTTCCATCCTTAGTGGAGTCAAAACAAACACAAATAAACAAATAATAAATTGAAGCAAATTCAACCCTTTTCCCCAGCCGAACTTAATTAAATAAATCAAATTTCTCTCCCCAGTAAGACTCAAATCAAATCAAACCTCTCATCCACTTGTGGATGACTTGAACCTGCTTCTCTAGTGGAAGGTTCACTCTATCCCTAGTGGACCTCCTCTGTCGACATGAGTAGTCACATGCGCTTTCTAGATTTTCTACACCTTGCCAAGAGTAGATCGCCACGGTGCTGCACCGGTCTGCCCACCATCATTGTGTATTTATTTTATTCTCATTATCTCATATTTAGAATAGGTCTTAAGACCTTGTAGAAAAAAATTTATTCATTTGTTTTGAAATTTTAAAGCCTGACACAAGATGAAAGATGGATTTTAAAAATTTTTATATTTTGAACCACATTACTTTTTCTTCCTTCAAGTCAAACTCAAATTCCAATTGATTTTTTCTCAAATCAATTCCAACTTGATTACTTTTTTTCAAATGATTGAAATCCATGATCAATTCTATATGATTTGATTGAAATTCTAAAATATTTCTTAAGTCCTTTGATTCCCTCTTAAGGACATAGCCCAAATCAAATCCAAATCACTTCAAATTCATGAAATTTTCTGACAACTCATTTATATTCTCATTTTAATTCACATATATAAATGAGATATAAATTCAAATCAATTAACCTAATTTCTAAAATCAAATCCAAATTCTAAAAATCTTTCCCAAGTCCCTTTGATTCCCTCTAAAGGACTTAGCCCAAATCAAGTTCAAATCACTTCAAATTCATGAAATTTTCTCGTAACCCATTTATATTCTCATTTATATTCACATATACAAATGAAATAAAAATTTAAATAACCAAAACCAACTCCAAAAATAAAACTCAAATTCAAACAAAATTCAACCTAAGCCTTTCAAATCAAACTCTTGAACATAGCCAAATCAATTTCAAATCAAGCTAAACTCTTAATTTTTCTTCATGATTCAATCAATCCTTCAATCACAATTCTAAATATAAATACAAACGTCAATGACTTAACCATAACTCAATTCAAAAATCAAACCCAAATCAAACTCATGTTCACCCTTTGAACTTGAAATTATTAAAAGAATCAAAATCCATTTCACTTCAAATCTCTTGCAAATGGATTTATATTTCAATCATACGTCCATATATTAGTTCAATCAAACTCAAATCAATCTTTGACTAAGCCATTTGACCCACTTAGGCTCACTTAAGCCAAAGTGACCTAAAGTACCCCTTATGAGCCAAATTCTAATCCAAACCAAATTGGATTAAACTAAGCCCATCTAAGCCTCTCATCATGATCAACAATCATCATGAAATGATCAATCACTCAAATTGGGTCAAACCAAGTCAAACCTAATGGTTGACCAAGTCAACACTTAGCCAAAATGAAACCCAACATAGCCAAAATTCACTATAGGCCAAATTGATTGAAACCATTGATCAAAACTCATTCATGATCAATGTTTGAACTTGACCAAGTCAACATTTGAGCCTAACCTAGCCCAATTAGCCACTTGACCCAAGTTGACCCAACTTGACCTAAAAAGTCAATATGTATCAAAAATTGATCTAAGCCAAATTGATTGAAACCAATGGGTCAAGTTCATTCTAAATCACTTGTTGAACTTGGCCAAAGCCTCAATTGGCCAACTAGACCTAACCTAGCCCAATTTGACCATGAACTCAACTTGACCTAAAAGGGAAATTTGGGCCAAACTAAAATATAAACTAAAATGATTGAAAACAAAGATACTAATCCATTTCATATAACCAATGAAACACGAACCAACCCATGACCTGGCCCAAATAGGTCAAATTGGTCAAATTGGTCAACTTGGCCCACTTGACCTAAATGAATTAAATTGAACCAAATACAAACCTAAACCAAATTGAATCAAACCAAAGCCACAAAACATTTCAAATGGTCATATAAACTTGACCCAACTCTTGGTTTGACACAATTTGACCAATTGGTCAACTTGACCTAAGTTGATCCATTTTGACCTAAATGAGTCAACATGAGCCAAATCACATGAAACCAACTCCAAATTAAATGAAACTTGGCCTAACCCATTTTTTAAACATACCAAATATATTCAAATTGAAATCAAGGTCAAATGAACTTTTTAACCCTAGGTCAAAGGGTAAATTTTGGCCAAATACAGAATTTGGTCAAATCCTCCATAATCACTTGGCACCCTCTTAGTGGATCAAGTGAACTGTGAGCACCCAACCCAATGGGTTTGGGTCACCCAACTAGCCTAAGGCTAAAACTGACCACTTGCATGAAATTAAGCACATGGAATCCATCCTCCACTTGATTTATACACATGCAAGCTCCACTACTCCACTACTCTGGCCAAATCGATTATAAGGACACCCTAAATGGCCTAACAAACCCACTCAAGGTGGTCAATTGGATCAAAATGGAAGGGAGAAGCTCAGTCGTCCGATTGCTCAAGGGATAGATATACTCCACCTAATTTGAATTCATTCCATGAGTCTCGAATTCGATTGAGCAAGAGGAAGCTAGAGAAGTCATTTCCCATCCTCCCAAAGCTCTCTCAAGCAATTCCCATTTCAAGGTGGAGTTGGCCTCTAGAAGGATCTACCCAATCTCAAGACCTCAAACTCTTAACAAAGCTTTGTCTCCACTAGACGAAGCTTCTCCAAGGGAATCGAGTGTCAGTGATTACCTCCAGCGAGGTTAGCCATTAAACTGAGCATAATTTCAATATTATTTGGAGCTTTATGAAGTGGATTTTCATCCCATGAAATTCTAGCTATTGGATGTGTTTACCTTTATGCCTTGATGGTGTGGGTAAGTTTTGGGATCAATCTGAGCTCAATCGAGCTCGGATCATCCCATAGAAGATGAACGGATGTCCTCTTCCACAGGGAAATATAAGGAAGGATCATAGGTTGTCCATCCGCACATTTTGGATGGACGACCATGATTAAGATGCATAGGATCCCACGTTTCATCCATTAGAACCATAGCTTTAAGCTCAGCCGTCTGATCCTTGATCGGATGGGTGAGGAGAAAGCGCGTAGCACCGTCGCCACCATGGTGCTATGATGTGGCAACTTTAATATCAAATCCCACAGCACCACATGGAAAGTGCATGCCACATCAGCAGTCCATGTGGTGCCTACGGGATTAAACATTTAATTAGGCTGTTAACTCACCTAACTAATCATGGAAACTTTCTAAACTCATATCTAAGCCTAAAAAAATCAGGAAAAATATGAAATAACTTGCACTGCATAGATAATTGAACATAGAATATTCTAAAATGATTTCAATAGATTTGGAATAGTGCTTTTCTGTAGATTTGGGTTTTATTGGGAATGTTATTTTGTTAATTACCCTCTAATTACTCCACTGATTAATCTCAAACTTCTTCAGCATAAAAGGTGGGAGAACCTCTGCCTCCCCTAATTTTCTTGCAATTTATTGGTGGTTTAATTAGAGGAATTTCTTGTTCATTCCTTAATCACTCCATTAATGTAATTAAGCTTAATTAAGGGTATAATTAGTAGTTTAACCCTATGATTGAGTCAATTAAGTTTTGATTAAGTGAATATGAGGTTTAAAGAATAATTTTGGGGTACATTACTTAAGATATTCCTTAAACCCCCTTTCTTCCTTAATCTAACATTTATTAAGGGTTAATTCACTAATTACCCCTTAATAAATCTCATAAAATTTTAAAACTTTGTAGGACTTAACTAATCTATCTTTGGTAGATTCTTAGGTGTTCAAGAGCCTAAGTACATTAAGGAAATCAAAATCCTACTCACATGTGTGAGAGGGGTTATGAAAGTACTTAAATTAAACTCCTTAGTTTAATTAATCATTAATCATGAGCCAATTGCATTAGGTACATTTCTTTCCTAGGTGCATTGCTAATTTAAATTCCTTGTGTGGTTTTATGTCATATCATTGGCTCATAATTATTTGATTTAAGTATGCTAAGGTGGTATATGTAAGGGATAATTAACACACTTAATTCATACCTTAACCTAATCAACATATAAAAAATCATCTAATAATCTTAAGAACAAACTAAATCAACAAACATATGTGGGAATGGGTTAGAAGAGCAAACTCACCTCACGTTTCTCAAATTAAATCAAACTCGAAACAAAATCAAACCTTCCATAAAATAACTTGATTTGCTTTAAACTTTCTTATTTCATAAGATTATCTTTAGGAATTAATTAGGGTGAATGTGTTTACATGATTTCATCACTTTAGTTCTTTCCTAACATGCTAAATGTGTATGTCATATGAATTTCATGCATTCATTCTTTTCTAAAATCAAATTAAAAATGAGATATTTTCTTTATGTCGAATTGCATGTTTTGGCTAAAGTAAAAATATGAAGGGCTATTATCACTACTAAATCCAAAACTATTTTCAAAATCTATAAATCAAACATCTAAAATTGAAAGTGTGCTACTTATAATAATTTATAAGCTTGCATGTGGATATAAAGCTGAAGATGTGCATAGTGTACTTTTCCTTCTCTTTTCTTTTAGCATAATTTTGAATAGGATTTGGAAAAGTGTATAGTTCACTTGAAAATAACATAACACTTACCTAACTACATTCCTATTCATTCCTATGCTATTGCTTAAAGAAGGGCATCCATACTTACACATATAAATTGCATAAACAAATCAAACAAACAAATACAAACTTTTTCATCTTTCTTTTCCATTCATTTCTTTTGTACATATGCTTGTATTTAAGGAAAGTGGTATATTAGTCTTAAAACCCTGAGGTTGTGAGGCTTTATGTAGCCCTATGTAGGTCTTGTACCTTGCACCCCTGGTTTCAATAATGGTGTCATACTCACTTATGCCTTTCATACATACATGTGTGCATGTGAAAGATGGATAAGAAAACCTCTTTTCTACTTAATGAAAATCATACATAATAAAGCATTCAAATTTTCTTAAGTAACTCACTTAGCATTCATCATAAAGTGTGCTAAACATTTTCATTTGTATGTATAAATATGCTTAGGATTCATTCCTATGCATGTTATACATGTTGGGAAAAATGAAGAAGTGATGTGTGTTTGTGATATTAATTCACTTTACTTAATCTTAAAATGCTTTTCTATTTGAATAGGTTTGTTCAGAGTTGATCTAAACTTAGCATTAATTAAAACACATAATAAAACATTCACTAAACAAAATTAAACATGAATCTACTTTAGAAGTTACTTAGGGTAGCTAAGGAAGGAGAAGTTCTCTTTTCTTTTCCCTCTCTTTACAACCTTTAGTAATTAAGTAGGTTCATCTAAACCAAACAAAAATCATAAAATAAAAATTAATTCAAATCAACTAAAAACTTAAATGAAACCACCCATCTATGTTGAACATCTTCGCACTTAAAAAATCCAAACCTTAAAGCCATAGCTAAGCATACCACACAAACCTTCTAAAGCACACACATTAGACTAAGTCACCACTTCTAGCTTTAGGTTAGAGCAATGCATGGTTTGATGTTTTCTTTTATTTTATGATGTTTTGTTTTAGTTTGGATGTTAGAGTGAATGTGCGTAGAATAAATGGTAGGAATATTTAGTCTAATCATTATTTTCTGTAGGGGATTGTGCTTAAGGGGCGCTGCAATAAAAATATAACTGCTTTTGATGTGCAGGTCCTTATACCCCTAAGCATAATCTAATAGGCCAGGTGGACTTGGTTACCCATGTGTAGGGTGCTAAGTCCAATATACATGCTTTAGATTTCTATGGTTTGTTTAGCTAATCTCTAATTTATAGGTGTTAGTTAAATTTACTTTTCCTTTTCATGTAATGTTTTGCAATTAGGATTTTGGAATGATTGCTATGGGGGATTAGGATGAACATTGGTCATAAGATGTCATCTTATGTACCATGTGTAGCCATTGGAACATCCACATTCCAACCATCCAAAGGAACGAACCAAAGAAGAAAGAAGAAAGAAAAAACCAAAAGAATAAAGAAGAAAGAAGAAATGAAGAATGGAGACCCCCACAAAATAAATTTTTTACTTGATTGTAAATTAATTCATTTGTAATCTGAGTTGTATAAAGGTAGAGATCAACTACCCAATTTATTTTTTTGGGTTTGTACAGTGGTGCCCGACCACAAATGGCCTTTTATTCTTTTGCATTAGATTTATAAAATATTTGATGTTTTTTTTAGCTTGTGCATTAAGATGACATGTTTTTTTAGTTTCTTCATTGCTTGATATATGGCCTAGATGACGATTAGGCTCTTAGGGAAAAAATAAATCTTCTATCAAATTAAATAACTCAAAATTTAAAATAAAAAACTCATAACCTCACCTAAAGCCTAAGTTAAAAAAAAAAGATTAGAGAATTAACAACACCTTAGCTGGATGAGTATTTCTTTTATAACATCATGCATAAAAGAATATTGTTTCACTCTTGATTAGAGGGCTTCCACCTTTGCTAGAGAACTTGGCTTGACCTGTGAGAGCCATGGTGGAAACACACCTCCCCATGGTAGAAACACACCTCCCCCTTCTTGCTAATTTTGTCCCATAATATCACTTCTCATGCATTAGACATATGAATCCTATAAGTTAGATGATTGTCAGATGATTGTCAGATGATTGTCCAAAAATAAAAATAAAATGTAATATGATTTGCATTACATCTAGGTCATTTTTCATGCCCTTACATGATCTAGTCTCTTAGGGAGTGAGTTTAAGGACTTAGTCTCATTATAATTAAATAATAGCCTAGCTATCTTGCATTAAGCATATGACTTGCCTACATGAATTTAAAATCATAGGTGAAGTTAGTTGGCAGCCACCCCTAGGTGGTTGTAAGTCCAAGCAGTCGGGTGGTTTACTGTCTCTTGTGGAGGTAAACTAAATACCCATTTTTTCTTTAGATTTAGTTCATGCTTTTGGCCCTCTCCAAAGATCCCTAGATTTAGGTTCAGAGGTTGCTACTTCTCTTTGCGGGCCACGAGTATAAAGCCTCACCTCTTAGGCATTTCCATAACCTTGTATTGTAGAATTATACGCCCTAAAATTTTAATAAAATATCAACTCAAACAAATTAATTAAATTTCAAAAATGTAAAGGCCAACCATAGGATAGTTTGAGATGCTCGCTAGGTTTCCTAGCATCGTGAGCATCTCCTACTTATCTTCCTTCAGCTTTGATAATAACTCTCTCTCTTTGATAAATCTCATTTGATCTTCTAAAATAAACTAATCAATTGATAGTCCTAACTATTGAAATTTTTGGAGACAATGATCATTTACCTTAATTGAGAGTATTCATAAGAAATCCCCTTCCTTAGGATGTAATTAACTATGGGGGCTTGCCCTTATAGGGAACTTAACGAACCCGATTTAAAATAAACCCTTCTTTTTTCCTTTCCATGTAAAGTAGGGGAAGAATCTTCGGTACATATGCAGACCCATTGTCCTTAAGAGTCCTTATTCAGGTGATTAGGGCCATTGTAGGATGGTGACTTCTATCTTTCGAGATAGTACACCTCTCCTCAATGTCATACCAGATCACCCTAGTAAGAACATCAGTGGATCTATGTGGTGTCTAAATGAAAAAAAAAAGTATATTTTTATCTTCATTTTATCCACATAGATTGAAGATGGAAGTATACCTCTTCGAAATGAAAATATTTCACCATAGATTTTTCTGGCTACTCCATTAGGGATGGTTCCTCTCCCCATCTTTGGTAAACGATCATTGTCTCCAAGTATTGATAGTGGGTTTGTACTTTTGTATGAATCCAAGATTATCTTTCTTTTCATTGGCAATTAGTTTATTTCATCCTTAAGTTAAACTAGCCAACATCTTTAGGTTTTAGGACCTCACCCCGTGTTAGCCTTAAAACCCATGTTGGGTTCTCCAATGGGTGAAAATAAAAATCTAATAAAAAGAAAATATTTAAAGACTTCCTCCTTACCATTTTTATGGTAAGGAAAGGATCATTCTAAAATAATAAAGACAAAATAAATCCTTCATAAAAATCTTGCTTTTCAAATAGTACTCTTTCAAAAATGCACATAATAAAATGTTTTGCACAAATTTTTTTCTAAATCACCTTCATTTAACAATCTTCATGATTTTTATATGTAGGATCATCATTACAAAAATAAGATTCCAACAATCACATTTTCTAAAAGCATAAATGAGCTTCTTCACTCAATTCATTTTGGTGAAGACCTCATTTTCAAAAATAAAATTTCAACAATCATGTTTTCAAAAGCACAAAATTTGAAGATGGGTTTATCCCTTCAATACATTCAAATGTGTTGAATGGATGTTACATCTTCAAAAAAAAAATTTATTAGAACTTTGAAATTCCATTCAACACATTCCACATGTGTTAAGTTAGAATTTTCACCTTTCCAAACAAAATCAAAAATAAATTTTTCAATAAAGACATATGAAACCTCTCCATTCAATATACCCACATTTATTGAATGAATGTTTCATTTTCAAACAAAATCAAAAATAAATTTTCCAAAAGCACATATGAACCTCTCCATTCAATATACCCACATTTATTGAATGGATGTTTCATTTTCAAACAAAATCAAAAATAAATTTTCCAAAATCACATATGAACATCTCCACTCAATATACCTAAATTTATTAAATGAAGATTTCATTTCTAAATAAAATGACATTATTTTAAATCCCGCTTAACATATTCCATATGATTAAGTTGAGATTTCCTCTTTCAAAAATTGATTTCCATCTCACATACCCAAATTTGTTAAATGGAAATCTCTCTTTTCAAAATCAAAAGTAAAACACATTTGACACTTCATTCTAGCATACCATATTTGCTAAAGTGAAGTCTCCTTTTCAAAACAACAAAATTTGAAATTTCATTTAGCATACTCAAATTTGCTATGTGTGACTTCCATTTCACAAAAATTTTCAAAACACATTTGGAACTTCATTTTGGTGTACCATATTTACTTAAGTGAAGTATCCCTTTTTCAAAATCAAAATCTTCAAAAAGAAACACATTAGGATTTTTTTAGCATACCTAAATTTGCTAAGAATCCTATTTTCCAAATCAAAATCAAAAGAAACATTAGGTTTTCATTAGCATACCCAAGTTTGCTAAGGATCCTACCTTTCAAATTAAAATCAAAAGAAACACATTAGGACTTTCTTTAGCATACCTAAATCTGCTAAGGATCCTTTTTTTAAATCAAATAAAAATCAAAAGAAACACATTAGGATTCCCTTAGCATACTCAAATTTGCTAAGAATCATATTTTCAAAAATCAAATCAAAATCAAAAGAAACACATTAGGATTTTCTTAGCATACTCAAATTTGCTAAGAATCCTATTTTCAAAAAAAATTCAAAACAAAATACACTTGGATCCTTCTTTTTTTAGCATACCTAAATTTGCTAAATAAGGATTCCATTTTTTAAATTGAAAAATGATTCATAAACCAAATCAAACAAAGAAAGAAAAAGAAACAATTATTTTTAAACACCTTACTTAGCATACTCAAATTTGCTAAGTGAACAAATTCCAAAAATCACAAATCCAAAACAAAAGAAAATTGGCCCTTTACTTTAGCATACTCAAATTTGTTAAATGAAGGGTCTCCAAATCAACAAAAAAATCAAATTCAAATATGAACCTATGGAAGCATCTCTTCAAAAATATTTGAAGCCATTCTCAACATACCAAACTTGTTGAAAATGGGTTCTACATCCTAAATTCCTCTTTCCAATCAAACTTCAAAATCTATTCTAAATCCATTTGAGCTTGACTTAATACTTTCAAGATGTTGAGTGTGGGTTCAATTTCTAAAATTTAAATTCAAAATCAACAGAAATCTGATTCAAGTTTACTTTCAACATTGCAGACTCTCATTTAGCGATTATTTTAGTTTCAGAACAGTTTCAATTTTTAGTTGATACAAATGGCAGCACCCAAGTATGTGTTTACCTTTCCCCATGGGATAGACTTGGCCCTGGTTCAGGCCAGCCTTCCCCGCTCTAATTACACCCACCTCATTCATTTTGGATGAGGTTTTGAGGGGCAAGGATTACGGCACTCCCTCATCACTATTAGTAGAGCACACATGAAGAAGCCGATCATTGATTGATATGCCCTGAACTTTATTTTCCCTCAAAAGAGAAAGGTGGTGGTTCCGTTCAAAATCAGTGCTTCATGTTCCCTGTGTTTCGTACCCAAGGGCTAGCACTCACCCACAAGCACCCTAATAGGGTTAGTCTCCATCCTGGGATTATCTCCCAACTTTAAGATCTAGCTCTTTTACTACTCACCCTACCAGGACTCAAAGGAGGAACTAAAATCGCATGATAAAGCAGTACCATACCCGTATTGCTAAGGAGGTGGAGGCATCTACATGATCAATTGTTGAGGAGTTACCCACTTTGATTTCCCTATTGGTTACAGTGAACCCATTCCATCCTCTCTCTAGGTCTAACAGAGAGGATGCCAGGAGGATCCCTGCTTCACCTCCACCAGTGGTTTGATTTCAGCCCTAGTCACCAGGAGGTCATCTGTCAATTCCCTAGGTTGGCCAAGCCTACACCATCGTGTGAGGCTCAATTTTACTTGAGATATGTTATTCCCCACAAAGCATGGGAAGCATCTTCAATAGAAGCCGTGGAGGCCCACACTTTAGTTCAAATCACTAGTTGGGAGAGGCAGGTTTAGTCTAGAGGCCTCTGTGACTCATTGATTTTCTTGATCGATGCTACCCATGTCGATCATACACAATATTACTTATGGACTACCCATCATAGGAGGGCCCTTGTTCGAGAGAGTCAGTGGTGTCTCCACCACACCACTCTACCCCCCGACCACCATCTCCATTTCATGTTTCAACATCTCCAGTTCTACCAAAGGCCATGAAGGCCACATCTGGGGAGAAGAGGACACCGTTGGTGATCTGGCTATGGCCAAAGGATCCCATTCCATCTACACTACCTACTGTGGTGAGGTTGAGCTCTCCTGCTCGACCTTCTGCCCCAATTGTGGTGTGGAAAGAATGGCAACCCCAAAATATAGTGGTCATCCTTTCACCAACACCACCAGTATAGCAGGACATAGAGATGGTTACAGTAGTTGCAGAGGGAGAAGATTATAGCCCAGTTGCACCCATGATGGTAGAGCCTCCTAGGAGTGTCACGCAGAGTCGTGATAGTCGAGTGCATTTTTTTCCAGTGAGTACAGTCCTCATAAGGTTGATTCTCCACCAGTAGGGGAGGTCCGGTGCCTCTCAGTACATGATAGTGATCACATCAGTCAGCCAAAGTCATTTGTGCCTATTCAAATTGATCATTCTCTAGAGGACATAGTAGCACATTATCTCATGGAAAAGAAAGAAATCTTAGGATATGAGTCGTCAAATGAGGAGAAGATCAGCTTTAATCCTAACGAAGATAATTTATTAGGAGACTTAGTAGGGGTTTGCAGGGTAGATACTAGAGGATCCCTCCTTAGAGAACAAAAGGCTATGGAAGGCGCTGAGGTCGAGCAGGAAGACATAACCCACTCGACCCAACACCTCCTAGCATAAATAAAGCAAAAGAATGAAAAGATAGATAGGATGTAAAAGAGGCTTGAAGATCTATTAACAGTTATCTTGGCATTACAGAATCAAGCCCCGGCAGTTCATCCTATCATAGTTAAGACTAGTCAGCCAGAGTTGGTGCATGTCTTGGACCTAGCCATAAGTTTACCTCTAGTAGAGCAAGGTAGCACCAACATGTATAGGAAGGTAGTGGATAGTACCTCCATACAAGAAAAAGATATCAAGTCCATGGTTAAGCAACAGGTGAAGGAAGCATTGGCTTAAGCTCAAGGAGGATCATCAGTTCCAAAGGGTAGACCCTACCTAGAGGAATTTGATGCAATCCAATATCCTAAGGGTTTCATACCACCTTCCTTCAAGAGTTTTGATGGCAGTGGAAACCCAAGACAACACATCACACATTTTAGAGCTACTTGTTGCAATGCTGGTGGCAGTGACACTTTACTATTCCATCTCTTTATCAGTAGCTTAGTAGGTATAGCATTTGACTGGTATGCTAAACTTCCCAACATTTCAGTGAAGATATTTGTTGAGTTAGAGCAACTCTTTATCAAGTTTACTGGAGCTCAATAAAGATTCATTATTGGTAATCTTGTTGTAGCACAACAACACTAAGGTGAGTCCCTTATTGACTATTCTCGATACATGGAGTATGAAATGTGAGCCATATGAATAATCATGCCCTTGAGATTCTTCTAAAGAATATCCATGGCCTACCACCCTTCATGCTTAAGGGCTTCACCATCAAACTTTTGAGAAGTTAATCAAAGGTGAGTCTACAAGGAGAGGCCAAAGAGTTGCCTTTTCAAGACCATTTGCCCAAGTCAAAGCTACACAAGTTATATGAGAAGAAGTTGGGAACAGTGATAACGGTAGACATGGGGAAGCAACCAGCTAGAGATCAGTCCGAGAGACCATGACCTCAACAGCCTTCGCTTCCACCTTCTCTACCACCACCGAGGTAGCCTTACCAGATGCCACAATAGCCTCCATGGCCTACATCACCTCCTCCTCAGCCACATCATCAGCAGTGGTACACATAACCACTGCTAGGTAGCTATGGTCCACCTACTCTTTTGGATAAACTTAACAAGCCTTATTCATTTAAGAGGGAGGTAATCAGGAAGATCTTTAAGAATCTCTTAAAAAAGCTTGATTTTTAGTTACCCAAACTTAGGAGACTAGAGGAAGTGGGCAAAAGCCATGATCCTAACTTTTGCCCCTACCACCGTATACTAGGTCATGTTTTGGAAGATTACTTCACATTCAAGGACTGGCTTGAACATAGCTTCAAGATCAGTGCTATTATTATCCTGAAGGAATACCTTATAGAATAACCATCCAGTTCCATTAGGGTAATCCTTGGGGATACTTGTGATCCTTCCAAAACCAAAGAAAGTTGGGATATCTCCTTATCCAAAACCTCTAAAAAGATTATTCCAAAAAATCAAGAAACTTTCCTGTGCTTCCTCTCAAACCTCCAACATCAAGGAAGGTTTGCAAGTTGTCGTGCCAACTCAAGGAAGGAGCTCAAGAAGAAGTAAGTGTGCTGATAGCCCAAGAAGGTAACCACCGATCGAGTCCAGCCTCCAGTCTGCCATTGCAACTACCACATCAACAACTTCCTCTACTTCAGCTAGCTTATCTTCTTCTACTGGTAGAACACTTGTATCAGTGGATAAGGGAATCAAATCCCTTACCCCACTTACTATTCTTAATTTTCACTTTGTACCTCTTATAAAATCCAAGAAATTGAAGAATAAAGATAGCTTGAATTACATCTGTCACTTCGATGGGTTGCTTCTATTCTAATGATAACTCTTCAAGTCAAAATAACTATAATAATTTTGATCTTCCTCTAGATTCAGAGTCGATCTTCCTCAGATAGTCGATCTTCCTCTTGATTCGTGAGTCAAAGGTGATGAAAAGCCATTTTTAGTTTGAGAGGTTGAGATTTATGAGGATGCGACCTACTATCTTCCTCAAAACACCATTTCTTGTGAACTTGGACAAAATTGAAATTCAAAAGAAAAAGAAAATGAAGAAAAAGAAAGAGCAAAAAAAAAAAAGAAAATTGAAAATCCAAGTGAACAAGAAAGGGGAATTGAAGAAGAAATAGAGCCGCATATCACATTCCAACCATAGTCCATTCCATCATATGGACATGTGGGTAGGATGACTCAACCTCCACTGTAGAGGCGAGGTAGAAATAGAGGCAATTCCTGAATACCCCTGGTTGGCCATCAACCAATAGGTTATGTTCCACTCATGAGTACCCTTACTATTCACATAGATTTGGAATCTAGCTCAGAGGAAGTGCCTAATGTGACTAACATACCAACCAACCCCTCTCAGTGAGTTCCATTGGAGGTGACTTTCAATTCAGACAATGATGAAGACCAAGCCTCCAAATAAAGCAAAGTATTCGAATCAAACTTATGTGAGACTATTAGGCAGTAGCTAGGAACCTTAGCTCTAACCTCACTTTCATCTCAAAAAGTTAAAGGTTAAGTAGTTAAGGTAGCCCCTAAGTCTTCCATGGATGCGCCAAAGAGATTCTTTTGGGATCATCATTCTCAAGTCCTAAAGTTGATGTAGAACTTGAGGATGATTCATTTAAAGAATTAATGGAATTATCATTTGACTTTTACCGCCTTGTGTTCATAATCTTATATAAAGGTTTCTCATACATGGTCTAAATAGTCGAGTATTTTGAGAAGCTATGGAATAATACAGGCAGGGAAGCACAATCAAGAGTAGGACCAGGATTTGGTATAGTGGTCTACTCGATGATGATGATTCACTAGATGTTACCAATCATTTTGGAGTCCGATAGGTTCTTTTCACACAACACCAACTCTTATGAGGATGTGTGTTTAGAAACCTCAAATGATCCAGATGATCTTCAAATCAAGGATGCACCTCAAGATTTTGAAGAATAAATCCATTAAACAATAGACAAGCTTAAAGAAATCAATCTCGGGATAGAAGAAATTCCACGCCCAACGTACATCGGTTCATTGATGAATGAAGAAGAAACCAATGACTTAGTTAGGCTATTGAATGAGTTTAAGGATAGCTTTGCATGGAGTTATGAAGAAATGCTTGGATTATCTCCTAACGTAGTAGTCCACAAACTAGCAATAGATCCTAGCTCTAACCTTATCAAGCAAGATCCTAGATGCATGCGATTAGAAATTGAACAACATGTCATTTCTGAAGTCAAGAAATTGATCGATGCTAGTTTCATCAGGGAAGAAAAATATCCTACCGTTAGCTGTCATACCATTAAGAAGAAGAATGGCCAAATTCATATGCATCGATTTTAGACTTAAATAAGGCATGTCCTAAGAATGAGTTTCCTCTTCCTATACCGTAATTAATGGTGGACATTGCCTCATCTCTCATAGTGTTCTCTTTCATGGATGGGTCATCTAGCTACAACCAAATCAAGATGTCTCCTGAAGATAAAAGAAACACCACTTTTTGAACCTCGATCAAAATCTTTTGTTATAAAGTCATGCCTTTCAGCCTTACAAATGCTAGTGCTACATACCAATGCCATGACTCAGATCTTCAATGAACTCATCCATCCTTAGGTTGAGTGCAAGCCACTCATCCTAGCAACTCTTATCCCACTCATCCTCTACACTTTGGATGACTCTCTGCTTTGTTGGCCCAAGCCAATGATGAAGGGAAAAGAGTGCTCTACTACCTCGCCCATCCGATTTTTCTAAAGTGAAATACCCACCTATTGAGAAACATTGCCTAGCTTTCATCTTTGCTTCCCAAAAGCTACGACACTATATGCTTTCTCACACGGTGAACTTGATTTCTAGAACCAATCCACTGCAGTATCTCATGACACGGCCAACAAAATTTGAATGTTTGGTATGATGGTCCATGATCCTCTCGTAGTTTGATATCACATTCGTGGGGTAAAAGGACAAGCACTAGCGGATTTCTTAGCAGCACACCCACTTCCTATTGATTCTTCGCTTAGTGATAATCTCCCGATGAACAAATCATGAACTTAGGGGAGGTTGACAACCGTCGATGGGAGATGTATTTTGATAATGCAGCTTCATTTCATAAAGGGGAAGCACCACGATCTACCGTGAAAGGCGGGTAGGGATAGTCCTCCTAACTCCAGACTGTGATGTGATGAGATTCTCATACTATATTTCCAACCCCTACACCAACAATGAAGCTGAGTATGAGGCTTTGATTACCATTATAGAGTTAGCCATCACAGTCAGTGTCAAGAGCATCAACATCTTTGGGGATTCTGAGATGGTTATCAATCAGATTGTTAAGTCTTACAAGGTTCTCAAACCTAACCTTCATCATTACCATGAGTATACCATGAAGCTGTTGGCCCAAATCCTTGAAGTCACCATCTACAAGGTTCCCTGAGCAGAGAATGTAGTAGTAGATGCTTTGGCCAAACTTGCCAAAGAATTGGCATGGAAGATGAGTCCATTCCAATAAGGGTCCAAAATAGACAAGTCATATCCCTTATTGATGTTGAACTCATTGAGAGACTTTCTCTTGAAGGGGAGGTTTTTGTTGCCAAAAAGGAAGAGGAGCTGAATTGTTGGCAACCGTTCATAGACTATTTGAACACTAGCAAACTACCTCAAGAGAAGTCACAAGCCCATCAGGTGAAACAGAGAGCTCTCTCCTATGCTCTCGTTGATGGTACTTTATACTGATGGTCCTTTGACCAAATGTGGTTACATTGTTTAGACAAACACGAAGCCTATGGGATTATGATTGAGGTACATTTAGGTCTATGCGGAGCGCATCAATCTGGTTCAAAGATGAAGATGAAGATCAAGAGACTAGGATACTACTGGCCTTTGATGATTATAGACTACATAGATGTAGTTAAGAGATGCCATCAGTGTCAGGTACACGATGTGGTTCTTCACCAACCACCCAACATTCTACACCTTACCTTGGATTCATGGCTATTTGAGTGTTGGGGTACTGACATTATAGGTCCTATCGATCCTCCTTCTTCCAAGGGGAATCGATTCATCTTAGCTGCCAATGACTACTTTTCCAAGTGGGTGGAGGCAATCCCACTCAGAGAGGTCATAGGTCAGCATGTGCTTTAGTTTTCAGGAACCATGTCATATATTAGTTAGGGGTGCCTCGATAAATTATATCCGATAATGGTACTGCATTTAAAAGCACCAATATCAACAACTTCACTAGATAACACGGTATAGATTGGAGATACTCCACCATCTACTAACCCAGATCAAATGGTTTAGTAGAAGCATTCTACAAAACTCTCATCCAAATACTAAAGAAGACTCTTGATGATAACAAGTGGCAGTGGAATGTGCAGTTGGTTGAAGCCTTGTGGGCCTATCGCACCACATACTAGACTCCAACTCTATCTACCCCATTTTCCTTAGTGTATGGGTCTGAAGCCTTCTACCTTTAGAAGTTCAACTCCCATCACTAAGGATAGCATTGGGTAACAAGATCAGTACAGAGCAGAATGCAAAGTTGAGGTTAGAAGAACTTGAAGGTTTAGAGTGTCACCTACTGCATGCTAGAACCAAGCTCACAATAAGCTAGTCCTCCCTAGGTCTTTTGAGTAGGAGAACTTGTGTTAGTCCTAAGGAGACCAATTGTTGCCCATCGAAAGATGGGAGGCAAGTTTGAACCCACTTGGGAAGGCCCCTATGTCATGGGGAAGGCCTACCAAGGAGGATCTTATCATCTTATTGATTATAAAGGGGAACACCCGATGCTTCTAATTAATGGGCTCTATTTGAAGAAATATTATCCATAAAAGTCATGTTTTAAAAAAAATTCTATCAATCAATAAAAATCTGATTCTATTTCATCAAAATTTGCTCTTCTTTAGAAGCATTGTTTGCTTATCTTGCGAATCTGCCATGACGTGTTTAGGGTAGGTGTAAGAGTCCCCCAGTGGCATCCTATTCCTCTTTCATAATATAAATACAATCAAACATGTTTCCTTACACTGTTAGAATAGGTGTGAGAGAACCCAAGAGGTATCTTATTTCGATAAGCATAACTAAGTTAGGTGTAAGAGAACTCAAGTGACATCCTTTCTTAGTGAGAATTCCCGATTGCCATCAGTGGCACCATTTCATCAAAATCCACAACGTGTTTAGGTAGATGTGGGAGAACTTGAGAAGCATCCTATTCCTTTTAACACATGCACAAAAATAAACATATATCTTTGGTCTCAGGCTATTTTAATGTGGGAGTAAGCCCCTGTGGCACTCACTCATTAGCTGCTCTAGGTTGGATCTACATGCTACCTCGCTAGTATGTCACCTTAGTGGTCAATTATTTGAAGAATGTGAGTCCCCATGCTTTCTTCCTAACTTGACCATTGCAAACCAATGAGTGCCTTGATAGTATGGTAGGTTTTATTGCCCAGTCAATAAGCTACCTCATGCTGACTTTATTTAAGAAGATCTGAGTCCCTATGATTTCTTCTTGAACTAGCCATCATGCACTGACTAGGTCGAGTATATTTGAGGTTTAGAGTAAGTGCCCCAGAGGTTCCTTTCCTCTTGGCTATGTTTGAGTTGATATAAGTCCTCCAATGGCATTCATTCAGTAGTCACCCTAGGTCGGATGACACCTATCAAGATGAAGATAGACTATCTCAGCAATCCATTTCGTTATAAGAAGATGTGAGTCCCCTAGCTTTCTTCCTAGGCTGATTGTTACAAATTGACGGGCACCTTAGGTTGGTTGACATTTTCTATGCTGACAGTGACTCACCCAGTGAGTACACCACTCTTGGCAGATGTGAGTCCCTAAGCTTTCTCCTTGAGTTGGACACCAAATACCTATTTGATATATGACTAGCCATGTCATCTTCTCTAGGGTTTTGCATTAAGCCCTTAGCAGCCTCTCTCCATACGGGCACTCTATTTGGATGACATCCATTATGACCCCATTTAGACACTACCCGGATTACTCTTGGATTAGAAAATCTCCCTTTCCTAGTAGCCACCTCTGTGTTTGTAAAATTTGTTCAACGTATGTGCAGATTCTCCCTTGGTTCAATAAATTTGAGTTAGGTCTAGGCTGATATAAGCTCCTTCTCAGTTTGATCCCTTGCAAACCAGCAAGGTCCATGTTAAAAGAAACTAAAAAAATAAACAAAATTAATTCATTTATGGATTAGGAATTCAAGCCCCCAAAGGGCCCCTTTTCCAAAGTGGGCATCCTATCTTTAGGGCAGAAAACTCCCCATAGGAACTACACTGATAGATGAGTCCCGGTCGACTCACTCAGAGTTTCCCCTTAAGTGGGATTTAATCTATTTTTCCATAAATAGGTTACCCCAACAATCATTCTGCTTTGGAAGATGTAAGACTATGACATATTCTTCTAGCATGGTCACAAAAATCGACGTAGCAGTCGTTCAATTTATTTCCCAAAGCAACCAACTACCCAGTGGTCTTTTGTAGTGGAAGATGTGAGTCCTTGAGCTTTCTTCCTTTCAATTGATCATTGTAAACCGAAAGGTACTACTTTGGTCGGATAGCTCTCCCATCGGCCGGGAAGCTATTCCCTATGGTTCAGTAAGTCTGAGATAGACCTAGGTTGATATAAGCTCCTTCTTAGTGTGATCCATCACAAATCAACAGAATCCATCAAAATAAATCTAAAAAATGAAATTAATTTTGAATGTCTTCGAGCTGATCTAGGTCTCCTAATGACATTCACTCAATAGTTAGCCCTAGGTCAGGTTCGATTTGTTGCCCAAGGCAACAGATCACCCTAGTGGTTCTTTATTTTGGAAGATGTGAGTCTCCGTGCTTTCTTCCTAACTTGACCATTGCACACCAAAAGGAACCCCCTTGGTTGGATAGTCCTACCTTGTGGTTGGTAAACTACTCCCTTTGGATTGGTAAATCTGAAGTTAGCCTGGACCTCCATGGCCCTTACTCAGGTAAGTCCATCGCAAATCGATGGGACCCATCAAAACAAACTAAAAAATAAAATTATTCTTGACTATCTTTGAGTCAATCTAAGTCCCCTAGCAACATTCACTCAATAGTCAGTCCCAGGTTGGGTTCGATCTATTGCCTTACCAATAGATTACCCCAACAACTAGTCCCTACTTTGGAGGATGTAAGTGTACTATGCTTTCTTCCTAATACAATTGCTGCATACTGAAAGGCATCCCTTTGGTTGGCTAATCCTACTATGTGTTTAGTAGATTACCCCTTTGGATTGGTAAATCTGAGTTAGGCTTAAGCCACCTTGGCTCTTACTCAATGCAATCCATCGTAAATCAATCGGGTCAATCTCAAAATCCAAAATATAAAAATCAAATAAAACAAATAAACAAAATAATCAATCAATCCAAATCAAATCTTTTACTCTTCCTCAGTGAGATGCAAATCTTTCTAGTTCCCCGGGCAGACTCAGAATTGTAATCCCTCAACGAATTTCACATCCTTTCCTCCCTTATGGATGACTTGAACTTGCCTCCCTAGTGGAGAGTTCACTTTTCCATTCCCAGTGGAGTCAAAATAAACACAATTAAACAAACAATAAATTGAAACAAATTCAACCCTTTTCCCTAGCAAAACTTAATTAAAAAAATCAAATTTCTTTCCCCAGTGAGACTCAAATTAAATCAAACCTCTCATTCCCTTGTGGATGACTGCTTCCCTAGTGGAAGGTTCACATACTATATACCTAGTGGATTCCTCCTTTCTCTTTTATATCTTTGACATGAGTAGACTCTCATTGCACTAAGCTTTGGATTCTTTCTACACCTTGGGCTAAGAGTATATTGTCTCTATTAGTGCTTGTTATCATTCAGTGTTGTTGATAATTTTGGTCAACACCAATACAAGCAGTGTTCCTTATCAGTCACACAACTCCTATTGGGCGCCCTTTGTTAACCTAATTTTTAGAATGAGCTCTCAACCCCTCCATTTTTAACATAGGACTTCTCTTAGACTTTAAGAGTTCCTTAGTCTTAAGACATATCTAGTGATTAGGTGGACACTCAATCTAGCCCTAAAGACTTAGAAGAGTTAGCCATAGGAATAAGTCATGCCTTAGGGGTGTTAGAAAATTTGCCTACCTTATAGCTTAAACCACATTCCTCACTTCCTTCCTTCAAGTCAAACTCAAATCAATTCCAGCGTAATTGATTTTCTCCAAACCTAAATCAATTCCAACTTGATTGAATTCCTTTATCTAAAATCAATTCTAAATGATTGAAATCCATGATCAATTCCAAATGATTGAAGCCCATGATAGAAATTCTAAAAATATTTCCTAAGTCCTTTGATTCCCTCTTAAGGAGTTAGCCCAAATCAAATCCAAATTGCTTCAAATTCATGAAATTTTCTCACAACCCATTTATATTCTCATTTATATTCATGAAATATAAATTCAAATCAATCAAACTAAATTCCAAAATCAAATCCAAATTCTAAAAATCTTTCCCAAGTCCCTTTGATTCCCTATTAAGGACTTAGCCCAAATCAAGTTCAAATCACTTCAAATTCATGAAATTTTCATAACCATTTATATTCTCATTTATATTTACATATATAAATGAAATATAAATTCAAACAACCAAAACCAACTCCAAAAATCAAACTCAAATTCAATCAAAATTCAACCTAAGCCTTTCAAGTCAAACTCTTGAACTTAGCCAAATCAATTTCAAATGAATTCAAACTCTTGATTTTTCTTCATGATTCAATCAATCCTTAATAATGAATCCAAATATAAATAAAAACCTCAATCACTTAACCATTACTCAATTCAAAAATCAAACCCAAATCAAACTCATGTTCTCCCTTTGAACTTGAAATTATCAAATGAATCAAAACCCGTTATACTTTAAATATCTTGCAAATGGATTTATATTTCAATCATGAGTCCATATGTGAGTTCAATCAAACTCAAATTAAGCTTTGACTAAGCCATTTGACACACTTAGGCTCACTTGACCTAAAATGACCTAAAGTACCCCTTATGAGCCAAATTCTAATCCTAACCAAATTGGATTGAACTAAGCCCATCTAAGCCTCTCATCATGATCAAAAATCATCATGAGATGATCAATCAGTCAAATGGGTCAAACCAAGTCAAACCTATGGTTGACCAAGTCAACACTTAGCCAAAATGATACCCAACATAGCCAAAAAATCCACTATAGCCAAATTGATTGAAACCATTGATCAAAACTCATTCATGATCAATGTTTAAACTTGACCAAGTCAACATTTGAGCCTAACCTAGCCCAATTGGCCACTTGACCCAAGTTGACCCAACTTGACCTAAAAAGTCAAAATGTGTCAAAACTTGATTTAAGCCAAATTGATTGAAACTAATGGGTCAAGTTCATTCCAAATCGCTTGTTGAACTTGACCAAAGCCACAATTGACCAACTAGACCTAACCTAGTCCAATTCACCAAGGCACTTCAAACCTAAACACGATATAGTTCCTAAAAAGTTGGAACATTTGCTAAGTTGTGACCTCTCTGAGTAGAATCTCCTTCGCCCATTTAGAAAAGTAGTTAGTAGAAGCTAAGATGAATCGATGACCCTTGCAAGATGGAGGATCAATCACCCACTATGTCAACACTTGTGAATGGCCATGAGGCCAATGTAGGATATAGAATGTTGGGTGGTTGGTGTAGGACCACACCATGTATTTGACATTGGTGGCATCACCTAGCTATATCCATGCAATCTTTGATCATCGATGGACAGTAGTATCCTAGTCTCTTGATCTTGGCTTTTATCTTCAGATCAGATTGGTTGGCTCCATATGCTCCTGAGTGTACCTTAGTCATGATCTTACGGGCTTCATGCTTGTCTAAATAATATAACCACATATGATCGAAAGACCGGTGGTATAAGACACCATCCACAAAAATATAGGAAAGTGCTCTATGCTTCATCTAATGGGCTAGTGACTTCTCTTGAGGTAGTTTTCCTTTATTTAAGTAATCCATAAATTATTGCGTCCAATCTTACTGCTCGTCCTTCTTGGTAAGGGAAACCTCCCCTTCAAGAGAGTAATTTTTGATGAGTTCAATATCAATAAGGGATAAGACTTGTCTATTTTGGACCTTTATTGATATAAACTCATCGTTCAAACATGCCAACTCCTTGGAAAGCTTGGATAAAGCATACACTATGATGTTCTCTCCTCGAGGAATCTTATAAATGGTAACCTCTTAGATTTGGGCCAATAACTCCATGGTGTACTTGTGGTAGTGATGGAGCTTGGGCTTTATAACCTTATAGAACCTGATTTGGTTGATGACTAGTTGAGAATTCTCAAAGATGTTAATGTTCGATGCTTAAAACAACTAACTCTAGATCGCCAATCAGAGCCTCATATTCAGCTTCATTGTTGGTGCAAGGATTGGACATATGACATGAGAATTTTATCACATCACGGTGCTGAGTTACGAGAACTATTCCAACCCCTGCCTTTCCTTGAATAGTAGATTATGGCTCTTCTCCTCTTTGAGAGGAAGTAGCACCATCAAAGTACATCTCTCAGTGGTGAATACTAGTATCCCCTATGTTCATAATTTGTTCATCAGGGAGATCATCACTAAGAGAAGTCTCAACAGGAAGTGGGTGTGCTACTATGAAATCCGCTAGTGTTTGTCCTTTCACCACATGGAGTGGTATAAAGTTAATGTCAAACTATGAGAGGATCATGGACCATCATGCCAACCATCTAGATAGCATCGATTGTATCATGAGATACTATAGTGAATTGATCCTAGAGATTAAGTTCACCTTATGAGGAAGCATGTAGTGCTATATTTTGAAATTCATAGATTAAAACTAGCAATGCTTCTCAATAGGTGGATAATTAGCCTTAAGGGATTGACTATAGGGTAGTAGAGTGTATTTTTCTTCCCTTCGTCATTGGCTTGGGCCAACAAAGCACCAAGGGAATCATCTAATATAATAGTGTAAAGTATGAATGACTTGCTTAAGATAAGGGATGCTAGAACCAGCAGCATCATTAGGTAATGCTTGATGTCTTCAAAGGCATGCTCACACTTGTCATCCCACTTAAACTTGGCATCAATTTTGACAAGTGCTAAGAATGGCCGACATCTTCCCAATAAGTTAGATATAAAGCATCTTAAATATGCCAATGGCCCATGGAATGATCTGATTTGAGTTAAACTTTTAGGGGGTGGCATTTCTAATATCGCCTTGATCTTCTCTAGATCAATTTTGATTCCCCGGTGTCAAAGAACAAACCCAAGGAATTTTCTTGAAGCTACTCCGAATGCACACTTCAAGGGGTTCCTTTTGAGGTTAAATTATCTTAACAATTCAAAAACTATGCTCAAGTCAAAGAGATGGTCTTCCATTTCTATACTTTTGACCACGAGATCATCAACTTAGAACTCAACTTGATGATGAATGAGTTTATCATAGATTTGAGTCATAGCCTGCTGGTATGTAGCACTAACATTTTTAGGCTAAAAGGCATGACCTTATAACAATAGATTTTGATCGGGGTTCTAATAGCAGTGTTTCTTTCATCTTCAGTGGCCATATTTATTTGGTTATAACCAGATGAGCCATCCATGAAAGAGATGATTGCATGAGATGAGGCAATGTCCACCATCAGCTTTGGGATTGGTAGTGGAAATTCATCTTTGGACATGCCTTATTTAAATCCCTAAAATTGACGATATGTGAATTTGGCCATTATTTTTCTTAACTGTGGATGATGTTACAACCAAGTAGGTATTTTTCTTCTGAAGCGATCGATCGTTTCTTGACTTCATAAATGACTTGTTGTTCTATATCTAATCGCATGTGTCTAGGAGCATGCATGATACGGTTAGCAGTAGGTTCTATTGCTTATTTATGGACTGTTACATCGGGAGCCAATCCAGCTATCTCTTCATAACTCCATGAAAAGTAGTCCTTAAACTTAATCAATAGCCTAACTACTAAGTCATTGGTTTCAATTTCATTCAACAAAGAATTAATGTATGTCAGGTGTGGATCTTCTTCAGTTCCTAAGTTGATTTCCTTAAGCTCATCGATGGTTGACTCAATCTCTTCACTTTGGCAGTGCATCTTTGTCTTCAAAATCATCTAAATCATTTAAAGTTTCTAAGCACAAATCCTCATATGAGTTAATGTGATTTGAAAAGAACTTATCAGATTTTAAATGATTGGTGATGAGGCAATCATCATCCGAATCGTACCAAATCCTTCCATCTGATATTTTGCATTTATTCTTCTATATTCCCTTTTTAGTTAAATTATGAACATAAGACAAGTATCAATTAAAAGGTAATTCTATTAAATCTTTATATGAATCATCCTCAAATTCTACATCAACTTCTTGATTTGAGGATGATGCTCTAAAGAACCTCCAGTCTTCACACGGATGACGGGGGCTTCCTTAACTACTAAACCCTCAACTTTTGAGAGTGAGCTAAGGTTCCCAATGATGCCTAATTATTTCATATAGACTTGGATACACTTATGCTTTTCTTTGAAGCCCTGGTCATTACTATTTGGCTCATCACCTCCAAGGAATCTACTACCGAGAAGAGTGTGTACTAACCATATAAGACTCATTCTATGAACTAGTTTTAAGTTTATATGGATAGCGTGTACTCCTAGTAGATACATATTCTTTGGGTGGCCAATAATGAGGTTTTCCACCCTAGTGCCTCCTGTGGCCTTCCTCCTTCTGGAGGTCAGTTGTCTACCCATATGTTCAATGGAGTAACAAAACTGGGTGAATCTAATATTAGGCTCCACTTCCTCCTCTTATTCTATTTTCACTCCCTTTCATTTTATTTTTCATTTTGTCTTTTTATTTTCTTTTTATTTTCTTTTTATTTTTCTTTTATTTTATTTTTATTTTTAAACTTTGGCCAAGTTTGCAAGAATAGACTTGTTGATTTTGTGGGAGGTAGTTAGCCGCATCATCATCTATGCCGACCTCATGAATTGTAAATGTCTTGAGGTCTCCTTTGACAGACATCCCATCACTCATAATTTCATAATCAAGTAGAGGATTGAACTATGTTGTTCTCATGTATCCATGGTCTCCCCAAGAAACGTTCAAAGATGTATTCGAGTCTTTAATATGAAACTTGGCTTTGGTCTTCCAATAATCTATCTACAAGAGCAACACTATGGAGCTTAAGGCATGTTGACGCACTTTGGAGTGATTCCTCTTCCCACCTTAGACTTAAGAGTCTTCTATACACTAAGACTTCCCTAGTCATAAGACACTTCTAATAATTAGGTAAACACTTAACCTAAGCCTAAAGACGAAGGGTTAACCATGATTAGGTTATGGGGATTGGGATAATCCACCTACCCTACAACCCAAATCCAATCCATGTCCACCTTCTCAAACCAAACCTTAAGTTCAATTCAAACATCAAATTCAAATCCAAATCCAAACCCAAATTCCAAAACCAAATGATCAAAGCCCATGATCAAATCCAAACTTGAAAACCTTCCTAAGCCATATGATCTATCCCATGGACATAGCCAAATCTTAATCCAAATCAATCCAAAATCAATTGATTTTCTTATAATCAATTTAAACTTTCAATCATCTTCTTTAATATAAATTAAATCTACATTCAAATGATCAAAATTAAATCAAACTAAATCAAATTAAATCAAAACCTTCCTTAAGCCATATGACCTATCCCATGGACTTAGCCAAATCTTAATCCAAATCAATCCAAAATCAATTGATTTTCTCATAATCAATTTATGGTTTTAATCATCTTCTTTAATATAAATCAAATCTACATTCAAATGATCAAAACTAAATCAAACTAAATCAAATTAAATCAAAACCTTTCCTAAGCAATATGACCTATCCCATGGACTTAGCCAAATCTTAATCCAAATCAAGTCAAACTCAATTAATTTTCTCACAAATAAATCATATTTTCAATTATATTCACAAATTTAAATGAAATATACATTTAAATCATCAAAACTAAATCAAACCAAATCAAAATCCAAACTTAAGCCACATGACTCAACTCCATGGACTTAGCAAAATTCCTTCATTTCAAAACCCAAATTCAATTGATTTTCTCATGAATCAATCATACCTTCAATCATATTCACAGATATAAATGAAATATACAATCATCAAGCCAAACCAAAATCAACCCAAGTCAAACCCAACTTAACCCTTTTGACTTGAATTGTTCAAATGAACCAAAACCCATTTGAACCCATGACAATTGCAATTAAATTTATATATAAATACCAAATCCATATATAAATTCAACTAAATCAAACTCAACCTAAAATCAAGCCAACAAAACCCAATTGTTCTGCTTGATCCAAAGTGGCCAATTTGACCTATTTGAGCCAAGTTCTAATCCTACCCAAATTGGATTGAACCAAGTACATCAAAACCTCCCATCATGATTATTGATCACCCTAGGTTGATCAATTATCATAAATTAAGTCAAACCAAGTCAACTTGGTCATTTGACCAAGTCAACCCCTTAACCCATATGAACCCAAACTAGCTAAATTACAACCTAAGCCAAATCCCTTGAAACCAATGATTCATACCAAATCAAAATCAATATTTGAATATGACTTGATAATCAATTGAGTCAAACCACTGGCTCTTCTTCACCCAAGTTGACCCAAATTGACCTAAAAGATCAAATTGGGTCAAACCAAAATATAAACCAAATTGATTGCAACTAATGGCTCAAATTCATTCCAAATTGATTTTTAAACTTGACTAAAAAAATGATTGGACCCAATTGAACCTAATTGACCTACTTAGCCCAAATTGACCTGAATGTTCAAGTTGGCCTAAATCAAAATCAAATCCAAATTTATTGAAATTAAAGCCTACAATCATCATCAATTACTCAACTAAACCCAAACCAACACCCAACCAAAGCCAATTTGGCCAATTTGGTCAAATTGGTCAACTTAACCCATTTGACCTAAATGAATTCAAATGAGCCAAAATAAAATCTAAGCCAAACTTAACAAAACCAATTGAACCAAAATATCCCAAATGATCATATGAACTTGACCAGACCCCTAGCTTGTCCCAATTTGACCAATAGGTCAACTTGTCCCAACGTAAACTAATTTGACCTAAATGAGTCAAATTGAGCCAAACCTAACCAAATCAACTCCAATTGACTTGAAATTTGGGCTAACCCACTTTTGGCTCATTTCAAATCTATCCAAATCAAATCGAAGGCCAAATGATCATTCTACCCTTAGGTCAAGGGCATCACATGAGACAAATCACCCATGAAAGTGGTCATTTCCATTCCTTGGACACTTGGTACTCTCCCAATGGTCCACTTAGGCACCTAAGACACTGCCCAACCTAACCCATGGGGTAGATGGGTCAGCCGTGACCCATGGGAGGTGAAATCAGTTCACCCTCCCCATTGTAGAATTTGAAACCCATATGACACCCAAGATTCCTTCGGTAGCCACCTCCACACCTTCAATCCCAAGCTAAATAACTCACCTCCTCCTCCCGCCACCCATGACTCTGAGATGGCTCATATTAGAAGCCAAACCATATCACACCGTCGAAGATGAAAGGTGGATATCCCCCTAATTTGCTCAAACACACAAAAATCATTTCTTAGAGCTCTAGTGACGAGCCACTAGAGCCATTCTAGCTCCTGCTCGTTCCTCGATCGAAAAATGCCATTCTCGTCTATCCCAAAATAGGACTCTCCCATTTCTAACCTAACTTCCCCATTTATCCATAAAACTTAGATTAACTTTGCATGCACCTCCCCTAGGCCTCATTGAGCAAGAAAAAATCCTCTCCCATGCTTATCGAACAGCGGATGTGGGACTTCAATCAAAGCTGAGCTCCAAATTTTTGATTCTTGGCCTTCTGAGCGAACTTCAAGGAATTAATCCAATTTCTACTCAACATGGTTTTGTCTCCATTATATGAAGCTTTCAAAATCATTCGAGCCATTGGTCTTGAGCTCCGGTTAGGTATGCTTCCAAAACTGATCCTTAGGAAAAAATGGGTTGGAGCTTTTAAAAGAACACTTGCATCTCGTGTGATCTTGACCATTAGATCCCCACCGATCAATTTAGTGAAGGTCTGGGATCTTTTTAGAGTTGATCCAAGCTCGAGTAAGCTCGAATCAAGTGAGTAATGGTGGACAGACTCCATTCTCCCTCACTTGCATGATGATAGATCACACACCTTCCACACATGATAAATGGTCATGATTAGATCCACTAGATCAATTATTTAATCTTATTAAGCTATGAGAATAGCCATTTGATCTAAATAAGATAAGAAAGATCTCATGCTGCAATAGGTGCTAAGTCGGATAAGTTTTAAGTAGCCAACCTGCTGTAAGGCATGAACCCATGTATGAATGTGATCTTTTAATTAAGCTTAATTAATCATTTTAATGGTAAACTTCTAAAAATCATGAGAAATAAAAAATGCAAATAAATACTCATTTTAAAGGAATTTTTAGGAGAATTAATTAAAAATGATCTTAACTATATTTGAATAGTAATTAAGGTTTAATTTTTAATTACATTAATTAGCTTACTCATTAATTACTTGAGCAATTAATCTTAAATTTTTAGGTTAATTTAATGGGATGACCTCTACCTCCCATGATTTTGGGATTTATTGCACTTAATTAGGAAAATTGACTAATTAAACCTTAACTAGTCATTTAAGTTAATTAATGATTAATTAATCTAATGAATAGTAATAAATTGGTTAATTAAGTTTACTAATCATCCAAAGAAGTGAACTAAGGAATGGTTGGGACCCCTTTCCAAGTTCATTTCACACTTTTTTAAAATGAAATTAATTAAGATTTAACTAATTAATTAAATCACTTAATCAAATTGAAATCATAATCATATTGGACCTTAATTAATTAAATAAAGGTGTGGATCTTTAGGTGTTTAATAACTTAAAGGAGTTTAATGAAATTATGGTTAGTTCATAAGTGTGGAAAACCATAAAAGTAATTAATTAGGTCCCTTAATCTAATTAACTATTAATCATTATTTAATTGCATTATGCCCCTTTTATTTCCTATGATCATTGTAAGTTTATTTTCCATGCATATCATGTTGGCTCATAATTATTTAGTTAATTACTTTAAGGTGACATAGGTAAGAGTAATTAATTCATCTAATTAAGGGTTCAACTTAATTAACCCATAAAATCAACTTAATTACATTTCCTTAAATTAAATTAAATCGCTAATGTAGGAATGGGTTTAAAACAACAAGTAATGATTTCTCTTCTCCTCTTTAAATCAAAACAAATTTAAAACTTAATTAATAAAGAAGCTTTGGTTTGCTTTAAATAATCTTATTTGATTTTATTGTCCTTAAGAACTAGTTTAGTTCAATGAATCACATGCTTATACTTGATTGTCTTCTTTCCAATCATGTTAAATTTGGATGTCATTTGAATTCATGAATCCATCTTTTCAAAATCAAGTAAAATAAAATGGATTTTCTTTATGTAAGCTTGCATGTGTTGATTTAATTTAATATATGCATGGCTATTAGCACTATTAATTCTAAATGTACTTTTCAAAAGCTTATAAATGAATAATAATATGTGTTATGATGCTAGTTATAAATACATAAAATGCATGTGTTTATAACTTAAGTGTATGAATGTTGAGTTCTCTTCCTCTATTCATGTGTTGATTGCTTATAGCTTAAGAGGTCATTTTATTACCTCACTTCCTAGTTTAATAACATACCCATTTGATTTCATTCTTATGTATTTCAACATTAGAATTTTGATAGAACTTTAATTCATATATATAAATAATTCAATAAAAAATATACAATGCCGAGAATACGATTTGGCGCTTACTTCCTATGTTCATGTATATGAATTTAAATATGTTTGAATGCAAATGAGTATATATACATCCCAAGAATATAGACTTTAGCTATCTCCAAGGAGGTCATTTGTTTACCTCACATCCTGGATTAACAACTACATGCCTATTCAATTTCATTCTTATGTCATTTTAAAAATTTGGATAAAGTTTTAAATTAATATGTTTAAATAATTAAGTCAAATAAAATATAAATCCTAAACGCATACATACATTCATCATTTAAGTGTTACAATATGTTGCATGTATAGATACACTTAGGAGTAAATCATATGGATGTTACATGTAATGGAAAAGAATGATTTAATATATGTCATGTGGTAGTAATTCAATTAAATTAATCTTAAGATGCCTTTCATTTTGAATAGGATTATTTAAAGTGAACCTAAACTTAGGATTAATTAAATCATTTAATAATACATTCACTAAAGAGAACTAAATCAAATTAAAAGACTTTAGAAAGTGACTTAAGGTAGGGATGAAAGAGGGCAATCCTCATTTCCTCTTTTTATAACACTTAGTTGCTAAGTGTAATAAAAATAAAACAAAAGAAAATACAAATTAAATTTCTCAAATAAATTAAACTACTTCAAGTGAAATCAACCTTTCATGTTAAATTGAATCCTTCTACACTTAGAAAATACAATACTAATGCCTAACAAGACTTACCACACAAGCCTTAATACACACATTAGAATTAAGTCACCACTTCTAGCTATAAGTTAGGATGGTGTATGATGTATGTTTTATTTTATGATGTATTATTTTAGATTGGATGTTAGGGTGTATGCATTGTAGACTGGATGATAGGCCAATATGAGCCTAATCATATTTTTATGGGGATTATGCTTAAGGGATGCTTAAAAATAAATTAGAATGCTCTTTACTGTTGCTTAAATCCTTAAGCATAATCCAAGTTAGTGGGCTTAGTTATGTAGTGTGCTAAGTCCAAATTATAAATAACCGCTTGGGATTATATGTATATTTAGCTAACCTCTATTTTATTGGTTAGATTTACTTTTCCTATAGAAATGTAATTTTTGTAATAGGAATTAAGATTAGTACTATGGGGGATTAGGATGAGTAGTGGCTAGAAGGTTTTGTCCTGGGGTGCCTTATGATGCCTTTGAAGCAAGTACCATCCAAATCAAAGAAGGAACCAAATCAAAAATGGAGATATGAAGAAAGAAGACTCCCATAGCATTTAATACAATTATAATTATTCTTTCATATTCTAGGTTGTATAAGGGTAGAGCTCGGCTACCCATCTTTTCTCTCTCTTGTACAGGTAACGACCTACTTTTATTCTTTTACGATTATTTATATAATTGTTTGATGTTATGTTTACATTGTGCATTAGGATGACTTACTTTTCATAGTTTCTTAAATGATTGATGCGTTAATGTGTGGCTTGGATATGATTAGGCACTTAGGATAAAAATAACTTTTCTACCAAAATAATCACTTATAATTAAATTTTAAACAACTCATAACCTCATCATAAATCTTAAGAAATTAATAAGATAATTAAAAGATTTAGCAACTCATTAGCTATATGGTTGTATGTTTCACATCATTCATGCATATTCTTTTTCTCTTTAACATGAAGGATCTGCATCAATGCACGATAAAGGATTGCTTGACCTGTGAGGGCATCCCTTGTGGTGGAGAACACCTTATTCTAACTGATTTGACCCATAACCTATTTCATCATGAATTTAGGCATAAGAAATCTTAAAGACTCTATTAGAATGATGTGTCTAAAATGAAATAAAATTTGAAAAGATTTTACATCTATAGATTAGGTCATATGCTCATACGACTCATGCTCTAGTCTCTTAGGGAGTGTGTTTAGCACTTTAGTCTTTTTCTAATTAAATAACTACCCTAATTATCTTATAATTCATAAGACTGGACTACATGGTTTTAAAATCATAGGAGGAGTTAGGTAGTGGCCACTCCAGTTGATTATAAGTCCAGAAATCAGATAATTTATTCTCTTATGGAGGTAAACCCTTACGTTCACCTATCGCTTAGATTTAGGCCATGCTTTAGCTCATACTAAAGCTCCCTAAATTTAAGATTTGAGGTAGCCATTTCCTTCAGCTGACTAGCATAAATCCTCACCTCTTAGGCATTCCCACAACCTTAGGTTGGTGGATTATAAGCCCTAGTAATCTAATTAAATTTCAACTTAAAACATATAAATCTCCTCAACTTCAAAATCATAAAGACCAACCAGGATAGATTGGAATGCTCACTAGTTTCCTAGTATCATGAGCATTTCCTACTTATTTCATTTGGATTTAAAACATTTGCCTTCTTCTTGAACTTTCTGAGTTGATTTTCCAAATACAACCAATCTTTCGATAGTCTAACATTGAAATCTTTAGAGATGATAATTATTTACTTTAATCGAGAGTATTCTTAAAAAATTTCATTTCCTAAGATGTAATTAACTATGGAGGCTTTCCTCCATAGGGAACTTAAGAACCTGATTTATTATAAACTCTATTTTATTCATTCTTGTAAAGTAAGAGAGACATATTTGGTACATTCGAAGACCCTTCATGCCTAAGGAGTCCTTATTATGTGATTAGGTCCATGCCTATATCTTTTAAGATAGTACATCATACCTCAATGTTATACCTAATCACCTCAAAAAGTACACCCCCTATGATCAGCGTGGTGTCCCCCATACATCCAAAAGTAAACACTACAAGGCCATCTCTCCTTGTTCATTGAATCCTTTCAACATCATCCTTTCTTTTTGGAGTTTGGAGATGTTGATCCTCAAGTAGGATAGGGTTCTTAGACTCATAATGTTGACTGATACACCTGGGTCAACCAGAACTCTGAATAGCCTGTATTTGCCAACATCCACTATAATAAAAAGAGGTGGTTGTGCTCGGTCATTCCTAGGAGTAAGCATTCATCACTAAATGTAACTCCTAAAATATCCTTCAAGTGGCATGCCTCCTCTTTAGTAACAGTCAGCTGAGCTAAGCATATATCTAGGTAAAATAATGTCTTGATAAGAGATTCCCTCATCTCATAAGAGTGTCGTATATGCTTAACTTAGCTGGAAACTTTCTAAGGTGAGCCAGGACATTGTAATCAACTCTAGCTTGGTCCTCCACAAGTATATCCATGGGTGGAGCATCCAATAGAGGGGCTTTCTGCTCATTGGAACCAATGACTTGCTTACCCTTATCCTGAGGTGCTACCCTAGGAGGTAAAACTTTTCCACTATGTAGATTGACTTCAGTGACATCTTGGAAAGATGAGCTTGTGGAAAGTTCTACCTTTTCATTGGGCATACCTATAGCTTCTCTTATAGGATCCTCAGAGTCCGCTGACTCCAAGTCAATCTCAAGAGGTAAATCTGATTGATTTAGAGAAGGATAGTCTGACTCTAAATCAGCAAGGAAAGTATCAAAACTACTAGAGCTATTATTTTTATTTAGACTCGAAGAGCTTTCAATAGGAATAAAATCAAGAGCATCAAAAGTAGACAATATATAAGTAGAATCAGCTTTCTTCATTAATTTCTTTTTGGGTGGAGGTACATGATAGAAATCAAGTAAAGTAAGAATGGTAAGTGCCCTTATCCATAGATACAATGCTCATATCAGAAGAGGTGGTAGCTAATGGTGGAGGAGAAGACTTGGACTATGGCCATGCTAATCCTATCTCCAAGTACGTGAGCTCCATCAAGCACTGGGTTGTCACCTCCCCGAAGTTGTCCTTGCAACTAGCAAACCTTCCGGTGTTGTTGAGCTTCCATGCACCTGCAGGAAAGCTTCTTGATCTTAGAAATGATCTTCTTAGAGGTTCAGGATAGGGAGATATCCTAACCTTCTTGACTATGAGCTCATGGCTTTCTTTGCCACCTCCTCTTCCACCACCTCCTCCTAAAATAAAATAAATAAAACCCAAACATAAACCTAAAATAAAAGTAAACCTAAACCCTAAACTAAATAAATTAAAATAAACTAAAAATTAAGCTAAACCTAAACTAATAAGAAAACCTAAAAATAAACCTAAAATAAAACCTAAAAATTAAATCTAAAAAAATAAAATAAAAACCTAAACATAAATCTAAAAATAAAACATAAAACCTAGACCTAAAAAATAAAAAATAAAAAAACTAAACTAAAAAAAACATTAACCTAAACCTAAACCTAAAAAAACAAACTAAAATAAAAAAACCTAAACTAAAATAAATAAAACTAAAATAAATAAATTAATTAACTATAAAATATAAAATATAAATAAACTAAATAAACCTAAACCTGTTGGTTTACTTAATTTTTTTTTAAAAAAAACCTAAACCCTAAACCATAAAATAGCCCTAAACCCTAAACAATAAACCTGCAAGCCTAAACCCTAAACCATAAACCTACAACCCTAAACCCTTATCCCTAAACTAACCCTAAACCCTAGACCCTAAACCCTAAACCTTAAACCCTAAAACCCTAAACCCTAAACCCTAAAAACTCTAAATCCTAAACCATAAACCTTAAACCCTAAAACTTACAACCCTAAACACTAAACCCTGCACCTCAAACCCCAAACCCTAAACCATAATCCCTAAACCCTAGAAACCAAAAAACCTAAACATAAACTAAATAAAACCTAAAAATAAAATAAATAAATAAATCTAAACTCAAACCTAAACCTAAACTTAAACTTAAACCTAAACCTAAACCTAAAAATAAAATAAAATAAAAAATAAAAACTAAAATAAAATAAAATAAATAAAACTTAAACTGAACTAAAAAATAAAATAACCCTCAAAAGTAAAAAACATAAATAAAATTAAAACTAAATAAAAATAAAAATAAAATAAACCTAAAATTAAATAAAATAAAAAGTAAATAAAAACCTAAACCAAAAATATAAACCTCAAAATAAAACATAAAGATAAATAAAAAATAAAACTTAACCATTAAACTAAAAAAAAACCTAAACCTAATATAAACAAGATAAAAAAAACTAAACCTAAACTAAAATAAACAAAACCTAAAGCTAAAGCTAAAACAAAATAAACCTAAACCCTAAACTAAATAAAAAAAAATAAACTAAAAATAAACCTAAACCTAAACTAAAAAAATAAAACCTAAAAATAAACCTAAAACCTAAACCACAAAATAAAATCAAATTAAAACCTAAACCTACACCTAAAAGGAAAAAAGAAAACCTAAACCAAAAAATAAAATAAAAACTAAACTAAACTAAAAAATAAACATAAATCTAAACCTTAGCCTAAAAGATAAAGTAAAATAAAAAACCAAAATTAAAAAAAATAAACCTAAAATAAATAAACTAAATGAAATAAAAAAAACCTAAATAAAAATAAAAAATGAGATAAACTAAAATAAATAAAATTTAAACTAAATAAACTAAAAAAAACCTAATCATACCAGTTTACCTAATTTAAAAAATAACCCTAAACCTTAAACCCTAAGCCCTAAACCCTAAATTTTAAATGCAAAACCCTAAAACCTGAACCCTAAACCTATAACCCTAAACCTTAAACCCTAAGCTAACCCTAATCCTTAAACCCTAAACCCTAAAGCGTAAACCCTAAACCCTAAACCTTAAACCCTAAACCATAAACCCTAAATCCGAAAAACCCTAAAGCCTAAAGCCTAAACTCTAAAGCATAAAACCTAAAACCTAAACTAATACTAAATCCTAAGCTAACCCTAAACCCTAAAATCTAAACCCTAAAAATCCTAAACCCTAAAGCCTAAGCACTAAACTTTAAACCCTAAACCCTAAACCTTAAAAATTTTAAAACCTAAACCTAAAGTAAATAAAACTTACAACTAAAATAAAAAAAACTAAACCTAAAAAAAATAAAAATAAAATAAAAACCTAAACCTAAAGATAAAATAAAATAAAAAAATAAAATAAATTAAAATAAAACAAATAAAAACCTAAACTAAACAAAAATAATAAAATAAACCTAAGAATAAAAAACCTAAATATAATAAAAACTAAACATAAAATAAAAATAAAATAAACCAAAAATAAACTAAAATAAAAACTAAATAAACAATTAAAACTAAAAAATAGACCTAAAAATAAATAAAAATTAAAACCCAAACCCTAAACTAAAAATAAAAACTAAACCTAAAATAAAAATAAAATAAATAAAAGAAAATAAACTAAAACCTAAATTAAAATAAACTAAACTAAAATAAATAAAACTTAAACCAAAACTTAAAATAAACTAAACCTAAACCCTAAACTAAATCAAATAAAATAAATTAAAAAAACCCATAAATCTAAACTAAAACATATAACCTAAAAATAAACCTAAAACCTCAACTCTAAACCCTAAACCCTAAAAAGATAAAAAGCTAAATCTAAACTAATTAAAATCTAAAAATAAAATAAATAAAAAAACCTAAACCAAGATAAAATGAAAAAATAAAATAAAATAAAAACATAAACTAAAACCTAAACCTAAACTTAAACCTAAAAAGAAAATAAAATAAAAAATAAAAACTAAACTAAAATAAAATAAATAAAAACTTAAAATAAACTAAAAAAATAAAAAACCTAAGCAAAATAAAAACAAAATGAAAGTAAAAATAAAATAAACCTAAAATAAAATAAATTAAAAATTAAATAAAAACCTAAACCTAAAAAATAAACATACACATAAAGCCTAAAATAAATAAAAAATAAAACCTAAACCCTAAACCAAAAAAAAAACTAAACTTAAAATAAAAATAAAATAAACCGAAACATAAGCTAAGATAAACTAAACTAAAATAAATAAAACCTAAACATAAACCTAAAATAAATAAACCTAAACCTAAATAAAATAAAATAAAATAAACCCAAAATAAATCTAAATAAAAATAATACCTAGAAACAAACCTAAAACCTAAACCTAAAAAAAATTAAATAAAAACCTAAACCTAAACATAAAAATAAAAAAAACCTAAGCCTAAAAAATAAAATAAAAATAAAACTAAACTAAAAAAAATACATAAACCTAAACCTAAACCTAAAAAATAAACTAAAATAAATAAACCTAAAAGAAATAAACTTAAATTAATAAAAATAAAATAAACCTAAGTAAAAATAAAAAAAAAATAAATAAATAAATAAACTAAATAAAATTAAACCCTATGCCTACAACCCTAAACCCTAAATCCTAAACCCTAAAACACTAAACCCTAAACCCTAAACCCAAAACTGTAAACCCTAAATCCTAAACCCAAAACCCAAAACCCTGAAATTAACCCTAAACCTAAAACCCTAAAAAATCATAAACCCTAACCCCTAAACCCTAGACCCTAAACCTTAAACCCTAAAACATAACCCTAACCCGAAACCCTAAACCCTAAAACCTAAACCCTCAACCCTAAAACCCTAAACCCTAAACTAAACTAAACATCCTAACTAAACACTAAACCTAAAACTAAACCTTAACCTAAACTATAAACACTAAACACTAAAATAAATAAAGTTGAACACTAAACCCTAAACAAAACCTAAACCCTAACTATATACCATATACCCTAAAATCCTAAACCCTAAAACCTTAAGCCATAAACCCTAAACCCTAAACCCTAAAAACTAAAAGACCTAAACCTAAACAAAATAAAACCTAAAAATAAAATAAATAAATAAACATAAACCTAAATAAAATATAAAAAATAAATAAAATAAAAATGTAAACTAAAACATAAACCTAAACCTAAAAATAAAATTAAATAAATAAAAAAATTAAATAAAAAATATAATTAAATAAAAATAAAATAAATAAAAATCTAAACTAAAATATAAATAAAATAAAAATAAGAATAAAAAACTTAATAAAATAAAAATGAAATAAACCTAAAATAAAATAAAATAAAAACTAAAAAAACCTAAATTTAAATAAAATAAAAAAAATAAAATAAAATAAAAACCTAAACTAAAACCTAAACCTAAACCTAAACATAAAAATAAAATAAAACAAAAAATAAAAATTAATGAAAATAAAATAATTAAAAACCTAAACTAAATAAAAAATAAAATAAACCTAAAAAAGAAAAACTTAAATAAAATGAAAACTAAATGTAAAATAAAAATAAAATAAACCTAAAATAAAATAACATAAAAACTAAATAAAAACCTAAACCTAAAAAATAAGCCAAAAAAAATCTAAATAAAAATAAAAATAAAAATAAAATAAAATAAAATGAATAAAAAATATACTAAATAAACAGAAACCTACTAGTTTACATAATTTTAAAAAAAAAAACCCTAACCCTACACCTTAAACCCTAAAACTACCCCTAAACCCTAAACCTTAAACCCTAAAACATTAAACCCTAAACCTTAAACCCTAAACCATAAACCCTAAACCCCTAAAGCCTACAACCCTAAACCCTAAACCTAGACCAAACCTTAAACCGTAAACTCTAAACCCTAAACCTTAAACCCTAAACCCTAAAAACCTAAAAACCTAAACCTAAACTAAATAAAACCTAAAAATAAAATAAATAAATAAATCTAAACTTAAATAAAATAAAAAATAAAATAAAATAAAAACCTTAACTTAATCCTAAACCTAAACTAAACTTAAAAATAAAATAAAATAAAAAATAAAATCAAAACTAAAATAAAAGAAATAAAAACCTAAACTAAACTAAAAAAGAAAATAAACCTAAAAATAAAAAAGCCTAAAAAAAATCAAACCTAAATGTAAAATATAAAGAAAATAAAACTAAGATAAAACCTAAACCTAAAAAATAAACTTAACAAGAAAACTTTTAAAAAAAACCTAAACCCTAAACTAAAAAAAACTTAAACCTAACAAAAATAAAATAAATAAACCTAAACTTAGAATAAAATAAACTGAAGTAAAGTAAATAAAACCTAACATAAACCTAAAATAAACTAAACCTAAACTCTAAATTAAATTAAATTAAATAAACTAAAAATAAACCTAACCCTAAAAATTAACTTAAAATAACAACCTAAAACTTAAACCTAAAAAAATAAAACAAAAACCTAAACTTAAATCTAAATAAAATATAGACCCTAAACCTAATAATAAAACATAAAACCTAAATTTAAAAAATAAAATAAAAATAAGACTAAACTAAAAACTAAACATAAACCTAAACTTAAACCTAAAAAGTAAACTAAAATAAAAGCCTAAACTAAAATAAATAAACATAAAATAAAAAAAAACTAACTAAATAAAAAAATAAAACTAAATAAAATATAAAATAAACTAAATAAACCTAAACCTACTAGTTTAATTAATTTTAAAAAAAAAAAAACCTAAACCTTAAACACTAAATCCTAAACTCTAAAACTAACCCTAAACCCTAAACCTACAAGCCTATACCCTAAACCCTAAACCTTAAACCCTAAACCCTAACCCTAAACCTAAACCCTAAACCCCAAACCCCAAACCCTAAAACCTTAAACCTTAAACCCTAGACTGACCCTAAACCCTAAACTCTAAAAATTCTAAACCCTGAAGCCTAAACCCTAAACCTTAAAACCCTAAACCTAAGCTAACCTGAAACCCTAAACTCAAACATAATAAAATAAAACTAAACTAATAATAATAATAAAACTAATAATAAACTAACAACTAATTATAAAACCTAACCAAAACTAATAAAACTATCTAAATAAATAGTAATAAAACTATTAGTAAACCTAAAAGCTAAAAATAATAAAAATTAATAATAATAACTAAAACTTAATAAACTAACAAAAGCCATAAAACCCTAAAAAATAAACTAAACTAACTAATAAAATAATAATAATAATAATAATAATAATAAATAAAAACTAATTAAAATTAATAATAATAATAATAATAACTAATAAAACCAAACCAATAAAACCCAATAATAACTAAACTAAAATCTAAAACTAAATAAAACTAAAAACCTAAAACTCTTAAACTAATAAACTAAACTAAAACTCAACCCCAAAAACCTAATAAAAACTTACTATACTAATAATAACTAATAAACTAAAAACTAAAAAAATAAAACTAATTAAACCCAAAACTAAAAATAAACCCTAAACTATAACTAAACAATAAATAAACTAAAAACCTAAGTAAAACTAAGAACCCCCCACAACCAACCCCCTCCCAAAATTAAAACTAAATATAAATAAAAATAAATAACTAAAACTAAACAAAAGAACACTAAACCACAATAACCCTAATAAACCTAAAAAAATGCTAAATCTAAAATAAAATAAACCCCAAAATAAAAACTAATAACTAAAATAATAGAAATAATAATAAACGAAACTAATAAACATAAACCCTAAATAGACTAATGACTACCTAATAAATATAATAGAACTATAACCTAATAATAATAATAACTAAACTAGACTAACTAAACTAATAAAATCCTAAATCCTTTTAGTTAAAAAAACCCTAAACACAAAACACTAAAAACCCTAAACCCTAAACCCAAAACACTAAAAACTCTAAACCCTAAACCCTAAACACTAACCCTAAACTGCCTAAAGCCTAAAACCCAAAAACCTAAAACCCTAAACCCTAAACCCTAAACCCTAAATCGTAAACCCTAAACCCTAAAACCTAAAAACCTAAACCTAAACTAAATCCTAAAAATAAAATAAATAAATAAACCAAACCTAAATAAAATAAAATAATAAAATACAATAAAACCAAAACTAAACTAAACCTAAACCTAATAATAAAACCCAAAATAAAATAAAACTAAACATAAAATAAAATAAAATAAACATAAAGAAAATTCTAGATAAAAACCTAAACCTAAAAAATAAACTTAAACATAAATAAATCTAAAATAAATAAACTAATCTAAATAAAAAGAAAAATATACCTACATAAAATTAAAAAATAAAGTAAACTAAAATAAATAGAAAATAAACTAAATATACTAAATAAACCTAAACTTATTTGCTTTAATTTTAAAAGACTTAAATTTAAATGCTAAACCCTAAACTAACCCAAACCCTAAACCTAAATCTATAACCTAAACATAACCCTAAACCCTAAAATAAAAACCCTAAACCCTAAATAAAAATAATAAAATAAAAAACTAACCTAAACCATATACTCTAAACTAACTATAAACATAAACATTTGTTTACTTAATTTAAAAAATAAACCCTAGACTTAAATTAAACCTAAACCTAAACCCCAAACACTAAATCTAACCTAAACCACAACTTAAACCTAAACTAAAACCCTAAAACCCTAAACCTAAACCCTAAACCTACAACTAAACCTAAAAAATCCTAAATCAATAAATAAAATAAAACCTAACTATAAACCCTAAACTAACCTTAAACCTAAACCTATAACCTAAACCGAAATCCTAAACCCAAAAAAATAATAAAAATAAAAAATTAAAAAAAATTAAAAAAAATTAAAAAAAATTTAAAAAAAAATATAAAAAATAAAAAATAATAAAAAAAAATTAAAAAAAAAACTGACAACCCTAAACCCTAAACACTAAACCCTATACACTAAACCCTAAACACAAAAATCCTAAACCCTAAACCCTAAACCCTAAACCCTAAAACCAACAACATAAAACTTACAACCCCAAAACCTAAACCCTCAACCCCAAACCTAAAACCCTAAACCCTAAACCTTAAACCCTAAACCCTAAAAACATAAAAATTTAACCCTAAATTAAATAAAACCTAAAAATAAAATAAATAAAAAAAACATAAAAAAAATTAAAATAAAAGAAAATAAAAACCTAAACTAAAATTTAAACTTAAACCTAAACCTAAAAATTAAAAATTAAAAAATAAAAACTAAACTAAAATAAAATAAATAAAAACTGAAACTAAACTAAAAAATAAAATAAACCTAAAAATGAAAAACCTAATTAAAATAAAACCCAAACATAAAATAAAATAACCTAAAATAAAGTAAAAACTAAACTAAATAAAAACTTAACCCTAAAAGTAAATTAAAAATTAAACCTATGCCCTAAACTAAAAAAAACTTAACCCTCAAATAAAAAAAAATAAAATAAACATAAACCTAAACAAAAATAAATTAAACTAAATTAAATAAAACCTAAACCTAAACCTAAAATAAACTAAACCTAAGCCTTAACTAAATAAAATAAAATAAATTAAAAGTAAACCTAAACCTAAACTAAAAAATAAAACCTAAAAATTAAGCTAAAATAAAATCCTAAAACTTAAACCTAAAAAAATAAAATAAAAACCTAAACCTAACCTAAAAATAAAAAATAAAACCTAAATCTAAATAAAATATAAAAATTAAAAAATAAAATAAAAACCTAAACTAAAACTTAAACCTAAACCTAAAAATAAAATAAAATAAAAAATAAAAATAAACTAAAATAAAATAAATAAAATCTTAAACCAAACTAAAAAAATAAAATAAACCTAAAATAAAATAAAATTAAAACTAATTAAAAACTTAAACCTTAAAAAACCTGAAAATAAAACATAAAAATAAATAAAAAATAAAACATAAACCCTAAACTAAAAAACACTTAAACCTAAAATAAAAATAAAATAAAATAAAACAAAACCTAAACTAAAATAAAATAAACTAAAAAAACTTAAACCTATACCTAAACTTAAAATAAAAAAAATAAAATAAGCTAAAAATAAACCTAAACCTAAACTAAAGAATAAAACCTAAAAATAAACCTAAATTAATAACCTAAAACCTAAACCTAAAAAAATAAAATAAAAACCTAAACTTAAAAATAAAAAATAAAACCTAAACCTAAAAAAATAAATAAAAATAAAACTCAACTAAAAAATAAACCTAAACCTAAAAAAATAAACTAAAACAAAACCTAAACTAAAATAAATAAACCTAACATAAATAAACTAAACTAAATAAAAATAAAAAATAAAATAAACTCAAATAAATAAAAAATAAAGTAAATAAACCTAAACTTATCACTTTACTTATTTTTTTTAAAAAAATACTAAACCCAAAATCCTAAACCATACACCCTAAAATAAACCCTAAACCCTAAACCTACAACCCAAAACCCTAAACCCTAAACCGTAAAACCCTAAACCATAAATCCTAAACCCTAAAACCTACAACCCTAAACCATAAACCCTAAACTAACCCTAAACCTTATACCCTAAACTAAACTTAAACCCTAAGAATGGTCAGAACCCTAACGACATGAACATCACCATCATCTAAGCTCAATCAAGATCTAGTAAGAGGTGGAGGCGGCCAGCTCGCAGTGGTGGTGGGGATCCGAGGTGCTGGTGGATATGGAGGTGGTGGTCGAAGCAGTGGTGGTTATGGAGGCAGGAGGAGCGACAGAGGTTACAACTGTGGTGGTGGCGGAGGGAGAGATCGGGGATATGATGGCAGATCCCACTACTCGAGTTATGGGGGTGGTTTTGATGGGAACTGGAGAAACTAAAGAATGATCGATCCGATCTATTACTTATAGAACAGTGCCTTTACAGTAGAGACGGTTCTACTTTTCTAGGGTTTTTTATTTGCTCTATGGGTGCTCATTTTTGATCTAAGTCATCACTTGTGTCTTAGAAAACTTGAGGTGCTACTTGGTTAATGAAATCGAAAAGAAGAAATGTTGAAGCTGGATTTATTCTCTGTTAAAAAAAACCATAAACCCTAAACCCTAAACTAAATACTAAAAACCATAAACCCTAAACCCTAAACCCTAAACCCTAAACCCTAAACCCTAAATCGTAAACCATAAACCTTAAACCCTAAACCCTAAACCTTAAACCATAAAATCTTAAACCCTGCACCCTAAACCCAAAACCCTAAACCCTAAACCCCAAAACCCAAAACCCTAAACTTTAAAACCTGCAACCCTATAGTCTATATTAATATAAATCATAAAAATATTGATTTAATAAATTAGATGATAAAATTGTTAGATTTGAAGTGGGAATTAGGTTGTAGTGCCAAAGGTGTGCTACGCCACTTGTAGTCTAAAAAGTAAGATTTTATGTTCAAAATAAATATTATATATTGTAGCATAGTATAACATCATATATCATAATATATTGTTCTGTGCATTTTAAATTCTTTTCGTATTTTACAATCATGCAGTCGAGCCTACACTAGCATTATTTATAAAAATATTGATTTAGACTTTAAAATGGTGGAATTTAGGCAAATTCATAATAGGTAGAGCATGGAATCATAATGTATTATTTCAATTTAAAATAAGTGTATGACTTAAATATATGTTTTTTATTATTTAGATTAATTTTATGATTTTTATCTTAAGCAATCCCTTATGATGTAATATGCAATATAATATAATATAATATGTTATAGTGTATTATAATATAGGATTCCATAACATAATGTAGCATCATGCATTACACCATACTATTGTGTATTACTACTAGTTATTTAGCATATTTTAATTTGTTATAGTATGATGTAGTAGAGTTTGTACTAGTATAATTCATAAAAATATTGATTTATAGGCCAAGATAATGGGATTTGGCTAAATTTAAGGTATGCTTTAGGCAACATCATTGGGGGTGTGCTATGGTGTGTCATTTAATCTAAAGAATGGAATTTTGCATCCAAAATAAATTTTCATTTTTCAACCAAATTTTATAAATTTTTTGCTTAAAGTGATTCATTTTTAGGTGTAATGTAAGATAATATATTTTATGAAAGCCTATTAAAACATAATGTACATAACAATATAACTTCACATATATATGAATGTGGTAGTGTGGTACTAAATGTTATTGTACATTTTAGTATATTTTACTTTTGTTATAATACATTGGGTCAAAACTCACAAAAATGATAATTTGAAGGTTGAATGAATACATGCGTTTGGTTGAAGTATTAAAGGTGTGCATAAGAGAAGAAATATGATTTGATGAGAATTCCATGTCAAGGACATGGAAGGAGATCCGCTAGGTGATCACACATGCATTAGACATGACATGTGAGGGGTTTATGTCGAGGCTGTAGAAGAAAAAAATCTAGTAGGGATAAGGTTTGTATTTGATTTGATTATATGAGTTGTGGAAAAAAGATCTGTTGGGGATAAGAATCTATAATCAACTAGAGATTAAGATTGAATAGACTTTAATTTATTTTATTTTAATTAATGTGGAGGCATATCTACTAGAGATATGGGCTTGAATCTGCTATGGATTGGGTATATGAACCTTCCACTAAGCGGTTGTATCTATTGGGGATTGAGATTTGAGTTTGATTTCATATATTTATTTTGGGATGTATCTGCTGGGAATAAGAGTTTGGTTGGATTTCTTTGATTTAGACTATACTAAGGGAGTTGGTTTAATTTGGCACCACTAGGGAGGTTGGTTTTGAATTTGATATATTTGCTTGACATGTTTATGTATGATTTGGGGCTCCACTATAGAGAAGGGTGTGATTTAACTCCACTAGGAAAATTATATTGGATTTAAATTATTCTAAGTTAATGTATGGATCCTATCGGTGTGCAATAGACCCACTAAGAAGGGGATATATTAGCCTTGACCTACCTCAAGTTTACAAATCTATAGGGATAGTCTACCGGCTGTGCAGTACAGCTAGCCAACCAAAGGGGTTTCCTTTTGGTGTGCAACAACTGTGCTAGGAAGAAAGTATAATAGACTTACAACTTCTGAAGTAGGAATAATGATTGGGGTGACCTGTTTGACACATAACAAATCAAACCTGACCTAGGGAGACTACTAAGTGAATCCCACTAGGTACTTATGTCAACTCAAAAGTAGTTAGGATTAATTTTATCTTAATTTCATGTGATTTGATATGGTTTTTTTGGATTAGTTTAATATCAAATTGAGGGCATATCTGTTGGGGATGTGAGCTCAAAAATTTTTGATAGATTTAATTTATGGACCATGATGGTGTGTGATGGACCCACTAAGAATGGGCTATATTAGACTTGTCCTATTTGAGATTTATAAATCTAAAGGGATAGATCTCAGATTTATTGGTCGTGGGGTAGAGCTATCCAACCTAAGGGGTTGCCTTTCGGAGTGCAACAGCTGTGCTAGGAAGAAGGCGTAGCAGACCTACATCTTCTAAAAGAGAACAAACAGGGGTGACAGTTGGTAGCAATAAATCAAACTTGACTTAGGGTGACTCGAGTGAATTTCGTTGGGGACTTATATCAACTCAAGAGTAGTCAGGCGATTCCTATCAGGAGTTTTGCTGACACTAACTTATGGGTGTCCTCCGAATCCATAAGTGATTATAGATTTTGTTCATATGTTTGTGTGGACCCTATTGGTGTGCAAGGGACCACACTGAGAAGGGGCTATATCAGTCTTGACCTATCTCAGATTTATTGGACCAAAGGAGAATTTACACATCCACAAGACAGATTCTCCAACCATAGGGGTGGTTAGTTAGAAAAGGGAGCTGTCTAATCTGATAGTAACCCAGGTAGTGTCTAAATGGGATTGCAAAGGATGTGATCCAAATATAGTGCCCACAGGGGAGATGTTGCTAGGGGCATTATCCTAAGCATTAGAAAAGAAAGCTTATAGGTCTACAGTGGCCAACACAAGGAGAAAGTGTAGTAGACTTATCATGAGTGGTGTATCCTAAGGTGTGAGAACTAACCAACCTAAGCTGTATCTATCAACATGAGTAGTGTATCCATCAGTATAGTGAGAACCAACCAAGATGAGGTGCCCGTTGGTGTGCAATGATCAATCTAGAAAGAAAGCATGTAGGCTTATAACTTTTCAAGTATAACTAATCTCTGGGATAGTCTATCATGGCAGGACAGATGCTATCTGACCTAGAGACTACTAGCGAGCCACGAGGAAGGGCGGACCTAAGCTTGAAGCAGTCAGGAAGGAAGTAGCCACTTAGGGACTTATCCTAAACCTCAAATATACTCAACCCAGTCAGTGCACAAAGGCTAATCCAAGAAGAAAATGTAGCAGACTCACATCCTCTTAAATGAAGGCAACATGAGGTAGCTTATCGGCCACACAATAAGACCTACCAAACTAATAAGGTGCTCATCAGTGTGTAGTGGCCAAGTAAGGAAGGAAAGCATAGTAGACTTACATCCTCTAAAGCAAGAAAATCACTCAGGTGCCACACTAGCAGTGTAGCACATCAGCCTGACCTAGAGCAGCTACTCAGTGAGTGTCACTGGGAGCGTTATCTTAGAGTAGCCCGAGATAAAAGATATGCATTTTTTTATATGTTTGTGTGTAGTTTGTGTTTGTGTTGTGTCAAAGAAGGATAGGACACTGCTCGGGTTCCTTACACCTACCCTAAACACATCATGGCAGATTCATAAACAAGAATACTTTCAACATGGAAGAGATTGAATTCAAACTGGAATTTTCATCGATGATAATTATTTTTAAACATGATTTATAATATTTATTTAAGTAGAGCTTGTTGATTGGAAGTATTAGGCGCTCTCCCTTAAGATTAATAAGCTGATAAGATCCTCATTGGTGGGCCTTCTCTATGGCAAAAATGCCTTCCCAAGTGGGTTCAAATTTGTCTCCCATCTAACAGGAAATAATCGATCTCCTTGGAACTAAAATAAGCTCTCCTACTTCAAAAGCTCTAGGACAGTCCAACTTTTTATGAGCTTGAATCATTTTAGCTTTGTATAACTCAAGGTTTTAGAATTCTAGTAGACATCACTTCTCCAAACCTTCGAGCTCTTCTATCTGCAACTTGACATTCTGCTCTATTATGATCTTATTACCTACAACTATCTTTAGTGATGGGAGTTAAACTTCTAATGGTAGAATAGCTTCAAACCCATAAACTATAGAGAAAGGAGTAGACTGAGTTGGAGTTCTATATGTGGTGCAGTAAGCTTGTAAGACTTCAACTAACTGCTCATGCCACTATTGCTTGTGGTAGTCGAGTGTCTTCTTCAGTATTTGGATGAGAGTTTTGTTGAAGGCTTCTGCTAAGCCATTTGGCCTCGAGTTATTGATGGTAGAATATCCCCAATCAATGTTATGTTTCTAGGAAAAGTTGTTGATCTCGGTGCTCTTGAATGCAGTACCATTATCATATATAATTCATCAAGGCACTCCAAACCTATATACGATAAGATTTCTAAAAAATTGGAGCACATGCTGAGCTGTGACCTCTCTGAGTGGAATTTCTTTTGCCCATTTGTAAAAGTAGTTAGTAGCAACTAAGATGAATTGATGACCCTTGGAAGAATAAGGATCACCCAGACCCACTATGTCGGTATCCCAACACTCAAATGGCCATGAGGCCAATGTAGGATGTAGAATGTTGGGTGGTTGGTGTAGGACCACACCATGGATTTTACATTGATGGCATCACCTAGCTATATCCATGCAATATTTGATCATCGATAGCAAGTAGTATCCTAGTTTCTTGATCTTAGCTTTCATCTTTGGACAAGATTGGTTGGCTCCACATAATCTTGAGTGTACCTCAGTCACAATCTTAAGGGCTTCATATTTGTCTAAACAACCTAACCACATATGATCGAAAGACCATCGGTATAAGAAACCATCCACAAAAGCGTAGGAAAGTGCTCTCTATTTCATCTAATGGGCTTGGGACTTCTTTTGTGGTAGTTTTACTTTATTTATGTAATCCATGAATGGTTGCCTCCAATCTAACTCCTTGTCCTTCTTGAAAATTGCAACCTCCCCTTCAAGAGAGTACTTTTTGATGAGTTCAATATCATTAAGGGATAAGACTTGTCTATTTTGAACTTTTATCAATGTGGACGCATCCTCCAGACATGCCAACTCATTGGCAAGCTTGGTTAAAGCATACGCTACAACATTCTCTCCTCGAGGAATCTTATAAATGGTAACCTCTAGTATTCAGGTGAAAAATAAAATGGTGTACTTATGGTAATGATGGGGCTTGGGCTTTATGACCTTATAGGACCTAGCGATTTGGTTGATAACTAGCTAAGAATCCCTGAAGATATTAATGTTCTAGATGCTTAGAGTAACAACTAACTCCAGACCAACAATCTGAGCCTCATATTCAGCTTCATTATTGGTGTAAATATTAGACAGATGATATGAGAATCTCATCACATCACGGTCCAGAGTTAAGAGGACTATTCTTACCCCTACCTTTTTTGGATAGTAGATTATGGTTCTTATTCTCTTTGAGAGGAAGCTGCGCCATCAAAGTACATCTCCCAGCGGTGAATGCTAGTATCCCCTAAGTTCATGATTTGTTCATTGGGGAGATCATCACTAAGTGGAGAGTCAGAGTGGATATCGCTAAAAAATCTAGCTCTTATCCTTTCACTACATAGAGGGGTATGAAGGTAATGTCAAACTATGAGAGGATCATGGATCATTTTTCCAACTGTCTGGATAGCATCGGTCGTGTCATGAGATACTATAGTGTATTGATCTTAGAGATTAAGTTCACATTATGTGGAAGCATGTAGTGTTGTAGCTTTTAGGATGCAAAGATTAAAGCTAAGCAATGCTTCTCAATGGGTGGATAATTAGCCTCAATAGGGATTAGCTGATGGCTGAGGTAGTAGAGTGTGTTTTCCTTCCCTTCGTCACTGGCTTGGGCCAACAAAGCACCTAGGGAATCATCAAACACAATAGTGTAAAGTATGAGCGGCTTGTCCGGGATAAGGGTTGCTAGAACCGGCAGTGTCACCAGGTAATGCATAATGTCTTCTAAGGCATGCTCACACGTGTCATCCCACTTGAACTTGGAGTCCTTTTTGACAAGTGTTGAGAATGGTTGACATCTTCCCGATAAGTTGGATATAATGCATCTTAGAGATGCCAATCACCTTGGATTTATCTAAGTTGAGGTAAAATTTTATTGGGTGACATTTCTAATATCGCCTCAATCTTCTCTAGATTAATTTCAATTTTGTGGTGTCGAACAACAAACCCAAGGAATTTACCTGAAGCTACTCCGAATGCACACTTCAGGGGGTTCATTTTGAGGTTGAATTATCTTAATTGTTTGAAAACTCCTCTTAAGTCAAATAGATGGTTTTCCTTTTCTCTACTTTGACCATAAGATCATCGACATAACACTCAAATTGATGATGAATGAGTTATTGAATATTCATGTCATAGACCATTGGTTTGTAGCACTGTCATTTTTAAGGCTGAAAGGGATGACCTTATAGCAATAGATTCTGATCAGGATTTTAAAAGCAATATTTATTTCATCTTCAGGAGTTATCATTATTTGATTATATCTAGATGACTCATCCATGAAAGAGAAGACTGCATGAGATGAGGAAATGTCCACCATCAGCTCCGAGATTGGTAGTTGAAATTCATCTTTTGGACATGCCTTATTTAAATCCTTAAAATTGACGCATATGTGAATTTGGCCATTCTTTTTCTTAATTAGGATGACTGTGGCTAACTAGGTAGGGTATTTTTCTTCTCGGATTAAGCCAGCATTGATCAGTTTCTTGACTTCATAAATGACCTATTATTCTATGTCTAATTGCATGTGTCTAGGAGCTTGCTTGATAGAGTTTGTAGTAGGCTCTATTACTAGTTTGTGGACCACTATGTCAAGAGCCAATCCAGACATCTCTTCATAACTACATGCAAAGCAGTCATTAAACTCACTCAATAGCCTAACTAAGTCATTGGTTTCAATTTAATTCAACAAAGAACTGATGTATGTCGGGCGTGGATCTTCTTCAGTTCCTAAGTTGATTTTCTTCAGCTGGTCAATGTTTGACTTGATCTCTTATTCAAACTATGGTGGTGCATCTTTGACTTCAAAATCCTCTAGATCATTTGAAGTTTCTAAGCATAGGTCCTCATATTAAGTTAATGTGATTTGAAAAGAAATTATCAGTTTCCAAATGATTGGTAATTACTAAGCAGTAATCGTCATCATCGATTGGACCCACTATACTGAATCCTACTACCAATCTTGATTGAGAGCTTTTGCATTTTTTTCTTCCATATTCTTCCAAAGTAGTATGATCTCTGCTTTGACCAAGTATGTGAGATTAACCCTTTCTTTGCTAAATTATAAACAAAAGATAAGTACCAATCAAAAGGTAATTCGATTAAATATTTATATGAATTATTCTCAAATTCTACATCAACTTCTTGACTTGAGGATGATGCTCCCATATAGAACCTCTGAGTCTTCACACTTGTGGATAACTTAGGGCTTCCTACCAAACCCTCAACTTTTGAAAGGAAAGTGGGTTAGAACTAAGGTTCCCAAGCGATGCCTAACTATTTTATATATACTTGAATACACTTATGCTTTGTTTTGGAGCCCGATCTTCATCACTATCTGGCTTAAGTGTCACCTCCAAGGGAATCTACTACTGAGAAGAGCTGACCGGTGAGCTAACCATATAAGACTCATCCTATGATCTAGATTCTAAGTTTATATGGATAGCAGGTGTACTTCTGGTAGTTGGGACATATCTTTTATTAGGTAGCCAATAAGGAGGTTTTCCACCCCTGGGACTTCCTCTGAACTTGCCTCTTCTTTTGCCTGGTGGAGGTCAGGTCGTCTTACCCATATGTTCGAATGGAGTAACAAACTATGGGTGGAATCTAATGTCAAGCTCCACTTCCTCCTCCATGTCTATTTTCGCTCCCTTTTATTTTTATTTTAATTTCCTCTTTTCTTTTCTTTTTCTTTTTCCTCTTTCTTTTCCTTTTTATTTTTCTTTTTATTTTATTTTTAAACTTTGGCCAAGTTCGTGAGAATAGACTTATTGATTTTGAGGGAGGTAGTATGTCGCAACCTCATATATGCTAACCTTGTGAACTGTAAATGGCTTGAGATCTCCTTTGACATAGTAGATGATCCCACCTCTCATGAACTTCATACACAGATGTAGAGAGGATGAAACTATATTGTTCTCATGTATCGATGGTCTCCCAAGCAAAGCATTGAAAGATATATCTCTATCTAGACTTTGAAAGTTGGATTCAATCTTCCAATCATATATCTCCAAGGGCAACACTATGGAGCCTAGGGCCTGTTGACGTCCCATCTTAGACTTAGGAGTCTTCTATACACTAAGACTTCCCTAGTCATAAGACACTTTTAATAATTAGGTAAACACTTAACCTAAGCCTAAAGACTTAGAAGGGTTAACCATAGGATTGGGTTATGCCTTAGGATTAGGATAATCCACCTACCCTACAACTCAAATCCAATCTATGTTAATCTTCTTAGACCAAACCTCAAGTTTAATTCAAACAGTAAATTCAAATCCAAATCCAAACCCAAATTCCAAAACCAAATGATTGAAGCCCATGATCAAATCCAAACTTGAAACCCTTCCTAAGCCATATGACTTATCCCATGGACTTATCCAAATCTTAAGCCAAATCAATCCAAAATCAATTGATTTTCTCATAATCAATTTATATCTTCAATCATCTTCCTAAATATAAATAAAATATACATTCAAAGAATCAAAACTAAGTCAAACTAAATCATATTAAATCAAATTAAATCAAAACCTTTCCTAAGCCATATGACCTATCCCATGGACTTAGTCAAATCTAAATCCAAATCAAGTCAAACATAATTGATTTTCTCATAAATCAATCATATTTTCAATCATCTTCATAAATTTAAATGAAATTTATATTTAAATCATCAAAACTAAATCAAACCAAATCAAAATCCAAACCTAAGTCACATGACCCAACCCAATGGAGTTAGCCAAATTTCTTCATTCTAAAACCCAAATTCAATTGATTTTCTCATGAATCAATCATACCTTCAATCATATTCATAAATATAAATGAAATATACACTCATCAAGCCAAACCAAAATCAACCCAAGTCAAACCCAACTCTTCAGCTCGACAGGTGCTATCCGACCTAGGGAGACTACTGAGTGAATGGGACTATGAGACTTGTATCGACTCAAACGTAGTCAAGAGGAAAGGAGCCTCTGGGGGACTTATCCTAAACCTCAAATATACTCAACCTAGTTAGTGCATGATGGCTAGTTCAAGAAAAAAGCATGAGGACTCACATCTTCTTAAGCAAAGTCAACATGAGGTAGCTCACTAGTTAGGCAGTGAAGCTTACCACACTAACAAAGTGTACGTTGGTTTGCAATGATCAAGTTAGGAAGAAAGCACGGGGACTCACATCTTCCAACAAATGATCACTGGGGTGACACACTAGCGAGGTAGCTTTTTGAGTTGAAATGTTCAAATGAACAAAAACCATTTGAACCTAAGCCAATTGCAATTGAATTTATATATCAATCCCAAATCCATATATAAACTCAACTAAATCAAACTCAAATCAAAATCAAGCCAACTAAACCCAATTGGTCCACTTGACCCAAAGTGGCCAATTTGTCCTATTTGAGCCAAGTTCTAATCCTACCCAAATTGGATTGAACCAAGCCGATCAAAACCTCCCATCAAGATTGTTGATCACCCTAGGTTGATTAATTATCACAAATTAGGTCAAACCAAGTCAACTTGGTTAGTTGACCAAATCAGCCCCTTAACCCATATGAACCTAAACTAGCCAAATTACAACTTAAGCCATATCCCTTGAAACTAATGATTCATACCAAATCAAAATCAATATTTGAATATGACTTGACCTTCAATTGAGTCAAACCAAATCCAATTGGTCCTCTTAACCCAGGTTGACCCAAATTGACCTCAAAGACTAAATTAGGTCAAATCAAAATATAAACCAAATTGACTGCAACCAATGGCTCAAGTTCATTCCAAATTGATTGTTGAACTTGACCAAAGCCATGATTGGACCCAATTGAACCCAATTAACCTACTTAGTCCAAATTGAACTAAAGGTTCAAGTTGGCCTAAATCAAAACCAAAATCCAAATTAATTGAAACCAAAGCCTGCAATCATCTTTAATTGGTCAAATAAACCCAAACCAACACCCAACCCAAGCCAATTTGGCCAATTTGGTCAAATTGGTCAACTTAACTCATTTATTATCCAAATGAATTCAAATGAGCCAAAATCAAATTTAAACCAAACTAATTGATCTAAAACATCCCATATGATCATATGAACTTGACCCAACCCTTGGTTTGACCCAATTTGATAAATAGATCAACTTGATCCAACCTAGCCCAATTTGAAATAAATGAGTCAAATTAAGCCAAACCAAACAAAATCAACTCCAATTGACTTGAAATTTAGGCTAACCCACTTTTGGCTCATTTCAAATTTGCCCAAATCAAATCTAATGCTAAATGATCATTCTACCCTTGGGTCAAGGGCATCACATTAGACAAATCACCCATGTAAGTGGTCATTTCCATTCCTTGCCCACTCGGTACTCTCCCAATTATCCACCTAGGTACCTAGGACATTGACCAACCTGACCCAATTGGTGGTTAGGTCGGCCATGACCCATTGGAGGTGAAATCACCTTCCCTTCCCCATTTGAGCATTTGAAACCCATAGGAAACCCATGATTCTTTCTTGGCAACCACCTCCACACCTTCAACCAACTAAGCCGAGCCAACTCACCTCCTCCCTACCACCCACAACTCCTTGAGATGGTGGATGGCCACTAGAAGCCAAACTCGATCCCACCATTCGATCAAGATGAAGGGAGGTATAAACCCCCTTGTTTCCACTCAAACACACACAAAAAGCATTCCTTAGAGCCCTAACTACCCAATATGAGCTGCTAGAACTATTCCTTAAGCTCTCAAGCTCATTCCTTGATCAAAAAATGCCATTCCCATCCATCCCAAAATAATACACTCCCATTTCCAACCTAACTTACCCATTTTTCCATCAAACTCAAATTAACTTTGCATGCACCTTCTTTAGGCGTCGTGGAGCAAAAACACCCTAAACTAACCCTAAACCTTAAATACTAAAAACTCTAAACCTTAAAGCCTAAACCATAAACCCTAAACACTAAATCCTTAACCCTAAAGCTTAAACACTAAACCCTAAGCCTTAAACCTTAAACTCTAAAATCCAAAACCCTAAAACCTTAAACCCTAAACCCTAACCTTAAACACTAAACCCTAAAAGCAGAAATCCTAACACCTTAATCCCTAAACCTCAAACTCTAAACTCTAAACCTTAAACCCTAACTCTAAACCTAAACCTAAAGTAAATAAATAAATTAAAAAATAAACCTAAACCCTAAAACCTAATAAACCTAAACCCTAAGAATTGGCAGGACCTTGATGGTAGGAACATCACTGTCAATCAGGCTCAATCTATATATACCAATGGAGGTGAAGGTGGAGGCGTCGATTATCACTATGGTGGTGGGGGATCTAGAGGTGCTGGTGGATATGGAGGTGGTGGTCGGAGCAGTGGTGGTAATGGAGGTGGGAGGATCGACGGAGGTTATAGCCGTGGTAGTGGCAGAGGGAGAAATCAAAGATATGATGGTGGATCCCACTACTCGAGAGGTTGGGGTGGTTCTGATGAGAACTGGAGAATCTGAATAATGGCCGATCCAATCTGGTGCTCATGGATCTTTGTCTTTCCAATATAGATGGTTTTAGTTATCTAGGGTTTTTGATTTTGCTCTATGCATCCTCATATTTTATCTATGTAGTCGCTTGTCTTAGAAACTTGGTGTGTTACTTGGTTGATGAAATCAAAAAGAAGAAATATTGAATCTAAATTTGTTCTCTATTAAAAAAAACCAAAAATCGTAAACTCTAAACTAAAACTGGAACCCTAGACCTAAAACTTAAACCCTAAACCCTAAATAAACCCTAAAACCTTATACCCTAAACCTTAAAACCTAAACCCTAAACCCTAAACCCTAAACGTTTAATGCTAAACCAGAAACCCTAAACCCTAAACCCCAAACCCTAAACCTTAAACCCTAAACCCTCAACTAACCCTAAACCCTAAACCCTAAACCCTAAATCCTAAACCCTAAAAAGCTAAAATCCAAAAGCTAAACTAAATAATACATAAAAATAGAATAAATAAAAATACTTAAACCAAAATAAATAAAAATAATAAAATAAAATAAAAAACTAAAAATAAAGCTAAAGCTAAACCTAAACCTAAAAAGAAAATAAAATAAAAAATAAAAAATAAAAAATAAAAACTAAACTAAAATAAAATAAATAAATACCTAAACTAAACTAACAAATAAAAAACATACAATAATAATAACAATAACAACAAGCTTTTATCCCACTACGTAGGGTCGGCTACATGAATCCTTCGTCTCCATTATGCCCTACTATGTGTCAAATTCTCATTTAATTCAAGTATACTAATGTCATTTTTTATACATATTAACCATGTATTTTTAGGTCTACCTCTACCTTTCTTAACATAAGGCAAATCTAATGCATCTACTCTACTAACCGGGTCATTGGATGGCCAACGCTTTATGTGGCCAAACCCTCTAAGGCGAGTCTCCCTAATTTTATCTGTCAGTGGAGCTACTCCAACTTTTTCTCTAATATACTCATTTAACATTTTATCTCTACGAGTAAATCCACTCATCCACCTGAGCATCATCATCTCTGCAACACATAACTTAGTCTCTTGCTTCTCTTTTATTAGCCAACATTCTGTACCATAAATCATTGTAGGTCTTACCACCATCTTATAAAATTTTTTGTTAAGTTAAAGCAGTATTTTTCTATAACACAATAGGCCAGATGCATTCCTCCACTTCAACCATCCAACTTGAATTCTACTAATAACATCGCCATCTATTTCACCATCATTTTGAACAATAGAGCCTAAATATCTGAATCGCTCACTCTTTTTAATGACTTGTTAACCTAATGTCATAACACTACCACTATAACATCTACAACTAAAATTAAACTCCATATATTCAATTTTAGATTTACTTAAACAAAAACCTTTAGACTCTAAGGTTGACCTCCATAATTCAAGTTTTTCTTAGACTCCTCTCTAGTCTTATCAACAATAAGAATGTCATCAGCAAAAAGCATACACCAAGGTACATCTTTTTGTAAATGCCTAGTAAGAACATCCATAACTAAAGCAAAAAAGATAATGGCTTAAAGCTAATTCTTGATGTAATATAACTAAAATAGGAAAATATTTTATCAATCCTCCTTATTCTTGGACACAAGTAATAGCTCTAATATACATATCCTTAATGACTTAAATATAACCAATATTAACTCATTTATTTTCTAGAACTCTCCAAAGAACATCTCTTGAAACTTTATCATAAGCTTTCTCTTAATCAATAAATATCATATATAGATCCTCCTTGCTTTCTCTATACTTCTCCATCAAACCTCTTAACAAATGTATAGCATCAATAGTAGATCTACCTAGCATGAAACCAAACTAATTGTAAAAAACTTTTGTATCACATCATAACCTATGCTCAATTACTCTCTCCCATAATTTTAATGTGTACAAAGTATTTTTTTTTTCCTCTATGATTTTCACACTCTTGTGCATCACCTTTATTCTTAAATATAAAAATCAACAAATTCTTTCTCCACTCATCTTGTATCTTTTTAGTCTTTAAAATAACATTAAAAAGATTTGTAAGCCAAGAAATTCCTTGATCTCCTAAACATTTCCACACTTCTATTGGAATATCATCGTCCTACTATTTTTCCACATTTCATTTTCTTTAAAGCTTCTCTAACTTCATTTACTAATCGATGAGAAAAAATTCTCTTTTTTTGTTTAAGGTATTAAGGTTGCCAATATCAATCATATTTTCAGATCGTTCATTGAAAAGGTTATCAAAATACCTCATCCACCTATATTCATTATCCTTTTATAAGAAAAGCACTATGATTTTCATCTTTAATACAGCTTAGTTCAGCTAGATCTTTACTTCTCCTATTTCTTTGGTTAGCTAACTTATACATACATCTTTCACTTTCTTTTGTATTTAATCTATTGTATAAATCACTAAAAGCTAAATTTATCAATATTGCTTTCTTACAATCTCTACATGTCAGTTTATATTTTTTCCAATTCTCTGAGTTTTTACATCTAAACCAACTTTTATAACAACACTTCTTACTTTTTTATCTTTTTTTGCACATTCTAACCCCACCACCAACTATTTTTATTAAAAGAAGCTTTTCTTTTTGATTCTCCAAGCACATTTTGAGCAACTTGCTTAATTTCACTTGCTACTTTTCCCACATAACATTAGCTTCCTTATGAACATCCCAAATTCTAAGCTCTTGTAAGTTGCCCTTAAAAATATTTTTATTACTGCACTTTAAGTGCCCCCCATCTATTCCTAGGATAGTATTTGATTTATTTCTCATCTTCCAATCTTTCATCTTAAAATCTAAGACTTGAAGTTTGAAGTTTGAATTTGTTTAATTTTTACCTTTGGGTGTTTTCAATTCAAATAATTTTGTGATTTAATTCTCATTTTTATGTTCATTTTATTTGGTTAAAGTTGTATAGGTTTTCAAGAACGAAGAATGGAATGATTCCATTTTTAGATGGAGCTCTTTCCATTCAACATCCTAAATCCTAATGAAGTTTCCAAAAGTCTAACTAAAATCCTTAAGTATTTTAATTAATCCTTTTGATTTTATTTATGTTTGGATTAGTTTTATTTTATTTAAATTGTTTGAATTTCTTTATTTGATTTAATCTATTTGATTTAATTTATTTGATTTATTTCATTTTGAGTTAATTTATATGGATTTCATTTGATTTGGCTTATGTTATTTTAAGGAATTTGATTTTATTCAATTGAATTTAAGTTATTAAATTATGGATTTGTAAGATTAGGGTTTAAATTCATTAATATGAATTAATATCTTAGGTTTGTTCATAGATTATTCTTAATGTGATTTAATTAACCTAGGTTTTAGATTCATTATTTAAATTCATTAAGGATGACTGGTTTCATTAAACTTAAGTTATTTAATTATGTTTGAATTTCATTAAGTATAGATTTTCTTAAAATTTTCATATTTGATTAAATTCTTTGACTTAGGAAGTTTTATGAATTACCTTAAGTATTTCTGATGTTTATTTTAGATTAGTTCAATTTATTTGTTGATTCAATGAAATAATGATCCTTCTTAATTATTATTTAGTTCATATTGACCTAGGGATTTGGAAAATCAAGAATTCCAAATTTATAGACCAATTGGGTTTGAGGTAATTATGGCAAGTGGGGTTACATGCCAATTTTATGTTTCTAAAGTTTCAACTTGATTATATATGTAATTAGGGTGTAATTGAGGTTTTAATTACTTTATTAAACCCTAAATTAATCCTACTTTATTAAAATTCATTAAAGGATTTTATTTTTCACTTATTCTTCACTAAAATATCTTTCCAATGAGGGTTTATTCATAATTTTTGGTTACCTCGTTGATTTATTATGATTTAATTAAGTTCAGGTCATTTAATTGAATTATTTAATTCTTTTAATTACCTAATTGAGTTAATTAGTGATCTATTAGGAACATAGGTTTGATTAGGTTTAATTAATATTTTGAGGTTCATTAATATTTATTATGTTGATTTAAGGTTATTAGATTAAAGTTTTCTAATTATTTCATTAAAAGGTAATTAATTTAATTTAAAGGTTCATACACATGAAATTACAATTTCCCTTGAATTCAAAGAATTAAATCCCCAAAAATTTACCTAAGGTATGTTTTAAGTTTAATTTCATTTTCTCAAATTTTCAAATTAATTGGATTATTAATTTGAGAGTAATTAGAGTTTAATATTTTTTAATTAAACCCAAATTAAGAGAAAATTAACTAATAAAAATTGGGATTTTAATTTCTATGGATTCCTCTCATCAAGATGAATCCATAGAGCTCTTATTTATAATTTTTGATTTTTCTTTGATTTCATATGATTTTTTAAAGTTTTTGGATTTCAATTAATTAATTAAACCATTAATTAACAAATCTTAATGGTTTTAAGTGGGGAGCGTCCCACGTGATCAACTTGAAATGTGCGGGATCATTTAGACCGTCCGATCTTTTCCATACCGATCCAGCCCGTGATATTAAGCGGTCAAGCGCGTGCGGTCACGTGAAAACATGTCGCGAGTTAGGATGAAAATGCGTGTCATGTGATGGAAAAAATGCGGGATGATCATGGACCATCCGATCACGGATCGAACGGTCTGGATTGCCCCCATGGTCCTTAAGGGGTTTAATTCAGTCTGTCCGCCTAAATCAGAACCGTCCGATCCTAAGAGAAGGATCGGATGGTCGGATTAAATCCTGAGGCCTGCGACAAATCATGGACACCGTCCATGATTTCTTGCCAATTGACGGTGAGTCAAGCCAAGATTTTGATCCCAAAATGATCAGGGATTGAATTAGGGTCAATCCATACGTTGGATCCATTTGAGGATCCAACTTTCTTCACAAACTCCAAAATCGAATGCATAGGGGAGAGAAATTACATCCAACTTGTGGTGGTGAGAAGGTCTGGTGATGGTTGTAAGCTTCATCACTCTCCTTGGAGATTCTTTTGGAATGAAAATAGGGAGGTAATAGTCTCTCCTACCCTGCTTTCAATGCTTGGCCGAAAGCTCCGTATGGAAAATTTTTTGAAAGCCATTTTCCACCACCGTGGCTTAAGGTGGGGATCAACCTCCCTTGGTCTTGTGAACATAATGGAATTTTCATCTCAGAGGGAAGGAGCTTCCTTGCTAGTTTTTCATGCATGGTCAAACACTATTCTTCCTCTTCTTCTTTTTTTCATTTTCTTCTTCCCTTCTTATCTCTCTCTTCTTCCCTTGGTTAGCTAAGCTTTAGACAAGCTTTGGGAGGTTTGCCTTGGCCTTAATTGCCTCCATTATCTTCACTTGAAGGCAGCCACCTCTTAAGAGGTGGCTTTTATCTTGGAGTGCATGAGGTGGGAAGAAAGGATTTTTGTATGGGGAATTTGTTTAGCTTTTATTATTTCCATGCAATATGACATTATCATCTTAGTTTGGATTAAAGTATGATATGCCCAAATTAATCTCAAAATGGATTTGAGATTAGATTTAATTCTACTTGAATTTTCTTAGGGAATTTAAATCCAATCAAATGCTTTGATGCAAAGTATTTGGATTTAATTTTACCTTTTAGATTTAGTTTATTTTTTTAAACCACAATGAAATTGATGATCAATTGCATTATGATTTGATTTAAACCATTTAATTTGAATTGATTTTAAATTTGATTTCATTTTAACTCATTTATCTTAAATGGGTTAGGTATGATTTAAAATGAGTTCAAATGATCAATTTAAATTCAAATGAAATGGGTTTTCTTTCATTCATTTTAATTTGGTTTTAATTTGATTTATTTGAGTTAATCTAAAAAATTTGGATTGATTCTACCTATCAAATAGGTTAGAATAAACTCAAAAAGATTTTCTAGGACACTAGGTGAGGTGTCCTAAACATTGAATTAAGAAAATCTTATTTGAGATTAGGATCTCTTAATTGCTAAATTAACCTCATCCAAAAATGAGGTCAACAAATTGACCCCAATATGTGTAGTGGATTAACTAGAATACACTACACATATTGGTGTTGACCAGATTGATCAACATACAAGTATAAACTTGGGGTTCCAATTCATGATTTTGATTTTTTTTGATTTGAATTTTATTTTGATTTTGATTGTGAAAGATAGGTATATGTATACCTATCTTTACTTTAGAATGTGATTCATATAATTAGCTAATAAGATGGGGTCCTTAAGGGCATGATCCATCCTAGTTAGCTAAAGAGAGGAGAGGGTCTTTAAAGACATGAATCCTCAAAAGCTATGGGGAGAAGAGGCTTGAAATGCTTGTTCTTAATCTACAACACTTTGACTACTAAAGGGGTCATATGAACTTGATCCTATTTGAGTAGTCCAAAGAAATGAGGCCTTCAATGGCTTGATTCCATTCATTACAAGTTTGAATAGGATGCCAAGGGGACTTACTCATGTGATTAGCAAAGATGCTAAGGGCATGATCCATCATAATTAAAAAGAGGAAAGGGGTCCTTAAAGACATGATCCAATCCTTAAAATAGAATGCCAACTAGGGACTTACTCCTATATGATTAGCTAATAATATGGGGTCGTTAAGGGCATGTTCCATCCTAATTAGCTGAAAAGAGGAAAGGGGTCCTTAAAAACATGATCCAATCCTCAAAATAGGATGCCAACTGGGGACTTACTCCTATATGATTAGCTAATAAGATGGGATCATTAAGGGCATGATCCATCCTAATTAGTTGAAAAGAGGAAAGGGGTGCTTAAAGACATGATCCAATCCTCAAAATAGGATGCCAACTGGGGACTTACTCATATATGATTAGCTAATAAGATGGGCTATTAAGAGCATGATCCATCCTAACTAGCTGAAAAGAGGAAAGGGGTCCTTAAAGACACAATCTAATCCTCAGAATAGGATGCCAACTTGGAACTTACTCCAATGGCATTAGATAATAAGATGGAGTCGTTAAGGGCATGATCCATCCTAATTAGCTGAAAAGAGGAAAGAGGTCCTTAAAGACATGATCCAATCCTCAGAATAGGATGAAAACTGGGGACTTACTCCTATATGATTAGCTAATAAGATGGGGTCGTTAAGGGCATGATCCATCCTAATTAGTGAAAAGAGGAGAGGGTCCAAAGACATGATCCAATCTAATAAGATGCCAACGGGACTTACTCTATATGATTAGCTAATAAGATGGATCATAAGATCCATCCTAATTAGATGAAAAGAGGAGAGGGGCCCTTAAAGACATGATCTAATCCTCAAAATAGGATGACAACTGGGGACTTACTCCTATATGATTAGAAAGAAGGCCGACTGGGGACTTATATCTTTCTGGCTATTAGAAAGGGGTCATAAAGACTTGATCCGATCAAACTCATCAGTGCAATATGAAAGGGGCCTTGATGGCTTAATCCAATCATGTACACAAAGGTAGGATGCCGACTAAAGACTTACTCCTATATGATTAGAAAGAAGACCGACTGGGGACTTATATCTTTCTGGCTATAAGAAAGGGGTCATAAAGACTTAATCCAATCTAACTCGCCTATGTAACATGAAAGGGGCCTTGATGGCTTCAGATCAATGCACAAAGGTAATGGTGCCATGAAGGGTTTGCTTAAAACCGAAAGACATGAGAAAGGTTTCATAGAGGCTTGCTCCCTCTCAAGTCAGGAGAAAGGTGCCATAAAGGGCTTTGATCCTATCCTATAGGTTATATGGATGAGGAAAAGGGGTCAAAGTGACTTATTCCTAATCCTCAAAGGTTTTGGCTAATAAGAAAGAGTCTCAAGGACTTAATCCTTACATGATTAGTCTAACTTGATGAAAGGGTGATGGAAGGTTTGCTTCCATTTTTTGATTTCACTAGTACTCCTTACACATGAAGAAGTTTAGTGAAGGAGGTTTCAAAGAGTTGGAATTTATTTTTGAAGGAAGACTTGGGTATATTTTAGACCCAATGCTTTATTATACAATGAGCATACAAGTTCATCATGTTTTTTTTTATATCTCAAAGTTATAATGAACCATGGTAGATGTCTAATTTATTCAAGACAAGATATCATAGGGTAAGAACCTGAGAATTCTACCTCTTTGAGCTTGCATGTGACTGTGTAGTTCTTTTGGCAAGAACCAAAGTCAACAAATGCTTCAAATGGAATTTATTTTTTTCTTTTGTTTGGACATGTATGTTATTTTAATTTGTTGACATGAATCAACATAAGTTCTCTTGGATTAATGAAGACTTTCTTTAAAGCTTTCTAAAGTCAATGAGAATCGATAATCTTTTGGATTCTCCTAGAGACACAAAATTCTTATCCCTAATCAATAAGGAAATTGAAAGGATTAACTTATTAGAGAAATCAAGATTTTCCTAAATTTGAAATTGAATTGCTTCAGTTGATTTATTATTATAGGAAATGAAATCTCATAATTTTCTTTGATTAATTTCTTATTTTTGCATTTTTGATCCTTATACATTGTACTACAAGGTCTTTGAAATTACTTCAAAAGTAAATTTCAATACTCTGTATGTAGTAACATGACTATCCTTCAAGTCATATTGAAGTTTCTTTTCTTCTCTTTTCTTCTTTGACAAAGATTTTCAATATAACCCTCTACCTAATTGAAAGTGAAATTATAAGGAATCTTGATCATGATCCTTTTTGTTAAATTGCCCCAATATGTTGAGATCGAATGATATGACTCCATAACAGAACATTCTTGTAAAAATTCTGAATGTCATATCATATGCTTTCAATTCTTTTTTTCTAGAATTATTTTAATTTGACAATTTTAGATAAGTTATCCTATAATCTTATGCATGAAAGCCTTTTGTTTTTAAAATGAAATATGGGTAATATGAACCCATTTTCAAGGTAAACATTCTACCCTAGTCCCAAGATGTGGGTCATATATGATGTTAGCTAACCAAGATGTGGGTCATATTATATTCTGAAGGATAATTTTTCATTTCCAACCCTACCACTTTATTTTGATGTGGAGAAGTTTAAAGTTAAATTGTCAATTTACATTGGGTGCCTTTTGCTTCATTTAAAATCATAATATACCCAATTTGCCATTCAAAAGATATGGTTTCTTGAAAAGAAGATCCACTATCTTTTATTTAACTTTCCAAAGCTCACAATCATGGAAAAGGCTAAAATGACAAAACATGAGATATCTATTATTTTATTTCATTCAAGCTATGTTAATTTTATTGGGTATTTTTTGCTTCATTTGAAATGGTATGTATACTCATAATATTTGCCATTCAAAAGATATGGACTCATGGAAAAGAAGATCCACTATCTTTTATTTAACCGCCAAGCAAGCTCACCCAATCATGGCTAAAATGACAAAGCATGAGATATCTGATTATTTTTTTTATTTAGCTTATAATTTTGTCTTCTAACCTTATCACTTCGTTTTGATGTGGAGAAGTTTAAAGTCAAAAATGTCCACATGCTTAGAAAATTTAGACTTCATCCTTTTGCTCTTAGATATAGTCCTTCCATCTCTTTACTTTTGTTTTCTTTCTTAGGGTAATATTCTGATTTCATTTCTTTATGAATGGTTACATTTGGTAATTTTCCTAGTTACAATATTCACTAAGAAGATAGATGTATTTGACTCATTTCCATAACATTTCACTCTTTATGAAATGACTCAAATGATTTGCTGGGAAATTTGATGTATTTGACTTTTGTCTACAATATTTTATTGATTGGCTTTTGATATGATTCAAGTCTTTTGATTGATCATATAATATGATCCAACATTTCTATTTATTTTTCATCCTTTTCATGGAATAACAAATCTAGTAAAGTCATTTAAGATTGATAAAAATGACTTTCTAAATATGTTGCACTTGCTAAATTCAAAATTATTTAGTGGAGTGAGTCATTTAGGATTGGCATAATGACTTCCTTGAAAAATTTACACTTCTAAAATCAGAATTTTCTATTGGAATCAAATATTTAGTGAGGTCATTTAGAGTATGAATGATATTCCTAAAGACTCAACACTTTAGGATGAATATGAACATCCTTCAATAATCAGGATGTTTCTTCTTTTTCTTTTCATTTGATTCTTTTTATTCTCTTTTTTTTTATTTGGGGCTGGATAGGACCATCCAAGAGCATTTAAAGATGTTTCATGAATTCTAAGTTGCTCTTTTTATGTTTGAATTTTTATCTTCAATCAACAATGTGATTGGAAATAAGTTTTTTCTAGGTTGAGTTTTTAAGATTGAATTTTCATGAAGTTGAAAACTACTTTCTATATTTAATTGAATTTATATGGCACTATCTTATCAAAGCTTGATTATAATTGAGCCTATATAAATTCTCATGTTCATATATTTGATGTTGACCAATGCACCCGGATCAACATATATTTTGGAGATTTTCTTCTTTTAAATTTTCTACATGGACTAAGATGTTAATAAGTTCTTAATAGTCTATCTTTGCCATAGAAGATAACTCTAGAACTTCTTTATAATGGAATGCTACATCAGGAAGTTGCTTCTTCTAGTTAAGTAAGGCAAATTACATGATTATGTAATGCCTTGCTTTACTTTCATTTCTTTTTTTATCATCTTTTTTTATTTCATATTTCATTTTATTTTATAGAGCATTACGATGCTTGATTTTGCAAGCAAATTCTCTACGATGGGAAAAACATCACATTTTGAAGATGACTTATTTGCCATTTCTTTTCAATGCCATTTGAGGTGGTATGACTCTACCATTTTGAATATGAGTTCAATAATTCCTTTTTTGATATAAAGGGAAGGTAGGTCTAACTCTATTCTCAATAGATTAATAGACCTCTTGATCTATTCATTTAGAGGATCATCCTTTAAAAGAGGACCCTCTAGGGTAGATGTTGTGCTATGAGAAAGTCAAGTTTTGACTTGTATTTTATTTTATAGCACATATAAGATTAAAGGTAATCTCAGCTTGCAATGGAATCTTTGACCACCATACTTAACATTAAGATAATGTCAAATAGGTCATAAGACATTGCAAAGGATTCTCCTTAGAATCATTTTGTATTGAAAGCATATAATGCCATAGTCTTGAAAATTAAGGCATTTTTCATTCATTTGGACTAACAAAGTCCCAAGTGATTTATCTATCAACTTAACAGAGATAGAAGTTTCATATTTTTATTCTGAGAGATATCTATATCACCCTTAGCACCCAATCCTAAGGTCATGATTTCTTTAGAAGGATTAAATTCTTCATTTATTTTCTTTTCTTGATTTGGATTTAAAGTTAATTAAAACCAATCATGGAATATCATTTCATTTAATGGGAGAAAACTGCCATTAAAAAAGTTGATTTAAGTTTCATTTATTTCAACTTTATCAAGAGAATCAGAATTTTCTTTCACTACCCTCTCTTTTCTTCTATTGATTAGAAGCAAAAGTGAATCTTGTCACTTTATCTTTGTTTATGTCATGTCATTCCTCTTTTGACTCTCTCCCAAACTCTTAAGAATTTAAGATTTTGGAAAGGTCTAAAAGAAGGTTACCTCCAAGTTAGTCCTTAGAATTGGCCAATCAACTTGAATAGTTGGTTTTCCAATATTCTAGTGGACTTGTGGAAATTAAGATTAAAGCTAATTTGCATTCATGTATAATTTTCTTCTATCAGAATAGAAGATTTTCATTAAGTTCCTTAATCACCTAAGGTCATTAAGGCATTCCCTTTTAAGGATGATTTTTGTTTTCACTCTTCTTTTCTAAATGCAATTCAAACTTCAATCATGGTGGGAAAAGGGGCAATAGGCACAACTATGCCTCCTTTTGATTTAAGTTTTCTCAGGGTTTGAAGGAAGTCCTCTATCTCAATTTACATCCTTAGGTGTTTTGACACCTTTTGAATGTAGTAGAACAAAGTGGGTTCATTCAAGGACGTTGTCCTGATTCCCTTTAGCTCTAGTACAAAGAAAAAATAAGATGAAGGGTAAGTTTAACTTTGAGACTTTATTTTTGAGATTTACTTTTCAAGATCTGAAGTACTTTTCAAACTTTTTAAATTTAACATTTCTTTTCCATATTGGAATGGTTTCAAATCCATCTTGACCAGATTTAGGTCATAACAGAGATGGCTTGATTTTTCATTTATTTCTCTCACCTCTCATTTTATTTCGGGATTTGGTTCTAGGACCCAATTTTTTAACTATGATAAATGAAGAGTTCTAGAACCTCTATTCAAGATGTTGGATAGGCTCAACCAAGAATGAAATGGAGAGGTATTTAACTAAAACAAAGGCAGTCCTGGCCGATGAGTGGCACTAGTACACTGCTAATATATAGAAATAATCACCTATCTCTAAAGATGGAGAGAGGAACTATTCCCCAGCAGAGTAGCCAAAAAATATGTTGGTTCTTTTCTCTAGAATAGAAAATAGAAATGATGCCACATAGAGTTTAGGAATATTTTATTTAGATGACCAAATACGACATTAAGGAATAAACATATTATCTCGAAAGATAAACATGCTCTCATGTAATGTATTCAATCATTTCAATAAAAGACTCATAAGGCTAATGGGTCTTTCGTGTACCAGAGTATTTTCCTTGAACTACATGGAAAAGTAGAACATGGTCTATCTTATCTTGGGATCATGGTTCCATATAAAGGCAAGCCTCTATAGTTAATTACATCTTAAGAAGGGTCTCTTCCTAAAAATACTCTCAATTAAAGAAATAAGTGATTATTCCTAAAGATTACTAAGGTAGCTTTCAAAGGATTGATTTTGGGAAATTCAATTGGGAGAAGTCCAAATTGGAGAGAGTTATTTTTAAGAGTCAAAATAGAAAAGAGTAGGAAATGTCTATTGATACTGGGATGCCCAGTAGACATTTCATCTATCCTATGATTGGGCTTCAAATTTAGGATTTAGTTTTAGATTTCAAGTTATCATTTTCTTAGAAATCTAAGGCTTAGATTCTATAGCACAAGACTGCAGAAATGCCTAGGGTTGGAGACTTATTCCTAAAAAGATGCTTCAGAACCTAGTCTACAGGTGCTTTTGACACATATTACATGCTCGACCTAGTTCTATCCTTGGGAATCATTGGTCATTCTTCTCACTTGAGGGAACTAACCTATCTCTGACTCTTCTAGACTTACAACCTGCCTGGAGAAGGCTGTCAGCTAACACCACCTAAGCGCATTTTAAAACATGAGGCTAAGTCATATGAATGCAAGATGGCTGAGATATTGCAATTTTAGAAAATAAATCTATGAACCAAGACTTACTCCCTAATCCCTAAGATCATGTAAGGTATGAAGATGCATCTAACTAATGCATATTTTTTAGATTTTTATAATTTTTTGACTCAGGATTCATTTAGGTCATAGGAATACAATTATGCCTAATATTTGTAATTAGAAAAAGATTATAGGCCAAATCAGAATAGAAGAAGGTGTACTTTCATCATAGGCTCTCAAAGGTCAAGCCAGGTTCTCTGGCAAGGATGGAAGTCCTTCATTAATCAAGAGTGAAACAATATGATTATGCATGATATTGAAACATCCACCTCAGAGGTTATTACATATTTTATCTTACTTTAATGACCTAGGCTTTATATGAAGATTATGAGTTGTATTTATTTTTATATTTCAATTGATTTAGTTGGGTAGAAAATTTAGTTTATCCTATGAGCCTACATCCAGGCATACATCACAACACAAACATAGCACATAAAGAAACCTTAAGAAAAGCATGATGTTTCTATTGCACACCCAAAATAAATCTAGCTAGATTAAATTATATAAGAAAAAGGCCAATGCACCCGGGTACTATTGTACACCCCGGAAGAAAAAAGATGGGCAGCCGAGTTCTGCCCTTATACAACCCGGTCTAGAACTACAAGTTTAGATCTATGAGTCTTCTTTTCAGGGGAAAGTCTTCTTATTTAGGGACATCCATCACGCTCCATAGGGGACTACCACACCATCTCTTGTTTGGGTCCGCTCCTGCTAATCCTAGACCCCATAGATCCTAACTTAATTTTAAGCTCAAATTTACATTTAAAATTTAAAAGAAATCCTAAGCCCTGCAAAATAGATGTTAGAAAATACACACATCACGTAAAGTATATTTCACAAACATACAGGCTTAGCATTAGTTGCTTGCCAAGCTCACATATCCTATGGACTATGTTAAGGGATTTTCAGCACCTATAGGCAAACAATAATTTTATGATTTTATTTATTACAACGATCCCTTTAACACAGTCCCTTATAGAAAACAATGTTAAATTTAGAAAGAATGCCTTAACATCCAATCTAACGAACAAATAAGCCTAGGCATCTAGTCTAAAGCAATACACCACACACACATGTGAAGCACAACACAACATATCATAGGAGATTAAAAGAAAATCACAGAATGATCTAACCTAGATATAGGGTCTATGACCTAAGTAATCTAGTGTGTATAGAAGTGGGGTTTGTGTGGTAAGTCTTTGCTAGGCCTTTAAGTTTAAGTTTGAAGTTTGAAGTTTGAATTTGTTTAATTTTTTCCTTGGGGTGGTTTCAATTCAAATGATTTAGTGATTTAATTCCCATTTTATGTTCATTTTATTTGGTTAAAGTTGTATAGGTTTTCAAGAATGAAGAATGGAATGATTCCATTTTTAGATGGAGCTCTTTCCATTCAACATCCTAAATCTTAATGAAGTTTCCAAAAGTCTAACTAAAATCCTTAAGTATTTTAATTAATCCTTTTGATTTTATTTATGTTTGGATTAGTTTTATGTTATTTAAATTATTTGAATTACATTATTTGATTTAATTTGTTTGATTTATTTCATTTTGAGTTATGTTATATGGATTTCATTTGATTTGGCTTATGTTATTTTAAGGAATTTGATTTTATTCAATTTAACTTAAGTTATTAAATTATGGATTTGTAAGCTTAGGGTTTAAATTCATTAATATGAATTAGTATCTTAGGTTTGTTCATAGATTATTCTTAATCAAATTTAATTAACCTAGGTTTTAAATTTATTATTTAAATTCATTAAGGATGAGTGGTTTCATTAAGCTTAACTTAAGTTGTTTAATTATGTTTGAATTTCATTAAGTATTGATTTTCTTAAAATTTTGATTTTTGATTAAATTCTTGACTTAGGAAGTTTGATGAATTACCCTAAGTATTTCGATGTTTATTTGATTAGTTCAATTTATTTGTTGATTCAATGAATTAATGATCCTTCTTAATTATTATTTAGTTCATATTGACCTAGATATTTTAAAAATCAAGAATTCCAAATTTATAAACCAATTGGGTTTATGATAATTATGGCAAGTGGGGTTACATGCCAATTTTATTTTTCTAAAGTTTCAGCTTGATTATAGATATAATTAAGGTGTAATTGAGGTTTTAATTATTTCATTAAAACTTACATTAAGCCTAATTTATTAGGATTCATTAAAGAATTTTATTTTTCACTTATTCTTCAGTGAAATATCTTTCCATTGCATTTTGTTCATAATTTTTGGTTAACTGGTTGATTTATTATGATTTAATTAAGTTCAGGCTATTTAATTGAATTATATAACTCTTTTAATTACCTAATTGAGTTAATTAGTGATCTATTAGGTTCATATAGGTTTGATTAGGTTTAATTAATATTATGATATTTGTTAATATTTATTGTGTTGATATAAGGTTATTTGATTAAAGTTTTCTAATTATTTCATTAAAAGGTAATTAATTTAATTAATTTAAAGGTTAATACACATGAAATTATAGTTTCCCTTGAATTCAGAGAACTAAATCCCTAAAAATTACCTAAGGTATGTTTTAAGCTTAATTTCATTTTCACAAATTTTCAAATTAATTGGATTATTAATTTTAGAGTAAGTAGGGTTTAATGTTTTTCAATTAAACCTAAATTAAGAGAAAATTACCCAATAAAAATTTGGGATTTTAATTTCTATGGATTCCTCTCATCAAGATGAATCCATAGAGCTCTTATTTATAATTTTCTAATTTTTCTTTGATTTTATTTGATTTTTTAAAGTTTCTCAATTTTAATTAATTAATTAAACCATTAATTGACAAATCTTAATGGTTTTAAGTGGGGAGGGACGGAGTTGAAATGAGCAGGATCGTTTACGGACCGTTTGATCAAAGATCAGACGGTCCATACTGATCTCGCGATCCCGTAGGATCAGACTGCATGTCACGCGACACGTGGGGCCGCGTGTCATGCATGGGATGAAAATGCATGTCGCACACTGGGATGAAAATGCATGTCACGTGCTAGTGAAAATGTGGGATGATCCTGGACTGTCTGATCGCGGATCAGAAGGTCTGGATCACCCCCATAGTCCTTAAGGGGTTTAATTCAATCTGTCCGCCTAAATCAAACCGCCCAATAAGAGAGAAGGATCGATGGATTAAATCCAGGCTCGCCAAAGGAATCATCGTCTCATGATTTCTTGCCAATCACTGGTGAATCAAGCCAAGATTTTGATCCCAAAATGATCAAGGGATCAAATTAGGGTCAATCCATGTTGGATCCATTTGAGGATCCAACTTTCACAAAACCAAAATTGAATGCATAGGGGAGGGAGAAATTACATACCCGGATTCCAGCTTGTCGGCGAAGGTCCAGTGATGGTTGGAAGCTTCATCACTCTCCTTGGAGATGTTTTTGGAATAAAAATAGGGAGGTGATAGTCTCTCCTACCCCATTTTCTATGCTTGGTCGAAAGATCCTTATGGAAAGTTTTTTGAAAGCCATTTTCCAGCCATCGACAGATGCGGCGTGGCCAATCAAGATGGGGGATCAACCTCCCTTGGTCTTGTGAACATAATGGAATCTTCATATCAAAGGGAAGGAGCTTCCTTGCTAGTTTTTCATGCATGGTCGAACACTATTCTTCCTCTTTTTCTTTTTTTATTTTATTCTTCCCTTCTTATCTCTCTCTTCTTCCCTTGGTTGGATAAGCTTTAGGCAAGATTTTGGAGGTTTGCCTTGGCCTTAATTGCCTCCATTATCTTCACTTGAAGGCAGCCACCTCCTAAGAGGTGGCTTTTGTCTTAGAGTGCATGAGGTGGGAAGAAAGGATTTTTGCATGGGGAATTTGTTTAGCATTTATTATTTCCATGTAATATGGCATTATCATCTTAGTTTGGATTAAAGTATGATATGCCCAAATTAATCTCAAAATGGATTTGAGATTAGATTTAATTCTATTTGAATTTTCTTAGGGAATTTAAATCCAATCAAATGCTTTGATGCAAAGTATTTGGATTTAATTTTACCCTTTGGATTTGGTTTGTCATTATTATTTTTAAACCATAATGCAATTGATGATCAATTACATTATGATTTGATTTAAACTATTTAATTTGAATTGATTTTAAATTTGATTTCATTTTAACTCATTTAGTTTAAATGTGTTAGGTATAATTTCAAATGAGTTCAAATGATCAATTTAAATTCAAATGAAATGGGTTTTCTTTCATTCATTTTAATTGGATTTTAATTTGATTTATTTGAGTGAATCCAAATTGAAATTTTGGATTGATTCTATCTATATTAAATAGGTTAGAATAAACTCAAAAAAATTTTGTAGGACACTAGGTGAGGTGTCCTAAACATTGAATTAAGAAAATCTTACTTGAGATTAGGATCTCTTAATTGCCAAATTAACCTCATCCAAAAATAAGGTCAACACGCCAGTACAGGTTGCAGCATCTTCCATTCCATCTAAGGCCATGAAGCCCACATCCGGGGTAAAACGTACCCCGTTGGTAATCCAACTATGACCAAGGGATCCTACTCCTCCTACACCACCCATTGTGGTAGGGCTGAGCTCTCCTACTCGACCTTCTACCCCAGTGGTGGTGCGTAAAGAGTGGTGACCCCGAAGCATCGTGGTCATTCCTTCACCAACTCCACCCATACAGTCAGATATGGAGATGGTGATAGTTATCACAGATATTCCAGATGACATTTCAGTTGCAGCAGTGATAGAGGATCATCCTAAGATTGTTGCCCCTATTACAGCTAGTAGCAGTCAAGAGCATCATTCTTCTAGTGAGTATAGTATGCACAGGATTACTCCCCTGTGACAGGTGAGGTCCGGTGCCTCTTAGTGCATGATAGAGATCACATCAGTCAGCCTAAACTGTTTGTACATACTGAGTTAGATCAATCCTTAGATGAGATAGTTGTACACTATTTTATGGAGAAGAATGAGATCTTAGGGTAGATGAAGAGAGAGTCGACTTCAATCAACTAAGATGACTTGATGGGGGATTCAGCTGGAGTATGCATGGCTGACACCAGAGGATCTCTCCTTAGGGATCAATAGGCCATGGAAGGTGATGAGGTTGATTATGGAGACTCTATAAAATTATCCCATCACCTCTGACACCAGTTAAAGCAGAAGGATGAGTAGATTGATAGGATCACACAATAGTTACAAGACTTGTTAGCAGCAGTGTTAGTGCTTCAAAAATAAACCCCTCTAGTTCATCCTATTACAGTCGATGTCAGTCAGCCTGAGTTAGTGCATGTCTTGGACCCAGTTAAGACTCTACCTTCTGTTGAGCAACAGGTGAAAAGTACCTCCACACATGAAAAAGATTTAAAATCCATGGTTGAGCTATAGGTGAAGGAAGCTTTAGCGCAAGCCTAGGGAGGATCATTGGTTTCAAAGGGTAAACCCTATATAGAGGAATTTGATTCTATCCAGTATCCCAAGGGTTTCATGCCTCCTTCATTCAAAAGCTTCGATGGAAGTGGGAATCCAATGTAGCATATAGCTCACTTCATGGCTACAATGCAGGTGGCAGGGATGCTTTACTCTTTAGACTCTTTGTTAGTAGCCTAGCGGGTATCACTTTTGATTGGTATCAACTGTCAACATTAAGAAAGACATTTTGAGTTAGAGCAACTCTTCATCAAGAGATTTCTTGGAGCTCAAAGAAAGGTTAATAAATCTCCTTGTAGCACAATAACACTCTGATAAGTCACTTATTGATTATATTCTCCAATGGCGTAACCTGAGCATGAAGTGTGAATCACAGCTGTCTGAATAACATGCCATTGAGATTCTCTTGAAGAATATCTATGGCCTTATCGCCTTCATGCTTAAGGGCTTCTCTATCAAGACAATTGAGAAGCTAATCAACAAGGAGGCTAGTCTACAAGGAGAGGCCAAACAGTTGCCTTTTCAAGATCAATTGCCAAAGCAAAAAATCTCACAAAGTCTATGAAGAGAAATCAAGAAGAGGCGAGTTGACAAGAAGTCGGGAGATCCCAGAGACCATGACCTCGCCTCCACCTCCTTTACCACCACCAAGGTAGCCATACCAGCCTCCACTGAGCCTCTACGACCAAGATAGCCTCCGACCTACCACTAGTGGCATGCATACCCGCTTATAGCTATGGTCCACTTACTCTTTTAAATAAGTTAAACAAACCTTATTATTTTAAGAGGGAGGTAATTAGGAAAATGTTTAAGAATCTCTTAAAGAAACCTGACTTTCAACTACCCTGGCCTAGGAGACTGGAGGAAGTATGGAAAAGTCATGATCCAAACTTTTTCCCTTACCAGGCGCCACATTTTGGAGGATTGCTTCATATTCAGGCTTGAACACAATTTCAAGATCATCAGAAGTCCCAAAGGAATACCTTGTAGAACAACCTTCTAGTTCCATTAGGGTAATTCTTGGGGATACAAGTGATCCTACCAAAACCAAAGAATGTTGGGACATTTCTTTGTTTAAAACCTCTAAGAAAATAATTCAGAAGATTATGAAGATTTTCTTGTAGGTGCCTGAGTCAACTCAAACCTCCAACACCAAAGAAGGTTTGCAAGTTGTCAGTGCCAACTCTAGGAAAGTGGGAGCTTCAGCACTAACCAACATGGCACTGGATAGCCCCTTAGCAACCATCAATGTCCGACCTCCGCCTTGGGCTTTCCACACCGGTGACTTCTACCATTTCAACTAGCTCTTCTATTTCTTCTACTAGTAGAACTCTTGTATCAATAAAGGGCATCAAATCCCTTACTCCACTCAAGCTACTTGACTTCTACTTTGTACCTCCAAATAATTCCAAAAAAATTGAAGAATAAAGATGATTTGAATTACATCTGTGTCTCTCGATGAGTTATCTTCTATTCCTAACGATAACTCTTCAAGTCTAATTAACTATAACAATTCTTATCATCCTCTTTCTGATTCATAGTTGGACTTTCCAACCCTAAATACTATAAGTTCACCTCTTGATATAGACTTGGAATCATCCGATTTTGAGAGTCCCATAGGAGATGCTTTAGGTGAGCCTGAAGTGCAGCTAGAACCTTCCACCACTTTGCCTCTAGAGATTATTGAAGTCAACCTCAGTAGTGGCAAGGTTCTACCTCATAAGGTAGCACCTCTAGATAGAGAGAAATAAGTCATTGGTACTGAAGATCGAGAAGCCCTTCCACAAGATGCTCCACCCTTAGATATGCTTGTGGAAGATCAGCCAAAGGTGGACTACAACGCCCTTTCTCATCTAAGAAAGTTTCCATCTAAGCTAAGCATATATGATGCCCTTATTATCCAAAGAGATGAGGGAATCACACCCTCCTTGATCTTGAAATATGCTTAGCTCGACGCTATTGGTGAGGAAGAAGATTATGCAAAAGAAGCCCAACGGATCACCGTTATAGATGATGACCTTCTACTAGGGGACTTGGAGCATAACCCCTCTACATCACTGACATGGACAGTTCATACTGTAGGGTTCTCGTGGATTCAGGTGCATCGAAGAACATTATGAGTCTAAAGACCCTTGCCTATTTGAAGATCGACATCTCTATGCTCCGAGGAGATAATATGATGTTGAGAGGATTCAATGATCAAGGTGAGCGAGCTTTAGGTTCTATGGTTACCTTGGAGACGGTGTGACTGGAAGATTGAAGCCAAGTTCTATATCATTGATTCGAATACTTCATTCACAGCTTTGCTTGGTAGGCCTAGGATATATTAGAATAAGATCATTCCATCCTCCCTTCATTAGTGCATCATGTTGAGAAAAGATGGAATTGAGTACCGTGTCAATAGGGATGAAAAGCTATTCTCAGTTAGAGAGGTTGTGATTTATGAGGATGTGACCTACTATCTTCCTCAAAACACCCTTTCTTATAAACTTAGAAAAAATTCAAATGCAAAATCAAAAGAAAAAGAAAATGAAGCAAAAGAAAAGATAAATTAAAATGAAAAGAAAAATAAAAGTCCAAGTGAGCAAGAAAGGGAAATTGAAAGAGAAGTGGATTCGCATATTTTATTCCACCCACAGTTCATTCCATCATATGGACATGTGGGTAGGATGGCTCAACCTCGACCAGGCAGAGGCAGAGGCAAAAATAGAGGAAGTTCTAGAGGTGGAAGACCTCTTAGTTAGCCTTCAGCCAACAGAGATCATGTTCCAATTCATAAGACTACCCTTACTATTCACATAGACTTGGAATCCAGCTCGGAGGATGAGTCTAATGTGATTAGTATACCAGCCAACCTCTCTTAGCGGGTTCCATTGGAGGTGACTTTTGATGTTATAAACAGAGACCAGCCTCCAAGCAAAGTAAAGTATTTGAATCAAGTTTATGTGAAACTATTAGGCAACAATTGGGAACTTTAGCTCTTACCTCACTTACATCTCAGAAAGTTGAAGGTTTAGTAGTTAAGGAAGTCCCTAAGTCTTCCAGTGGCATGAAGTAGAAGAGGTTCTTTTTGAGTTCATCATCCTCAAGTCTAAAGCTTGATGTAAAACTTGAGGAAGATAGTTTTAAAGAATTAATGGAATTAACTTTTGACTTTTACTCACCTTGTGTTTAAAATCTGATACAGAAAGGTTTAGTTCCTCACACATGGTCCAATCATAGGTCAAAATACTTTAAAAAGCTATGGAATAATACATGAAGGGAACCACAATCAAGAGCAGGACTAGGATTCGACACAGTAGGTCCGATCGATGATGAAGATTATTTCTTGATTGTTAGAAACCATTTGGAATCTGATAAGTTCTTCTCACACATCCCCAAATCTTATAAGAATGTGTGTTTAGAAACTTCAGATGATCCAGATGATCTCCAAGTCAAAGAGGCACCAGAATTTGAAGAGGAGATTCATTCAACAATCGACAAGCTTAAAGAAATCAACCTCGGGACAGAAGAAAATTCTCGCCCGACATACATCAGTACATTTCTGAATGAAGAAGAAACCAATGACTTAGTTAGGCTATTAACTGAGTTTAAAAACTGCTTCGCATGGAGTTATGAAGAAATGTCTTGATTATCTCCCAACATAGTAGTCCACAAGCTAGCAATAAACCCTAACATTATCCCTATTAAGCAAGCTCCTAGATGTAAGCAATTAGAAATTGAACAATAAGTCATTTCTGAAGTCAAGAAATTGATCGATGCTGGTTTCATCAGGGAAGAAAAATATCCTACCTGGTTAGCTAGTGTCATCCCAGTTAAGAAGAAGAATGGACAAATTCACATTTATATCAATTTTAAGAACTTAGGCATATCCTAAGGATGAGTTTTCTTCCTATACTAGAGTTAATGGAACATTGCCTTCATCTCATGCGCCTTTCTCTTTCATGGATGGATCATGCTATAATCAAATCAAGATGTCTCAAGATGAAAGAAACACTACTTTCAACCCCATCGATTCTTCTATAGGGTCATGCCTTTGGCCTTAAAATGCCGGTGCTACATACCAATGGGCCATGAGTCGATCAATCTTAACTCATCCATCATCAGGTTAAGTGCTACATTGATGATCTAGTAGTCGAAAGCTTAGAAAAGAAAGACCATCTCTTTGACTTGAGAGTAATTTTTGAACGGTTAAGATAATATAACCTCAAAATGAATCCTCTGAAGTGTGCATTCAGAGTAGTTTCAAGGAAATTCCTTGGGTTTATTATTCAACATCAGGGAATATAAATAGATCCTAAAAAGATCAAAGTTATCTTAAAAATGCCACCTCTAAAGAGTTTAACTCAACTTAGATCCTTTCAAGGTCGGCTGGCATATCTAAGACGCTTTATCTCAAACCTATTGGAGATGCAAGCCCATTCTCAACACTTATCAAAAGATGCCAAGTTCAAGTGGGATGAAAGTGTCGATGCCTTCAAGACATGAATGAGTACTTGAAGTCGCCAGCTTCTAGCATCTATCTGGTAGGCCACATCCTTTAATGCATTGATGACTCTCGATGTCGTTGGCCCAAGCCAATGATAGGGAAGGAAAGTGCTCTCTACTACCTCAGCCATTGTTTGATCCCTGCTGAAGCAAACTATCCACTTATTGAGAAACATTTCCAAGCATTGATCTTTACATCTCAAAAGGTATGACACAACATGCTTTCTCAAGGTGAACTTGATCTCCAAACCAATCCACATAATACCTCATGACATGACCAATGCTTTCTAGATGTTTGGCTCGTTGGTCCATGATACTATCGCAGTTTGATATCACATTTGTACTCCATGGTAAAAGGACAAACTAGATTTCTTACAGACACCCACTTCTTGCCGATTCTCTACTTAGTGATGATCTCCCATGAACAAATCATGAACTTAGGCGGCAACCACCGATGGGAGATGTATTTTGATGGTGCCGCTTCTTTTCTTAAAGGTGAAGCAATGATCTACTCTTCCAGAAAGACGGTAGGAATAGTTCTCTAACTCCAAACCGGTGATGTGATGAGATTCTCATACTATCTTTCCAACCCGCACTAACAATAAGCGAGTATGAGGCTTGATTGCCAATTTGAGTTAGCCATCACTATCGTGTCAAGAGCATCAACATATTGGGGATTCTCAATTGGTCATCAACCACATCGTCCTAGTCTCCCAAGCTTCATCATTACTATGAGTATACCATGAAGTCGTTGGCCCATTCAAGTCACCATCTACAAGGTTCCTTGAGTAGAGAATGTAGTAGTAGATTCCTTGGCCAAACTTACCAAAGAAATATCATGTCCGGAAGATGAGTCCATTTTAATAAGGGTCCAAAATAGACAGGTCTTATCCCTTATTGATTCTGAACTCATCAAGAGACTTCTCTTGAAGGGATATTATCATTGCCAAAATGGACAAGGAGGATTGGAGGAAACCATTCATAGATTACTTGAACACCAAACTACCTCAAGAGAATTCACAAGCCCATTGTGAAATAGAGCTCTTTTCTATGCTCTTGTTGATGGCACCTTGTAGCATCGGTCCTTTGGCCAAATGTGGTTACGTTATTTAGATAAACATGAAGCCCATGGTATTATAACTAAGGTACACTCAGGTCTATGTGGAGCTCATCAGTTCGGTCTGAAGATGAAGATGAAGATCAAAATACTTGGATACTACTGGCCTTTGATGATCATAGATTGCATGGATGTAGCTAGAGATGCCATCGTGCAAGTGGTGGTCCTCCACCAACCACCTAACATTATACACCCTACTTTGGCTTCATGGCCATTTGAGTGTTGGGGTACCGACATTGTAAGTCCGATCGATCCTCCTTTTTCCAAGGGGCACCAATTCATCTTAGCTGCCACTACTACTTTTCCAAGTGGGCGGAAGCCATCCCACTCAGAGAAGTCATAGCTCACCATGTGCTTCAATTTTTCAGGAACCATATCGTATATAGGTTCAGGATGCCTCGATGAATTATATCTGATAATGGTACTGCATTCAAAAGCATGAAGATCAACAGCTTCACCAGAAGACACGGTATAGATTGGAGATACTCCACCATCTACTACCCTAGAGCTAATAGTTTAGCAGAAGCAGTCAACAAAACTCTCATCCAGATACTGAAGAAGACTCTTGATGACAATAAATGACAGTGAAATGAGCAGTTGGTTGAAGTTTGGTGTGCCTATCACACCACATTTTGAACTCCAACTCAGTCTACCCTGTTTTCCTTTGTGTATGGGTCTAAAGTCATTCTTCCCTTAGAAGTTCAACTTCCATCACTAAAGATAGCATTGGGTAATAAAAGATCACTACATAGAGGAAATGCAAGTTAGAAGAGCTTGAAGATTTGGAGGAGAGTAGACTACGGGCATGCCAAAATCTTGAGTTGTACAAGGCCAAAATGATTTAAGGTCATAACAAGTTGGTCTGCCCTAGGTCTTCCCGAGTAGGAGAACTTATGTTAGTCCTAAAGAGACCAATTGTTGCTCATTGAAAGATGGGAGGCAAGTTTGAACCCACTTGGGAAGGCCCATATGTCATAGAGAAGGCCTACTAAGGAGGATGGTATCAGCTTATTGATTGTAAAGGGGAACGCCCGATGCTTCTAATTAATGGTCTCTATCTAAAGAAATATTACCCATGAAACAAAATATGTTCAAAAACATTCATTAATAAAATGAACAAAAATCTGATTTCATTCATCAATTCTTCTCTTCTTTTGAAGTGTTGTTTGCTTGTCTTGCAAATCTGCCATGATGTGTTTAGGGTAGGTGTAAGAGTCCCCTAGTGGCATCCTATCCCTCTTTCACAACACAAACACAATCTCCAATGCTATTATAATAGTGTAAGAGAACCTGAGCAGAATCCTATTTCAATTAGCATAACTAAGTTAGGTGTGAGAGAACTTAAGCAGCATCCTTTCTTAGTGGGAATTCTTGTTGCCATCCATAGCATCATTTCATTAACTCCCCAGTGTGTTTTAAGGTAGGTGTAAGAGTCCCCCAAAGGCATCCTATTTCTTTTAGCACATGCACACAACAAACACAACTCTTTTGTCTGAAGCTATGTGATATAGAAGCAAATCCCCTATGACACTCACTCATTAGCTGCTCTAGGTCGAGTCTACATGCTACCTCACTAGTATATCACCCTAGTGGTCATTTGTTAGAAGATGTGAGTCCCCAAGCTTTCTTCCTAACTTGATCATTGCAAACCAATGAGTGCCTTGATAGTAGAGTTCACTACCTGAAGCTACCTCATGTTGACTTTGTTTAAGAAGATGTGAGTCCCCATGCTTTCTTCTTAAACTAGCCATCATGCTCTAACTAGGTTGAGTATATTTGATGTTTAGGATAAGTCCCCTAGAGGCTCCTTTCCTCTTGACTATATTTGAGCTGATTTAAGATTCCTAGTGGCATTCACTCAAGAGGTCTCCCTAGTCGGATAGCACCTCCGATACAAACTATCCCAACAATTAGTTTCACTATAGGAGGATGTGAGTCCTCAAACTCTCTTCTTAGGCTGATTGTTGCAAACCAACGGGCAACTAAGGTTGGTTGATGTTTGCTATGCTGACAGTGACTCACCCGGTGTATACACCACTCTTAGTAGATATGAGTCCTCGAGGTTTCTCCATGAGTTAGACACCAAATACCTATTGGATATATGACTAGCCATGTCAGTTTCTCTAGGGTTTTAGATTAAGCCCTTACCGACCCCATCCCCTGTGGGCACTTTATTTGGATCAAGTCCTTTGTGACCCCATTTAGACACTACCCAAGTTACTTTTGGATTGGACAATTCCCCTTTCCTAGAAGCCACCCTGTGGTTGGAAAATTTGTTCAATGGATGCACATTCTCCTTAGTTCAAGAAATCAGATAGGTCTAGATATCCTTCTGGATCCCTCAGAACTAATAGGGTCCACGATAAAACAAACTCAAATAAAATAAATAAAATTAATTCGCTTGTGGATTAGAAATTCAAGCACCTAAAGGGGCCCTTCTCCCAAGCAGACATCCTATCTTTAAGGTAGTGTCAGCAGAACTCCCTATAGGAATTACCTAACTACATGAGTCGAGATAAATCCCCGGGTCGGTACTCACTCCATAGTCGCCCTTAGGTCAAGTTCAATCTATTTTTCCACAAACAGGTTACCCTGATAGTCATTCCGCTTTGAAAGATATAAGATCATGATGCATTCTTTCTAATATGATTGTCGCAAATCGATGAGCAGTCCTAGGTAGGATTCAATTTGTTGTCCATAGCAACCAATCTCCCCAGTGGTCTTTTCTAGTGGAAGGTGTGAGTCCCTGAGCTTTCTTCCCTATAATTGATCATTGCAAACTGAAAGGCACTCCTTTGGTTGGATAATTCTCTCATTAGCAGGGAAGCTACTCCCTTTGGTTCAATAAATCTAAGATAGGTCTAGGCTTCTATAAGCTCCTTCTCAGTATGATCCATCACAAACCAATAGAATTCATCAAACACAAATTAAAAATGAAATCAATTTTGACTATCCTTGAGCTGATTTAAGTCCCCCAATGACATTCACATAATAGTCAACCTAGGTTTGATTGCCCAAAAGCAACCGATCACCCCAATGGTTCCTTAGAAGATATGAGTCCTCGTGCTTTCTTCTTAAGACTTGACCATTTAAAAAAGGCATTTCTCCTTGGTTGGATAGTCCTACCTTATGGTTGGTAGACTACTCCCTTTGAATTAGTAATCTGAATTAGGTCTAGGCTTCCTTGGGCCCTACTGATTATAGTTCATCGTAAACTTATGGGATCCATTATAATCGAAGCAAACAAAACTAAAAATGAAATAAATCTTGACTATCTTTGAGCTAATCTAAGTCCCCCAGTGGCATGCACTTAATAGTTATCCCTAGGTTGGTTTTCAATCTGTTGCCTTGCCAATAGATTACCCCAACAACTGGTCTCTACTTTGGAGGATGTAAGTCTACTACGCTTTCTTCTTAGTATAATTGTTTCATACCAAAAGGCATCCCTTTGGTTGGCTAGTCCTACTATGTGTGTAGTAGACTACCACTTTAGATTAGTAAATTTGAGTTAGGTCTTGGCCTCCATAGCTCCTACTTAGTGTAGTCTATTGTAAGCCAACAAGGTTCATCTCCAAAATTCAAACCTAACAAAATTTGAAAAAAATTCAACCATGTTCCATAGTGGAAAAAAGTTAAATCTTTTTCTCCTCAGTGAGATTCAAATCAAACCTCTCATCCCCTTATGTATGACTTGAACTTGCTTCCATAGTGGAAGGTTCATACTCTATCCATTGGTGGATTTCTTCCCTCTCTTGTATGTCTTGGACATAAGTAGAACCACATTGCACTAAGCTCTGGATTATTTCTTTTCCTTGGGTTAAGGATAGATTGTTTTTGTTAGTGCTTGTGATCTTTCAGTGTTGTTGATCTTTTCGGTCAACACTAATACGTGTGGTGTTCCTTATCAGTCACACCACACCAATTTGGTGCCCTTTGTTGACCTAATTTTTAGAATGAGCTCTCAACCCCTCCATCTTAGGCTTAGGACTTTTCTTAGACTTTAAGAGTTCCTTAATCTTAAGACACATCTAGTGATTAGGTTGACACTCAACGTAACCCTAGAGACTTAGAAGAGTTAGCCGTAGGAATAGGTCATGCCTAAGGAGTGTTAGGAAAATTTCCTACCCTTTAGCTTAAACCTTTCATCACCTTCCTTCCTTCAAATCAAACTCCAAATCAGCTCTGTGATTGAACTCCATATGATTGAAATCCATGATTAAAATCTTTGATTGAAACCCATGATCAAAATCTACCCAAAAAAAATTTCTAAGTCCAAATTTTTCCTAAGTCCCTAAGCCTCCCTTAAGGACTTAACCAAAATCATGATTCAAACCTATTCAAAATTTGAGATTTTCATAATCCATTTATATTCACATATATAAATGAAATATTCAAATCAATCAACTAAACTCAAAATTCTAAATCAATTAAAATTTTCTTAAGTCCTTTAAATTTCCATTAAAGGACTTAGCCAAAATCAAACCTAAACCTTGATAAAACCTATTCAAACACATGGGATTTTCTCAAACTCATTTATATTGTCATTTATATTCACATATATAAATGAAATATAAATATAAATCAATCAATCCAAAAAAATTAAATTCCAATTTAAAATTACATTAAATCCTTTAAATTCCCTTTAATGGACTTTGCCTAAACTTAAATTAAATTTCAAATTAAAAATTTCCTTAAATCCTTTAAATTCCGTTTAATGGATTTAACCCAAATCATGATTAAACCACTTCAAATTCTTAAAATTTTCTTAGGATTAATTTATATTATCATTTATATTCACATATATAAATGAAATATAAATTCAAACAATCAAAACCTATTCCAAAAATCAAACTCAAATCCATTCAAAATCTAATCTAAGCCTTTCAAGTCAAAATCTTGAACTTAGCCAAATCACCTTCAAATCAAGCAAACCCTTGATTTTCTCTCATGATTCAATCAACCCTACAATCATGAGCTCATATATAAATCCAAACTTCAATCATTCAATCAAAACCCAAGTCAAAAATCAAACCTAAAACCCTTTCATATTCTTCCTTTGAATATGAAATTTTCAAATGGATCGAAACCCATTTGACTTCAAACTACTTGTAAATGGATTTATATTTCAATCATGGGTTTATATACAATATCAATCAACTTCGAATCAAACTTTGACCAAGCCATTTGACTCACTTAGGCTCACTTGACCCAAAGTGACCTAAAACACCCTTATGAGCCAACTTTTGATCCTAACCAAATTGGACTGAACCAAACTCATATATCCCTCCTTTCATGATCAACAATCATCACGGTATGATCAATCAATCAAATTGGGTCAAACCAAGTCACACCTAAGGGTTGACCAAGTCAACACTTAACCTAAAATGAAACCTAACATAGCCAAATTCCACCATAGGCCAAATTGATTGAAACCATTGATCTAAGTTCACTCATGACCTATGTTTGAACTTGACCAAACCAACATTTGAGCCTAACAGCCCAATTGGCACTTGACAAGTTGACCCATTTTGACCTAAAGGGCCAAAATGTGTCAAAGCTTGATCTAAGCTAAATTGATTGAAACCAATGGGTCAAGTCCATTCCAAATCACTTGTGGAACTTCGCCAAAGCCTCAATTGGCCAACTAGACCCAACCTAGCCCAATTAACCTTAGATCCAACATGACCTAAATGGGTCATGTCGAGTCAAAATTGAACTTAACCCAAATTGATTGGAAACAAAGATAGCAATCCATTCCATATGACTAACCTAACCTAAACCTACCCTTGACCTACCTCAAATAGGTCAAATGGGTCAAATAAGTCAACTTGGCCCATTTGACCTAAAGGAAGTCATATGAGATAAAACCAAATATATACCAAATTGAATCAAACCAAAAGCACCAAAAATATTTCAAGTGGTCGTATGAACTTTACCCAACCCTTGGTTTGACCCAATTTAACCAATTGGTTAACTTGACCCAAGTTGACCCATTTTGATCTAAATGGGTCAACATGAGCCAAACCTTATCAAATGAGTTCTGAATCCAATGAAACTTGGCCAAACCTAGTTTTTGCACATACCCAACATATGCAAAGTGAAAAAATAGTAAAATGAACATCATACCTAGGCCATAGAACAAATTTTGATTGATCCATGGGTAATTTGGTCATACCCTCTTCATAATCACTGAGGCTTTCCAAAAAAGCTCAACTTTGATGAGTGATGCACCCAACCCAATGGGTTTCATTATTTGTTCCCTAGACCAAACCCGACCCCCTTGCTCAAAATTGAATTTTCAAACTCCCTCTTAAGCTCAAATTAAAGCACATGCGAGGTTGGAAATCTACTCCTTGGATCAAACCGACCATGTGCACACTCAAAACAAATTAAATAACTCTCCCACTATGATAAATTGGTTAAAAATGGCAAAAGCATTGTCGGTCATCCAATCATTCAAGGGGGAGATATACTCCCCCTAATTCAATTAAATTCTCACTTGCCCTCTGTCGATTGAAGCTATAGAACCCAAAGCATTAAATCAATCCATAGCCGATCCAATACCAAATCTGAGAGTATGCTACTTATACTTTAAATATAAGCTTGTAAGTGATAGATTATAAAGGTGTCAAGCATAGGTTTCCTTTCCTTCTTATGTTAGCATAGTTTGGAATAGGAGTTAGTAAGATGTAGTGTTCATTTGAAAACAACCCAAAACTTACTTAATTCCATACCCTATTCGTCTCATGTTATCACCTAAGAAGGGTTGTCTAGCATGCACATAAATTACATAAGATAAAATGAATCCATTAAACAACTTTTGCATTTTCCTTTTTTATTTTATTTCTTTTATATGCATGTTTATATTTAAGAAAAGTGGTATATTAGTCTGGACAACCCCGAGGTTGCATATTCAATTTAGATAAGGAAAACCCTTTCTACTTAAGAAAAATTATGCATATTCAATTTCTAAATTTCTTTAAATGAATTACTTAGCATGCATCATAAAGCATGCTAAATACCCATTTGCATGTATAGATATGCTTAGGGTCCATCCATATGTTATATATGTTGGGAAAGAAAAGAAGTAATGTGTGTTATGTGAATTTTGATTCATTTTATTTAAACTTAAAATGCCTTTCTTTTTGAATATGTTTGTTTAGAGTTTATCTAAACTCAAGATTAATTAAAAGATGTAATCAAAACATTCACCTAAATAAAACTAAAATGTGAATCCACTTAAATTATTTTGGTTAGGGGAGAAGTTTTCTCTTTCCTCTCTTCTAACTTAGTAATTAATTATAGGATCAACTTAAAACAAATCAAAACATGAAATTAAATCTACCCAAAATGATTGAACAACTTAAATAAAACCCTCCTTTAAGTTGAATATGTTCTTCACACATAGAAAATTTAAACCTAGAGCCATATTAAGCATACTACACAAACCTTCAAAGCACACATATTAGCCACACTTCTAACCTTAGGTTAGTATGCATGATTTGATGTTTGTTTTATTTTGTGATATATGTTTTGACTAGATGTTAGGTGTATAAGAATGAATGGTAGGATTCTTAGTCTAACTATTCTTTCTCGGGATTGTGCTTAAGGCTATCATAAATAAAAATATAAATGCTTTTGCTTGTAGGTGCTTTATACCCTAAGAATAATCCATAGTGTGGACTTAGTTACCCATGTGTGATAAGTCCAATATACATGCTTGGAATTGGTGTGATGTGTTTTAGCTAACCTTTATTTTGCAGGTGTTAGTTAGATTTCCACTTTTCCTTTCCATGTAAAATTTGTATAATTAAGATTTTGGAATGATTGCTATGGGGATTAGGATGAGTATTGGTCATAAGATCCTGTCCTATGTACCATGTGAAGCCTTGCAGCATCTACCATCCAACCATCGAAGAGAAGAAACCAAATAAAGAAAAGAAGAAGAAGAAAGAAGAAAGAAGAAATAAGAAAGAAGAAATAAAAATGAAGCTTAACTCTATAATAATAATTTCCTTGCAATTGTAATTTAATTCATTTGTAACAGTTATATAAGGGTAGAGCTTACAACCCACATTTGATTTTTTTGAGTGGTGGTGTACCATAAATGGTCATTTATTCTTTATACATTAGCTTTATAAATTGATTGATGATTTGTTTAGCTTTTGCATTAAGTGGCATTTTCTAGTTCCATCCTTGATTTATGTATGGCCTAGATGTGGATTTGGCTCTTTAGGAAAAAATAAATCTTTTACCCAACTTAACAACTCAAAATAAAATTAAACAACTCATAACCTCACCTAAGGATTAGGTTTAAAATCAAGATAAAAGAATTAGCAATCTCTTAACTGGATGAGCATTTCTTTATAATATCATGGAAAAATGCATCATATTTCACTCTTGATTGGAGGGCTTCCACCTTCACTAGAAACTAGGCTAACCTTGAGAGCGTGGTGGAAACTCACCTCCTCTCTTCTCAGATTTTGGCCAATCTTCCTTCTCATGCATTAGTCATAAAAATCTTTGAAGTCAAAATAATTGTTCAAATTAAAAATAAAATGAAATTTGAAATTGCATTAGATTTAGTTCATTTGAAGCATGTCCCTTTACATGATCTAGTCTCTTTAAGGAGTAAGTTTAAGGGGTCAGTCTCTTTCTAAAATAATAACAACCTTGCTATCTGCATAAGTATAAAGACTGCATGTATTTAAAATTGTAGAGGAGTTAGTTTGATCACCCCTGCTTTTGTAAGTCTACATGGGGTGAGTCCTTCTTGTGGAGACAAACCATTTTTTGCCTTAGATTTAGGCTTTGATCAAGCTCTAGATTTAGGATGGTTGCTTCTCCCTTGTGCCATAAGCATAATTTCTTACCTCTGGAATTTCCTTAATCTTGTGTTAAGGAATCTTAAGTCCTAAATTTCTAATGAAAATGTAACTCAAACAAACTAAATTAATTTCTAAAATGTAAAGCCCAACCCATAGATAGTCTAAGAATTTTACCCTAACATTGGCATCTGACTTATCTTCCATTTTGGCTTCAATTAACTCTCTTTAATCAATCTCATTTGATCTTCAAACATAAACCAATCGATTGATAGTCTTCCTATTGAAATCTTCAAAGACAATAATCATTTACCTTAATTGAGAGTTTTCTAAATCCTATCTCAATGTAATTAACTATGAGGGCTTGCCCCTATAAACAACAATTTAAAATAAAATGCTTTACTTTTCCATGAAAAATGGAAGAATCTGTACATATGTAGACCCATCGTCCTTAGGAGTCCTTATTGAGGTGATTAGTCCATTAGTGATTTCATCTTTGAGATAGTACACTATTTCCTTGATGACATCATCATAATAAGTTCATCTCAATCATGACGCCTTAAAAGATGAATTTTGTAATGGTTCCTCTTTTTCTCACGATTTGAAAGGTGACTCTTTTATAGAAAATTTTTACCACAATATATAAATGAAATATAAATTCAAACAATCAAAACCAATTCTAAAAAGCAAACTCAAATCCACTCAATATTCAACCTAAGCCTTTCAAGTCAAAATCTTGAACTTTGCCAAATCAACTTCAAATCAAGTCAAACTCTTGATTTTTCTTAATGATTCAATCAACCCTGCAATCATGAATCCAAATATAAATATAAACTTCAATCTCAATCAAAATAAATTTAAAATCAAACCCTAAATCCTTCATATTCTTCCTTTGAATATGAAATTGTCAATTGAATCAAAACTCATTTGACTTCATACCACTTGCAAATGGATTTATATTTTAATCATAAGTCCAAATACAAATTCAATCAAACTCAAATCAAGCTTTGACCAAACCATTGGACACTCAGGTTCACTTGACCCAAAGTGACATAAAGTACCCTTATGAGCCAAATTCTAATCCCAATCAAATTGGATTGAATCAAACTCACCTATGCCTCTCATCATGATCAACAATCATCATGGGATGATCAATCATCAAATCAAATTGGTCAACCAAGTCAAACTTGGGTTGACCAAGTCAACACTTAGCCAAAATGAACATAACCAAAATCCACCATAGGACAAATTGATTGAAACCAATCTAAGTTCATTCATGACCAATGTTTGAACTTGACCAAGTCAACATTTGAGCCTAACCTAGCCCAATTGGCCACTAACCCAAGTTGACCCAACTTGACCTAAAAAGTCAAAATGTGTCAAAACTTGATCTAAGCCAAATTGATTGAAACCAATGGGTCAAGTTCATTCCAAATCACTTTTTGAACTTGACCAAAGTCTCAATTGGCCAACTAAACCCAACCTAGCCCAATTGACCTTAAACTCAACTTGACCTAAAGGGGTCATGTTGAGTCAAATTAAAACTTAACCAAAATTGATTGGAAACAAAGATACCAATCCACTCCATATGACTAACTAAACCAAAACTTACCCTTGACCAACCCAAATAGGTCAAATGGGTCAAATAGGTCAACTTGACCCATTTTACCTAAATGAAGTCATATGAGCCAAATTCAAACCTAACCAAAATTGAATCAAACCAAAGCCACCAAAACATTTCAAATGGTCATATGAACTTGACCAACCCTTGGTTTGACCAATTTGGCCAATTGGTCAATCTCTGTTGACCCATTTTGACCTAAATGGGTCAACATGAGCCAAACCATATCAAATGAATTTCCAAATCTCATGAAACTTGGCCAAACCTATTTCAACATACCCAACATATCCAAATTGAAAAATTAGCCAAATGACCATTTTACACCTAGTCCATAGAACAAATTTTGATTTAATCAATGGGTAATTTGGTCATTCTTCATATCAACTTGATACCTTCCTAATAGCTCAAGTGACTAATGAAGAGTGGTGCACCTAACCCAATTGGTTTCAATCAGCCCAAATGGACCCAAGGCCAAACCAACCCCTACTCATTGGCCATTTCAAAATCCTCCTTCCACTCAATTTGAAGCACATGGGAGGTTACCAATCCGCTTAAAACCTCAAACTGACCATGTGCAAAGATCTAACAGCCTAAACAACCCATGCCATATGGTCAATTTGATCAAAATGGTAAGTTGAGGCTATTGATAGGGGAGATATACTCCCCTAATTCAATTTGAATTCATCATTGATTGAGCCCAAGTGAGTGTTAGGAAACTTGAGATCAATCCCAAGCTTTCTAAGAAGGATTTGATAGCATTTCTCAATTTTCTTCCTTGGAAAACATGGGAGCTCCATTGAATCCTCAACTTCCTCACTCAAAACTACTCCAATTCCTCTGCACACTTGAGTCAAAACCAAGCTCTAATTTGAGTTCCCAAGTGGAATTGGATCAAAGCCAAGCAAGGTGAAGTGGTGTTGGTCCATGGGAGATCCACTCAACCCCAAGGCTTGAAACTTTAAACAGCTTCCTCCCAAGCTACCCCATCGAGCTCGAGCATGGTGATCACCTCACGAGGTATGTAATTTTCCCACTTAGCTTAGGAGGTGTTGGTCTGAAAGAAATTTTCATGTCATGAGAAATCAATCGTTGGATAGGCTTCTCATTAGCTTTAGAAGGTGTGGGTACAATCTCATGAGCTTCCCCAAGATCATGAATGGCCTCTATTGAGCCTGAAGTCTCGTGATCCCATCCATCCACACAATTTTGATGGATCCACCATGATTACATGTTTAGAAATGAATTACCCCTTTTAAATGTGGCATGATCCACCATGATCCTTGATTGAATGGTAGGGATCAAAATCATCACCGCCATCACATGACATTTAAGTAATTAGTTCACGGTGCAACACATGTAAAGTGCGCTGACCTCCACCACCGTGTATCGCACTGTGAGCTGAGAGGAATAGTTAGGGATTTAATTAAATTTAATTAATCTTCTAACTTTCAAAAATTCATATCTCCTTCAATAAAACTCAAAAAATATGAAAAAAATTCTATGGAAAGATAATTCAACCTAGAATATTTTAAAAATAATTTCAATGGATTTTGGATTATGCTTTTCTCAAATTTTTAGTTTTAATGGAAATATTATTTTGATAATTACTCCTTAATTAATCCTCTGATTAATCAAACTTCGGTATGGGGAATAACTTCTACTCCCTAATTTTCTTGGATTTATTTAAAGCTTTATTAGGGAATTGCAAATTTGTTTCCAAATTACCCTCCTTAATAATGTTGGATTAGTATTTAATAAATTATTAATGTTGATTAAGGTTAGATCCAATGAATTGAAGGCTTTAGGAAATAATTTTGGGGTATTTCCTTATTCCCTAAACCCCTTTTCTTTTAATCCTCTTAATTAAGGGTTAATTCATTAATTATCTTAATTAATTTCTAAAATTCTAAAATCTTCAACTTAATTAATCTACTTTGGGTAGATGCTTAGGTGTTCAAGTTCAATTAAGAAAATCAAAACCCAATTCATATGTGTGAAGGGGTATTTTGAAATTACTTAAGTTAAACCCCTTAGCTTAATTAACCATTAATCATGAGCCAAATTGCATTAGCCCTTTTCTTCCTAGGTGCAAAAGTTTAAATTCCTTGTGAGTTTTATGTCATCTCATTGGCTTAAATTACTTGGTTAACTATAAGGTGGTGTAAGGTTAATTAACTTTCTTAATTCATACCTTAACCTAATTAATATATAAAAAATGAATCTAATCATAAAAAATTAAAGAAAATATTAAAACACATGTGGGAATGGGTTAGAACAACAAACCCAATTCACATTTTCAAAATTAAATCAAACATAAGATCAAACAAAATCATATTGAATAAACTTTGATTTATTTTAAGCTTCTTATTTCATAAGAATGTCTTTAGGATTTAATTAAAGTGAATGTGTTTACATGCTTTCATTGCTTTGATTCTTTCCTAAACATGTTAAATTTGTATGTTTTGTGGATTTCATTCCATATTTTCAAATTCAAATTCAAAATTCAAACATGTGTTAGCTAAAGTAGAATATGAGTGGTTATTATCACTACTAAATTTAAATTATTTTTAAAATATACGAATCAAGTATCAAAACTGAAAGTGTGCTACTTATATTTTAATTATAGGCTTGCATGCGAGTAAGGTATGAGCATGTGCTTGGCATAGGTTTCCTTCTCTTTTCTTTTACTATAGTTTTGAATAGGATTTGGTAAGATGTGTGGTTTATTTGAAAAGAACCTAACATTTTCCTAATTTCATATCCTATTCATTCCTATGCTATCACTTAAGAAGGGTTACCTATACTTACATACATAAATTGCATAAATAAAATGAATCAACTAATACAAATTATGCATTCTTTTTTTTTTCCATTTCATTTTTTTTACACACATGTTTGTATTTAAGGAAAGTGGTATATTAGTCAGGACAACCTCGAGCTTGCAATGCTTTAAGTAACCCTAAGTAAGTCATGTACCTTACACCCCTAGTTAATAATGGCATTATACTCACTTATTTTTTTCTTACTTTCATGTGTGCATGTGAAGATTATAAGAAACCCTTTTCTACTTAAAGAAAATTATGCATATTAAACTTCCAAATTTTCTAAAATGGATTACTTAGCATGCATCATAAAGTGTGTTTAATATTCTCATTTGTATGTATAGATATGCTTAGGACTCATTTATATGCATGTTATACATGTTGGAAAAGAAATGAAGTGAGTGTGTTATGTGAATTTGATTCATTTTATTTAATCTTAAAATTTCTTTCTTTTTTGAATAGGTTTGTTTAGAGTTCATCTAAACTTAGGTTTAATTAAAAGACTTAATCAAAACATTCACTAAAAAAAACTAAAATGAATACTTTAGAAATTACTTGGTTAGGAAGGAAGAAAGTTCTCTTCTTTCTCTTTATAACTTAGTAATTAATTGTAGGATTCACTTGAGCTTAATCAAAACATGAAATAAAATCAACCCAAAATAATTAAACAACTTAAAAGAAACCTTCCTCTAAGTTTAACTTGCTTCACACTTAGAAAATTCTAACTTAAAACCATAGCTAAGCATACCACACAAACCCTCAAAGCACACACATTAGCCTAAGTCACCACTTCTAGCTTTAGGTTAGGTATGGTTTGATGTTTGTTTATTTTGATATATGTTTTAGACTGGATGTTAGGATGTATGTTGAATGAATGGTAGATCTTAGTCTAACTATTATTTTCTCAGGGATTGTGCTTAAGGGCACTATCATAAATAAAAATATAAATGATTTTGCTTGGTGCTATCCCTAAGCATAATATAGGTGGACTTAGTCACCCATGTGGGGTGATAAGTCCAATATACATGCTTGGAATTTGTGGTTTGTTTTAGCTAACCTCTATTTTGGTGTTAGTTAGATTTCTATTCTTTTCCTTTTCATGTATATTTATAGGATTTTGGAATGATTATTATGGGGATTAGATGCATTAATATTCTATCTTATGCACCATGTGAAGCCTTGGAGCATCCACCTTCCAACCATCCAAAAGAAGGAACCAAAGAAGAAAAAAGAAAATAAGAAGAAAGAAGAAAAGAAGATTGAAGAAATAAAGCTTAAAGACCCTCATAATAATGAATTCCTTGCTTAATTGTAATTTAATTCATTTATAATTTGTATTGTATAAGGGTAAAGCTCAGCTACCCAATTTGTTATTTTCGGATTTGTGTGGTGGTGCTCTACCACAATGGTCTTTTATTCTTTTTTTTCGATTAGCTTTATAAATTGATTGATGATTATTTATATTCTACATTAAGTGGCATCTTTTCCTAGTTTCTTCCTTACTTTATGTATGGCCTGGATGTAGATTAGGCTCTTAGGAAAAAAATAAATCTTTTACCAAATCAAACATCTCAAAACTAAAAATAAAGAATTCATAATCTCATCTAAAGCTTAGGTTTAAAATCAAAATAAAAGAATTAACAGCCCCTTAGCTGGATGAGTATTTATTTTATAATATCATGCAAAAATACATCTTATTTCACTCTTAATTGGAGGGCTTCCACCTTTCCCAGAGAAACTTGGCTTGACCTTTGAGAGCCATGGTGGAAACAAACCTCCCTTCTCGCTGATTTTGGCCAATAACTTTATTTCATCATTGGTATATGAATCCTATTAGCTGAGTCAAAATAATTGTCCAAAATAAAAAATAAAATGAAATTTGAATTGCATTAGATTTAGGTCATTTGAAGCATGTCCTTACATGATCTAGTCTCTTTAGCGAGTGAGTTTAAGGACTTAGTCTCTTTCTAAATAAATAATAGCCTAGCTATCTTACATAACGTAAAGACTTTCCTACATGTATTTAAAATCAGAGGAGGAGTTAGTTAGCGGCCACCCCTAGGCTGTTGTAAGTCCAAACAGTTGAGTGGTTTGTCTTCTCTTGTGGAGGTAAACCAAATCCTCCTTTTCACCTTAGATTTGCTTTGCCAAAGCTTTAGATTTAGGTTCTGAGGTTGTTTCTCCCCTTTATGGGCCCTAAGCTTAATTCCTCACTTCTTATGCATTTACTTAATCTTATGTTAAGGAATCATAAGTTCTAAATTTCTAATGAAAAATGCAACTCAAACAATTTAAATCAATTTCAAATATGTAAAGCCAAACTATAGATTTGAGATGCTCACTAGGTTTCTAGCATCGTGCATCTCCTACTTATCTTTCTTTGGCTTCATAATAACCCCTCTTTTGATCAATCCCATTTGATCTTCAAAATGAACCAATCGATTGATAGTCCTTTCCTATTGAAATCTTTGAAGACAATGATTATTTACCTTAATCGAGAGTATTCCTAAGGGATCATGTCCCTTAGGATGTAATTAGCTATGGGGGCTTGCCCCTATAGGGAACTTAAAAAACTCGATTTCAAATAAACCCTGCTTTACTTTTTCATATAAAGTAGGGGAAAAATCTCTGGTACATATGTAGGCCCATCGTCCTTTGGAGTCTTTATTGAGGTGATTAGGTCCATTAAAGGATAGTGATTTTTATCTCCCGAGATGGTCCACTCTATTCATGACGCACTGATCACGAATAAGCATATCTATGGATCTATGTGGCATCCTAAAAGATGAATTTTATATCCTTGCCTTTATCCAATGATTGAAGACCATATAGAAATTTTCTCCACAAATTTTTCACTCCGGGGATGGTTCCTCTCTCCATCTTTGGTAAATGATTGTTTTGAGTATCGAAGGTTTGTACTACATATGAATCAGACTATCTTTCTTCATTGGCACTTAGCTTATTTCATTCTTAAGTTGAGTTAGCCAACATTTAGGTTTTAGACATCTCATGTTGGTCTTAAACCCCATTGGGTTTTCCGATGGGTAAAAATGAAAAGATCTAAATAAAAAAGAAAACATTTAAAGACTTCCCCCCTTTTCATTTTTATGATAAGGAAAGGTTCATTCAAAATTAATAAAGTCAAAATAAATTTTCCATAAGAACTTTGCTTTTCAAAAAGCACTCTTTCAGAAATGCACTTAATAAAATATTTTCCACAAAACTTTTATCACCCTTTAATAATTCTCATAATTACATGTAGGAATTTTCAAAATAAAACTAACAAATTTTCCAAAAGCACAAATGAACATATTCCTTCAATTCATTTTTTGATGAGATTTCAAAAATAAAATGAACAATCATCTTTCCAAAATCAAAATCAAAACCAAAAATAAAGTTTTCAAAAGCACATGAACCTTTCCATTCAATACACTCATATATATTGAATGAAGATCATTTTCAAATAAAATTAAAGTTTTCAAAAGCACATATGAACATCTTCATTTAATATACTCAAATTTAATGAATGAAGATTTCATTCCCAACTAAAAAAATGATATCATTTGAAAATCCCACTAAAACATATCTCCCATATAATTAAGTTGGAATTCCTTCCTTTTTTAAAATAAAAACAATAATCACACACAAAAACAACATAAAAAAATAAAATTTTAATCCCAAATTTGTTACATGAATCCTTCATCTCCATTGTGTCCTATTAAAACAAATTAAACTTATACAAGATCATTTTTTATACATCTTAACCAAGTCTTTTAGGTCTACCTACCTTTCTTAACATAAGGCAAATCTAATGCATCTACTCTTAATTCATTGGACACGCATCCAAACCATCTTGACTCTCCAATCTTATCTACCAATCAGCTACTCCAACTTTTCAAACATACATTTTGCATTCTATCTCTAGGTAAAGCCACTCATCCACATCTCATTTCAAACATTAACTTATCTTATGTTTCTTTTATTGGCCAACATTATAAGTCATCTTGTCTTAAAATCTTATAAAATTTTCCCCAAGTTTAAGTGGAACTTTTCTATCACATAATAAAATGCATTTCCACTTCAACCATCAACTTTAATTCTTAATAATTCTCCATCTATTTCACCATCATTTTGAACAATAGAGCCTAAATATTCAATCACTCACTCTTATTAATGACTTGATCACCTAAAGTCACAAATTACCACTAAAACTTCTACAACTAAAATTACACTCCATATATTCAATTTTAGATTCGCTTAAATGAAAACCTTTAGACTTAAAGTTGACCTCCATAATAAAATTTTTGGACTCTCTAGTCTTATCAACAAGAAGAATGTCATCCAAAAGCATACACCAAGGTACATCTTCTTGTAAATGCCTCAAGAACATCCATAACTAAAGTAAAAAAAGATAACTTAATGTTGATTCTGATGTAATAACCCAAATAGGAAAATAGTTTGTCAATCCTCCTTGTGTTTGGACACAAGTGATAGCTCTAGTATACATATCCAATGACAAATATAACCAATATTAACTTCTTCTTTAGAACTCTCCAAAGAACATCTCTTGAGACTTTATCATAAGCTTTCTAAATCAATAAATATCAAAGATCCTTTATTTTCTATGCTTCTCCATCAAACCTCTTAACAAATGTATAGCATCCAAAAATTCCATGAAACCAAATTGATTTTGAGAAACTTCGTATCACATCGTAAATATGCTCAACAATTACTCTCCATAATTTTAAACATTAACTTAATTCCTCATAATTTGCAAATTTGTGCATCACCTTATTCAAATAAAACCAACAAACTCTTTCTCCACTAGCATCTTCTTTAAAATAACATTAAAAGATTTGTAAGCCATGAAATTCCTTGATCTCAAATATTTCCAATTTCTATTGGAATATTATCATTTGCTTTTCCACATTTCATTTTCTTTAAAGCTTCAAAACTTCAATTTACTAATCAAATAAAAAAATTCTATTTTTGTTTAGGATTAAGGTTGTTAAAATCAATCTTTTCATATCCTTCATTGAAAAGTTTATTAAAATACCTCATCCACCTATTTTCAATATCTTTTCTAAGGAAAGCACTTTATTATTTTCATCCTTAATATTTACTTGAACTATGTCTTTACTTCTCCATCTCTTTGGTTATTAACTTATACATACATTTTTCACCTTCTTTGGTATCTAATCTATTGTATATATCACTAAAAGCTAAATTTTTTGCATCATATATTGCTTTCTTAGAATCTCTACATTATTTTATATCTTTCCATGAAGTTTTTCAAACCAAGTTTTATAACAATGCTATTTTATCTTTTCTTGCACTGACTCCACCACCAACTATTCTGCTTGCTTTTCATTTGATTCGCCAAAGCACATCTTTAGCACCTGTTTAATAGCACTTGATACTTTTCCCACATAACGCTAGTTTCCTATGAACATCCCAAGCTTTAATTTCTTATAGCTTGCTCTTAAAATATTTTTATTTGTGTTCTTAAGTGTCCCCATCTAATCTGGATAATAATTAAGTTTATTTTCTCTCTACAACCTTTCATCTTAAAATCCAAAACTAATAGTCGATGTTGGGTACTTAAAATTTCACTTGGAATGACCTTACACCTTTACAATCTAAGACCTATTTTCTTATCAAAAAATAATCAATGTTTTACTAGATCCATTTTATAAGTAATAATATGTTCATCTCTTTCTTAAAGATTAGCAACTACAAAATCATAAGCTAAAGAAAATCTAATATCCACCTTCCTCATTATACCCAAATCCATAACCACCATGAATACTTTTAAAATCTTCTACCACTCTACCAACATGTCCATTTAAATCTCCCCAATAAATACTTTTCTTCAAGAGGTATCTTAAATCCTCTAATTCATTCCAAAATTTTTCTTTTGAGCTACCTCCAAACCTACTTGATATAGACACTTATAACATTGATAATCTTAGTATCACCAATCTTCAAAGCTATAATTCTATCTCCACATCTATTAATACTTATAACATTATCCTTCAAACTTTATCCAATCACCCTACACCATTTCTAGTTCGACTTTTACCAATACCAAAGTTTAAAACCTAAACTATCAATCTCCTTTCTCCCAACCCATTTAGTTTCTTGAACACATAAAATATTTATCTTTCTATGAACCATAATATCTATTAATTCCATTAATTTAGTAAGAGTACCTATATTCCAAGATCTAACCTAATTCTAGTTTCATGGACTAACTTCTTGCTGATCCTCCATAATGTGGGAACCCTTGATTTAACATCACACCCTGGATCGCTTCTACCATTTTTCATGTGATTCAACAACCGTGTGGGACGCCTCAGCATTAACACAATGATTTAAAAGGATTCATGTGATTATTTCTCACAAATTTTATGGTCGACTACCTAATGCAACCTCCACTTGCATGACTTGGGACCGCAATGATAAAACAATAATCACACAAAATAAAATTTTACATTTCAAAATAAGATTGATTTCCATTCTACAAACCCAAATTTGTTGAATGGAAGTCTCCTTTCAAAATCAAAACTTAACAATCATATTTTTAAAATTCAAAACACATTTGGAACTTCATTTAGCATACTCAAATTTGTTAAATGAAGTCTCCAAATTAAAAACAAAACTTTCAAACACACTTGAAACTTCATTTAGCATATTCAAATTTGTTAAGTGAAGTCTCCAAATCCAAAAAAATCAAAAATTCTCAAACAACTATTTGGACCTACATTTAGCATACTCAAATTTGCTAAGAAATCAAATTCAAAATAAAAAAATTTTCAAACACATTTAGAACTTCATCTTAGCATACCAAATGCTAATGGGTCTCCAAACCTAAAATCAAAAAATTTTCAAACATATTTGTTACTCATCCTTAGCATACCAAATTTGCTAGTGAAATCTCCAAAGTCAAAACCAAAATTTTAAGCACCTGAACTTCATTCCTTAGCATACCAAATTTGCTAAGGAGAAGTTTCCATTTTTAAAACCAAAACACAACAAAATTTTGAACATGTCTTTTGGAATTTCATTTTAGCATACCCAAATTTGCTAAGTGAAATTTCCATTTCACAAAACTATGTGGGACTTCATCTTTAACATACCAAATTTTCTAAAGTAAAGTCTCCACTTCCAATAAAATCATAACATAAATGAAGCACTTAGGATTTGCTTAGCATACCTAAATTTTCTAAGGATCTTACCTTTTCAAAATCAAAAAAAATCAAAACAAAATACACTTAGATTTTAAGCATACCTAAATTTGCTAAGGATCCTACCTTTTCAAAAATCAAAAAATCAAAATAAAAATGAACCACTTAGGATTTCTTAAGAATACCTAAATTTGCTAAGGATCCTACCTTTCAAAATCAAAACATCAAAACAAAATGAATAATTAGGATTTTCTTAGCATATTTAAATTTGCTAAGAATCCTATTTTTAAAACAAAAAAAAACTCTAATAAAACACACTTGGGTTCTTCACTTAGCATACCTAAATTTGCTAAGTGAGAATTCTAAATTTTCTAAAATAAAAAAAAATAAAAATCACAAAAATAAAAAAAACTATTTTCAAAACACTTCACTTAACATACCCAAATTTACTAAGTAAGTGAAATTCCAAAATCATCACACAAAAATAAAATCAATTTGACCCTTACTTTGACATACCCAAATTTGTTAAAGGAAAGGGTCCTCAAAAATAAAATAATCTAAATTCAAACAAACATGAACCTATGGAAGCATCCTTCTCAAAATATTTGAATCCATATTTCAACATACCTAAATTTATTGAAGTTGCATTCATATTCAAAATTCCTCTTTCAATCAATCTTCCCAAATCTATTTGAACCCCACTTAACACTTCCAAGTTGTTAGATATGAGTTTAAAATTTCAATTCAAATTCAAAAATCTATAAAGACAAAAAATGACACCATTTCCTATTAAAGATTCTACAAGAAAGATTGACAGCTCAATTTTCGACTTTAGCTTGTTGAGATGGCGATCAGATGTTCATTTTCACTTTCCCCTATGGGATAGATTTGGCTTTGGACCAAGCCAACTTCCCATGACTAGACCATACACATTTGATCCACTTTGGTAGGGGATTCGAGGAAGCGAGGATTACTTGTGAGGGCACCACCGCTACATTAGACCACACCCTAGTTTCGATTGATTTCCTACTGATGTCTCCAAGAGGAAAGTAGTGGTCACAGCTTCGCTTATGACATTACCTCACAATAGTGCTAGTTTCAAGACACACCCAAGAGTTTCATGTTCCTAGTGATAGCACCCTTCATATGTACTAAAGGTAAGGTTCCCTCAATCTGTGGATTGCCTTTCCTACTTTTGAGTATGGGTCGCTCTACTCCCATCCTACCAAGACACCTGTGAATAAGAACCCATGATCAAGTAGTACCACAGTGATCGCTAGGAGATAAAAACATCCCATTCTTATGAGGATTTTATCATTGTTACTTTGCCACCTTACACCAAGTCATCCTCTCGTGGTTGACAGAGATGTTAGAGGATTACCATCACCTCCTCTAGTGAAAAGACGCAAAGAAGTTAATAGGAGCAAAGAGGTCATACAATGACCTTGACCGTCTTTACGCCAGTAGGTGAGCTACTAACACTCAGTCCGGCTAAATTTGATCTGATCAATATCTGTGTGGGGAAGCACAAGAGAGGGCTCGAGAGCCCCATACAACACATATCACTAGTAGGGAGAGATGGAGGTTCATTCTCCAGTTGGCATCTTCTTCACTTATTGATTTTTCAGCTCTACCCCTCATCTGTCATCACCAATCTAGGCTATAGCATGTCCTGCAACAATAAAAGCCATGAAGGCCATATCTAGGGAGAAGCGCACCGTTGATGACCATGGCCAGGATCACTTCTACACCACCCATTGAGGCCAAGTCCACTTCTGACTGGTGGTGCAAGGAGTGACGGCATGTGGTCGCCCTTCACCAACTCGCTAGTATAGAGATGTGGAGATGGTGACAATCATTTTAGATAAAGATGATAGTCCTATACTGATAGTGGAACATTGTTCCTCTGAGTAGTGATCACAATCTACATAGATTGATTTCTCTCAAGATGGGTGTCTCCATGATAGTGATCACATTCAGATTATTTGTACCATCATGGATCATTCTTTAAATGAGATAGTGGCACACTATTTCATGGAAAAAGGAGATCTTGGGGTATGACTGATCAGATGAAGAGAATGTCAGCTTCGATCCTAATGAAGGTGGACTACAACATCCTTTCTCATATAAGAAAGTTACCATCTAAGCAAGCAAAAGAATGTCCTTGATCAAAGAGATGAGAGAATCACTAATCAAGGCTCTCATTGATCTTGAAATATGCTTAGCTCAGCTGACCGCTATAGGTGAGGAAGCACGCTATGCAAAGAAGCTCAAGGGATCACCTTCATAGATGAAGACCTTCTTCTAAGGGACTTGGAGCACAACAGTTCGCTCTACATCACAATCGACATAGACAGGTTCAAACTTGTCAGAGTTCTCATGGATTCAGGTGCATCAGTAAACATTATAAGTCTAAAGACCCTTGCTTGTTTGAGGATCGACATCTCTACACTCCAAGTAGATCGGATGATGTTGAGAGGATTCAATGATCAAGGTGAGCGGGCTTTAGGTTCTATAGTGTTACCTTTGGAGAACCTTAGCTCTTACCTGGAGAACCTAGTGAAACTATTAAATTAGCTTGGGAACCTTAGCTCTACCTCACTTACATCTCAAAAGTTGAAGGTATGATAGTTAAGGAAGTCCCTAAGTCTTATAGATATGAAGCAAGAAGTTTTTTTGGGATCATCATCCTCAAGTCCTGAAGTTGATGTAGAACTTAAGGATGATACTTTTAAAGAATTAATGGAATTATCATTTGACTTTTACTCACCTTGTGTTCAAAATCTTATACAGAAAGGTTTAGTTCCTCATACATGGTCCAAGCACAAGTTAGAGTACTTCAAGAAGCTATGGAACAATACAGGCAGGGAAGCACAATCAAGAGGATAATTAGGATTCGGTATAGTGGGTCCAATCGATGATGAAGATTATTGCTTAATTGTTATTAATCATTTAAAATCTGATAGTTTCTTCTCACACAACACCAACTCTTATGAGAATGTGTGTTTAGAAACCTCAGATGATCCAGATGATCTCCAAGTCAAAGAGGCACTGCTAGAATTTAAAGAGGAGATTCATTCAACAATATACAAGCTTAAAGAAATCAACCTCAGGATAGAAGAAAATACATGCCTGACATACATTAGTTCATTGCTGAATGAAGAAGAAATCAATGACTTAGTTAGGCTATTGATTGAGTTTAAAGATTGCTTTGCATGGAGTTATGAAGAGATGCTCGGATTATCTCGATAGTCCACAACCCAGCAATAGATCTAACGCCCCTATTAAGCAAGCTCCTATATACATGCGATTAGAAATTGAACAACTGGTCATTTCTAAATTTAAGAAACTAATCGATGCTGGTTTCATTAGGGTAGAAAAATATCCTACGTAGTTAGCTAGTGTCATCCCAATTAAGAAGAAGAATGGCCAAATTCATATTTGCGTCAATTTTAGGGACTTAAATAAAACATATCCTAAGGATGAGTTTCCTCTTCCTATATCAGAGTTAATGGTGGACATTGCCTCATTTTATGTAGTTTTCTCTTTCATTGATGGATCATCTAGCTATAACCAAATCAAGATGTCTCCTGAAGATGAAAGAAACACTGCTTTCTGAACCCAAATCAAAATCTTCTGTTATATGGTCATGCCTTTTGGCCTTAAAAATGTTGGTGCTACATACCAATGGGCCATGACTCAGATCTTCAACAAACTCATCCATCATCAAGTTGAGTGCTATGTTAATGATCTAATAGTAAAGTGCAAAAGAGGAAGACCATCTCTTTAACTTGAGAGTATTTTTCGAACGATTAAGATAATATAACCGCAAAATGAATCCTTGAAGTGTGCATTCGAAGTAGCTTCAAGGAAATTCCTTGGGTTTATTGTTCGACATCGGGGAATAGAAATAGATCTTGAAAAGATTAAAGCTATCTTAGAAATGCCACCTCCTAAGAGTTTAACTCAACTCAAATCCTTTCATGGACGGTTGGCATATCTAAGATTCTTTATGTCCAACGTATCAGGGAGATGCAAACTATTTTCAGCACTTGTCAAAAAGGATGCCAAGTTCAACTGGGATGATAAGTATCAGCATGCCTTTAAAGACATCAAGCAGTATTTAGTGAAGCCTCCAGTTCTACCAATCTTGGGCAGGCCACTCATTCTCTACACTACTGCATTGGATGACTCTCTCGACACTCTATTGGCCCAAGCCAATGACAAAGGGAAGGAGAACACTCTCTACTACCTCATCATCATTTGATCGAAGCAAACTATCCACCTATTGAGAACATTACCTAGCTTTGATCTTTGCTTCCCAAAAGCTATTACAGCTACATGCTTCATAAGGTGAACTTGATCCGAACAAATCCAATCAAGATCTCATGACACGGCCAATGTGATCCAGATGTTTGACATGTTGTTCCATGATACTCTCACAGTTTGATATCACATTTGCACCCCTTCGTGCGATAAAAGGATAGGCACTAGCGAATTTCTTAGCAACACACCCACTTCCTGCTAATTCTTCGCTTAGCGATAATCTCCATGATGAACAAATCATGAACTTAGGGGAGATCAACAACCGTTGATGGGAGATGTATTTTGATGGTGCTGCTTCTTTTCTTAAAGGGGAAGCACCATGATCTATTCTCCCAGGAAAGGCAAGGGTAGGAATAGTTCTTCCGACTCCAAACTACAATGTGATGAGATTCTCATACTATCTTTCTAACCCCTACACCAATAATGAAGTTGAGTATGAGGCTTTGATTGCCAATCTAGAGTTAGCCATCACTATCAGTATCAAGAGCATCAACATCTTTAAGGATTCTGAGTTGGTCATCAACCAAATTGTCTGGTCCTACCAGGTTCTCAAACCCAAGCTTTATCATTACTACAAGTATATCATGAAGCTGTTGGCCCAAATTCCTGAAGTCACCATCTACAAGGTTCCCTGAATAGAGAACACAGAATTGGCATGTCCGGAAGATGAGTCAATTTCAATAAGGGTCCAAAATAGATAAGTCTTATCCCTTATTGATGCTTAACTCATCGAGAGACTTTCTATTGAAGGGGAGGCTGCCATTGCCAAAATGGAGAAGGATCTGGATTGGAGGCAACCATTCAAAGATTACTTGAACACCAACAAACTACCTCAAGAAAAGTCACGAGCCCATTAGGTGAAACAGAGAGCTCTCTCATACGCTCTTGTTGATGGCACCCTATACCGACGATCCTTTGACCAAATATGGTTATGTTGTTTAGACAAAAATGAAGCCCATGGCATTATAACCGAGATACATTCAGGTCTATGTGAAGCACATTAATCATGTCCAAAGATGAAGATGAAGATCATGCGACTTGGATACTACTGGCCTTTGATGATTACAGACTGTATGGATGTAGCTAGGAGATTCAATGAGTGTCAGGTACACGGTGTGGTCCTCCACCAACCACCAAATATTCTGCACCTTACATTGGCCTCATGGACATTTGAGTGTTGGGGTACCGACATTGTAGGTCCGATTGATCCTCCTTCTTCCAAGGATCATTGGTTCATCTTAGCTGCCACCGACTACTTTTCCAAGTGGGCGGAAGCCATCCCACTCAGAGAGGTCATAGCTCAGCATGTGCTTCAATTGGAACCATATCATATATATGTTCGGGTGCCTCGATGAATTATATTCGATAATGGTACTGCATTCAAAAGCATGAAGATCAACAGCTTCATTAGAAGACATAATATAGATTGGAGATGCTCCACCATCTACTACCCCAGAGAAAATGGCTTATCGAAAGCATTCAATAAAATTCTCATCCAAATACTGAAGAAGTCTCTTGATGACAATAAATGACAGTGGCACAAGTAGTTGGTTGAAGCTTTGTGGGCCTACAGCACCACATACTGAACTCCAACTCAGTCTACACCATTTTCTTTAGTGTATGGGTATGAAGCCATTCTTCCTTTAAAAGTTCAACTCCCATCACAAAGGATAACATTGGGTAACAGGATCACTATAGAGCAGAATGCAAAGTTGAGGTCAAAAGAGCTCGAAGGTTTGGAGGAGAGTCACCTACAGGCATGCTAGAACCTCGAGTTATACAAGCCAAAATGATTCAAGCTCACAACAAGCTAGTCCACCCTAGGTCTTTCTGAGTATGAGAACTTGTGTTAGTCCTAAGGAGACCAATTATTTCCTGTTGAAAGATGGGAGAAAAGTTTGAACCCACTTGCGAAGGCCCCTATGTCATAGAGAAGGCCTACCAAGGAGGATCTTATCAGCTCATTGACTGTAAAAGGGAACACCCAATGCTTCCAATTAATGGGCTCTATCTAAAGAAATATTACCCATGAAATAAATCATGTTTGAAAACAATTATTAATAAAAGAATAAAATAAGATTTAATTCATCAAATCCTCTCTTCTTTCGAAGCATTGTTTGCTTTTCTTATGCATCCACTGTGACGTGTTTATGGTAGGTGTAAGAGTCCCCTAGTGGCATCCTATCCCTCTTTCACAACACAAACACAATCTCTCAATGCTATTAGAATAAGTGTAAGAGAACCCGAGAGGCATCCTATTTCGATTAGCACAACTAAGTTAGGTATGAGAAAACCCAAGCAATATCCTTTCTTAGTGGGAATCCTTTTGCCATCCGTGGCACCATTTCATTAAACCCCTAGTGTGTTTAAGGTAGGTGTAACAGTCCCCCATAGGCATCCTTTTTCTTTTAACACATGTACAAAAATAAACATAAATCTTTTGTCACTAGCTATTTTGATGTGGGAGCAAGCCCCTTGTGACACTCACTCATTAGTCGCAGGTCGCCCACATGCTACCTCACAAGATGTAACCCTGGTCATTTTTTTGGAAGATGTGAGTCCCTGAGCTTTCTTCTTAATTTGGCCATTGCAAACTAATAAGCGCCTTGTTAGTTTGGTGACTTCTCACCACCTAATGTACTGCTTTAAGAAGATGTGAGTCCCCGAGCTTTCTTCTTGAACTAGCCATCATGTTCTAACTATGTCGAGTATATTTGAGATTTAGGATAAGTCCCCTAAAGGCTCCTTTCCTCTTGACAACCTTTTGAGTTGATATAAGTCCCCTAGTGGCATTCACTGAGTAGTCGTGCTAGGTCGGGTAGCACCCGTCGAGCCGAAGATAAACTATCCCATGTTAGTGCCATGGAGGATGTGAGTCCCAGCTTTCTTCCTAGATGATTGTTAAACCGATGGGCACCATAGTTGGTTGATGTTCACTATGCCGACAACTCACCCAAGTACACCATTTTGGCGATATGAGTCCCCATGCTTTCTCCTTGAGTTGGACATTGAATACCTTTGATATATGACTATCATATCTTCCTTGGGCAAGCACTCTATTTGGATCATGTTCTTTGCACCCCATTTAGAAATTACCCGGTTACTTAGATTGGACAGTTCCTTTCCTAGTAGCCACCGTGGTTGGAAAATTTGTTCAGATGCATAGATTCTCCTTGGTTCAATAAATCAAGTATAGATATGAGCCTTCTCTTTTGATCCCTCACAAACTAATAGGGTCCACGATAAAAAAAACTAAACTAAATAAACAAACAAAATTAATTTGCTTGTGGATTAGGAATTCAAGCCCCCAAAGGGCCCATTTTCCCATGCAGGCATCCTATTTCTAGGGCAGTGTCAGCAGAACTCCCTATTAGAATTTCCTGACTACCTGAGTTGAGATAAATCCTCAAGTAGGTACTCACTTCGTAATCACCCTTATGTCGAGTTCAATCCATTTTTGCCATAAGCAGGTTACCCGACAATCATTCCACTTTGAAAGATGTAAGACTATGATGCATTCTTTCTAGCATGATTATCGCAAATCAATGGGTAGCCTTTGGTCGGGTTTGATTTGTTGCCCAAAGTCATCATCACTGTGGGTCTGAAGATGTGAGTTCGCTTTCTTCCTCTCAATTGATCATTAAGAAGGTAATCCTTTGGTCGATAGTTCTCCCATCGGTGAAACTCTTTGGTTCAAGAATTGATAGTCAGTTAATATATTCTTCTCGTTTGATCCATATCGATTAATCCATCAACATAAACAAGACTAAAAATGAAACTAATCTAGACTATCTTTGAGTTGATTTAAGTCCCCTAATGACATTCACTCAATAGTCATCCCTAGGTCAGGTCTGATTTGTTGCCTTGCTAACTGATCACCTTAGTGGTTCCTTGTTATGGAAGATGTGAGCCCCCGCGCTTTCTTCCTAACTTGGCCATTGCATACCGAAAGGCACCGCTTTAGTTGGATAGTCCAACCTTATGGGTAGTAGATTGTTCCCTTTGGATTGGTAAACTGAAAGGTCAGCCTCCGTGGCCCCTACTAGTGCCATCGCAACCATGGGATCCATCATAATCAAAACAAATAAAACTAAAAATGAAATTAATCTTGACTACCTTTGAGCTGATCCAAGTCCCCCAGCGGCATTCACTCAATAGTTAGCCCTTGGTCGGGTTTAATTTGTTATCTAACCAATAGATTACCCCCAACAACTGGTCCCTACTTTGGAGGATGTAAGTCTACTATGCTTTCTTCCTAGTGTAGATGCTACATACCAAAAGGCATTCCTTTAGTCGGCTAGTCCTACTATGTGTTTAGTAGACTACCCCTTTAGATTGGTAAACCTGACTTAGGTCTTGGCCTCCATGGCTCCTATTCAGTGCAGTCCATCGCAAACCAACATGGTTCATCTCCAAACTTCAAACTTAACAAAATTGAAATAAATTCAACCCTCTTCAGTGAAACTTAAACAATATTTTTCTCCTCTGTGAGACTCAAATCAAATCAAACCTCTCATCCCCTTGTGGATGACTTGAACTTGCTTCCCTAGTGGAAGGTTCACACTCTATTCCTTAGTGGATTGCTTCCCTCTCTCTTATGTCTTGGACATAAGTAGAGCCACACTACACTAAGCTCTGGATTCTTTCTATACCTTAGGTTAGGGATAGATTGTTTCTAGTGCTTGTGATCTTTTGGTGTTGTGATCATTTCACACAATACGCAATGCTCCTTGTCCCACACCACCTATCAAGCCCTTTGTTGACCTCATTTTTAGAATGAGCTCTCAACCCCTCCATCTTAGACATAGGACTCTTCTTAGACTTTAAGAGTTCCTTAGCCTTAAGACACATCTAGTGATTAGGTGGACACCCACCCTAGAGACTTAGAAGAGTTAACCATAGGAATAGGTCATGCCTTTGGGGTGTTAGGAAAATTTGTCTACCCTTAGCTTGAACCACTCCTCACCTTCCTTTCTTCAAGTCAAACTCTAAATCAATCTTAATTAATTTTCTCCAAACTCAAATCAACTCCATATGATTGAAACCCATGAATGAAATTCCTAAGTCCAAATTTTCCTAAGTCCTTTAAGTGTTCCTTCATGGTCAACACTTTGCCCAAAGTGACTAAAGTACCCTTATGAGCCAAATTCTAATCCTAACCAAACTGGATTGAATCAAACTCACCTATGCCTCTCATCATGATCAACAATCATCATGGGATGATCAATCAATCAAATTGGGTCAAACCAAGTCAAACTTAAGGGTTGACCAAGTCAACACTTAGCTCAAAATGAAACCTAACATAACCAAAATCCACCATAGGCCAAATTGATTGAAACTAATGATCTAAGTTCATTCATGACCTATGTTTGAACTTGACCAAGTCAACATTTGAGCCTAACCTAGCCCAATTGGCCACTTGACCCAACTTGATCCAACTTGACCTAAAAAGTCAAAATATGTCAAAACTCGATCTAAGCCAAATTGTTTCAAACCAATGGGTCAAGTTCATTCCAAATCACTTGTTGAACTTGACTAAAGCCTCAATTGGCCAACTAGACCCAACCTAGCCCAATTGACCTTAGACCCAACTTGACTTAAAGGTGTCATGTTGAGCCAAATTCAAACTTAACCAAAATTGATTAGAAACAAAGATACTAATCCACTCCATATGAATAACTAAACCTAAACCTATCATTGACCTAATCCAAATAGGTCAAATGGGTCAAAAAGGTCAACTTGACCCATTTGACCTAAATGAAATCATAGGAGCCAAATTCAAAACTAATCTAAATTGAAATAAACCAAAGCCACAAAAATATTTCAAATGGTCATATGAACTTGAGCCAACCCTTGTTTTTACCCAATTTGATCAATTGGTCCTTGACCCAAGTTGACCCATTTTGACCTAAACTGGTCAACATGAGCCAAACCATATCAAATGAATTCCAAATCTCATGAAACTTGGCCAAACCTATTTTCTTCACATACCCAACATATCCAAATTGAAAAATAAGCCAAATGACCATTCTACTCCTAGGCCATAGAACAAATTTTGGTCTAATCCATAGGTATTTGGTCATGTCCTCTTCATATCAACTTGATACTTTCCTAATTGCTCAAGTGCACCCAACCCAATGGGTTTGGGTCAACCCAAATGGACCCAAGGTAAAACCTGACCTGCTAGCTCAAATTAGCCATTTCAAAATCCTCCTTCCACTTAATTTGAAGCACATGGGAGGTTACCAATCCACTCAATATCTCAAACCAATCATGTGCAAAGATCTAACAGCCTAAACAACCCCTCCCATATGGTCAATTGGATCAAAATGATAAGCTAAGGCTCGACCATTCGTTTACCATAGGGGGAGATATACTCCCCCTAATTCAATTTGAATTCATCATTCCCACATTCGATTGAGCCCTAGTAGTGGTAGGAAACTTTAGAGAGTAATCCCAAGCTTTCTAAGAAGGATTTGAAAAGAGCATTTCTCAATTTTCTTCCTTGGAAAATAGGGGAGCTCCATTGAATCCTCAACTTCTTCTTCACTCAAAATTACTCCAATTCCTCTTGCACACTCCCTCAGAGGATTAAGTCGAGTGCACCCAAGTTCACATTCAAGTTCCCAAAGCAAGGAGAAGTGGAATTGGATCAAAGCCACAAGCAAGGTGAAGTGTTGTTAGTCCATAGGGAGATCTACTCAACCCCAAGGCTTGAAACTTTCAACAGGGTTTCGTCTCTATTACACGAAGCTACCTCATCGAGCTCGAGCATCGGTGATCACCTCCGATGAGGTATGGAATTTTTGACCACTTAGCTTAGAAGGTGTTGGTCATTTGTGAAAGTAATTTTCATGTCATGAGAAATCAACCGTTGTATAGGCTTCCCATTAGCTTTAGATGGTGTGGGTACAATCTCATTCTAATTTGAGGTCAATCGAGCTCGGATCTTCCCTAAGATCATGGGCGGCCTCTATTGAGCCACAGGGAAGAACTCGGGTGATCCTGGTCATCCATCTGCACATTTTGGATGGACGGCCATGATTAATTGCACATTTTAGAAATGAATTATCCCTTAAAACGGGATGATATCGGCGACGATCCTTGATCGAATGGCAGGGATCAGACAGTGTCCCGCCGCCACCCTAACGTGATGTTTAAGTAATTAGCTCACGATGCGACACATATAAAGCGCACTGACCGCCGCCACCGCCATGTGTCGTACTGTGAGCTGAGGGGATTAGTTTGGGATTTAATTAAATTTAATTAATCATCTAACCTACAAAAATTCATGTCTCCTTCAATAAAATTTAGAAAAATATGATGTAAAATTCTATGGAAAGATAATTCACCCTAAAATAATTTAAAAATGATTTCAATAGAATTTGAATTATAATTTTCTCTGATTTTGGGTTTCAAAAAAAATATTATTTTGCTAAATTTTGCTAATTACTTCTTAATTAATCCTCTAATTAATCCCAAACTTTTTGAGCATGTTTTAGCAGATGACCTCTGCCTCCCCTAATTTTCTTGGGATTTATTTATGGTTTAATTAGGGAAATTGCAAATATGTTTCCTAATTACCCTCCTTATGTAATTAAGGATAATTAAGTTGGATTAGTGTTTTAATCCATTATTAAGGTTGACTAAACCTAGATCCAATGAATAGGAGGCTTAGGGAATAATTTTAGGGTATTTCCCAAGCTATTCTCTAAACCCCCTTTTCTTTCCTTAATCCTCTCTTGATTAAGGGTTAATTCATTAATTATTCCCTTAATTAATTTCTAAAAATTCTAAAAATCTTCCAAAACTTAATTAATCTACTTTGGGTAGATGCTTAGGTGTTTAAGAGCCTAAGTTCAATTAAGAAAATCAAAACCCAATTCATATGTGTGAAGGGGTGTTTTGAAATTACTTAAGTTAATCCCTTTAGCTTCATTAACCATTAATCATGAGCCAAATTGCATTAGGCCCTTTTCTTCCTTGGTGCATTGCAAGTTTAAATTCCTTATAAGTCTTTATGTCATTTCATTGGCTCATAATTACTTAGTTTACTATGCTAAAGTGGTGTATGTAAGGGTTAATTAACTTGCCTAATTCATACCTTAACCTAATTAATATATAAAAATGAATCTAATCATCTAAAAATTAAACAAAAATATCAAACACATGTGAGAATGGGTTAGGAACAGTAAACCCAATGCACATTTTCAAAACTAAATCAAACTTAAGAATAAACAAAAATCACATTGAATAAACTTTGCTTTATTTTAAGCCTTCTTATTTCATAAGAATGTCTTTAGGATTTAATTAAAGTGAATGTGTTTACATACTTTCATTGCTTTGATTCTTTCCCCAACTTGTTAAATTTGTATGTCATGTGGTTTCATGCATTCATATTTTTCAAATTCAAATTTTAAAAATGAGATTGTTTACTTTATGTCAAATTTACATGTGTTGGCTAAAGTAGAAATATCAATGGCTATTATCACTACAAAATTCAAATTATTTTCAAAATATATAAATCAAGTATCAAAACTGAAAGTGTGCTACTTATATTTTAATTATAAGCTTGCATGCGAGTAAGGTATGAAGATGTGCTTGGCATAGGTTTTCCTTCTCTTTTCTTTTAGTATAGTTTTGAATAGATTTGGTAAGATGTGGTTCATTTGAAAAGAACCTAACACTTTCTTAATTATATATCCTATTCATTCCTATGCTATCACTTAAGAAGGGTTACCTATACTTGCATACATAAATAAATAAACAAAATGAATCAACTAATACAAATTTACATTCTTTCTTTTCCATTTCATTTATTTACACATGTTTATATTTAAATAAAGTGGTATATTAGTCCAACCCCAGGTTGTGAGGCTTTAAGTAGCCCTAAGTAGGTCTTGTACCTTACATCTCTGGTTAACAATGGCGCTATACTCACTTATGTCTTTCTTAGTTTTATGTGTGCCTATGAAGATTAGATAAGAAACCCTTTTCTACTTAAAGAAAATCATGCATGTTAAACTTCCAAATTTCTTTAAATGGATTACTTAGCATGCATCATAAAGTGTGTTTAATATTCTCATTTGTATGTATAGATATTCTTAATACTCATTCAAATGCATGTTATACATGTTGGGAAAGAAATAAAGTGATGTGTGTTATGTAAATTTGATTCATTTTATTTAATCTTAAAATGCCTTTTCTTTTTGAATAGGTTTGTTTAGAGTTCATCTAAACTTAGGATTAATTAAAATACTTAATAAAAATATTCACTAAACAAAACTAAAATGTGAACCTACTTTAGAAATTACTTAGGTTAGGGAAGGAAAGGGAAATTCTCTTCTCTTTTCCTCTCTTTATAACTTAGTAATTAATTGTAGGATTCACTTGCGATTAATCAAAACATGAAATAAAATTAGCCCAGTTGACCATGTTTCACACTTAGAAAATTTTAACTTAAAGCCATAGCTAAGCATGCCACACAAACTTTCAAAGCACACACATTAGCCTAAGTCACCACTTCTAGCTTTAGGTTAGGGCAGTGCATGGTTTGATGTTTATTTTATTTTGTGATATATTTTTTAGATTGGATGTTAGGATGTATTCTCGTAGAATGAATGATAGGGCAATCTTAGTCTAACCATTATTTTTTGCAGGGGATTGGGCTTAAGGTGCGCTATCATAAATAAAAATATAAATACTTTTGCTTGCAGGTGCTTTATACCCTTAAGCATAATCCAATAGGTCAGGTGGACTTAGTCACTCATGTGTGGGGTGATAAGTCCAATATACATGCTTGGGATTTGTGTGGTTTATTTTAGCTAATCTTTATTTTGCAGGTGTTAGTTAGATTTTTATTCTTTTCCTTTTCATGTAAATTTGTACAATTAAGATTTTGGAATGATTGTTATGGGGATTAGGATGAGCATTGGTCATAAGATCATATCTTATGCACCATATGAAGCCTTGGAGCATCCATCTTCCAACTATCAAAAAGAAGGAACCAAAGAAGAAAGAAGAAAAGAAGACTGAAGAAATAAAGCTTGAAGACCCCCATAACAATAAATTCCTTGCTTAATCATAATGGCCTTTTATTCTTTTTTCGATTAGCTTTATAAATTGATTGATGATTTATTTAACTTTTGCATTAAGTGACATCTTTTCCTAGTTTCTTCCTTGCTTTATGTATGGCCTGGATGTGGATTAGGCTCTTAGAAAAAATAAATCTTTTACCAAATCTAATAACTCAAAACTAAAAATAAAGAATTCATAACCTCACTTAAAGCTTAGGTTTAAAATCAAGATAAAAGAATTAACAACCCCTTAGCTCGATGAGTATTTCTTTTAAAATATCATGCAAAAGTGCATCTTATTTCACTCTTGATTGGAGGGCTTCCACCTTTGCCATAGAAACTTGGCTTGACATTCGAGAGCTATGGTGGAAACACACCTCCTCCCTTCTCGCTAATTTTGGAAAATAATTTTATTTCTCATGCATTAGGCATATGAATCATATTTGCGTGAGTCAAAATAATTTTCCAAAAATGAAAATAAAATGAAATTTGAATTGCATTAGATTTAGGTCATTTGAATCATGTCCTTAAATGATCTAGTCTCTTTAGGGAGCGAGTTTTAGGACTTAGTCTCTTTCTAAATAAATAACAGCTTAGTTGTCTTGCATAAGCATAAAGACTTGCCTATATGTATTTAAAATCATAGGAGGAGTTAGTTGGCAGCCACCCCCAGGTAGTTGTAAGTCAAAATAGTCTGGTGGTTTGTCCTCTCTTGTGGAGGCAAACCAAATCGCCTTTCTTGCTTTAGATTTAGGTTGTGCTTTCGGCCCTCGCCAAAGCACCCTAGATTTAGGTTCTAAAGTTCCTTCTCTCCTTCATGGACCCTAATCTTAATTCCTCACTTCTTAGGAATTTTCTTAATCTTGTGTTAAGGAATCATAAGTCCTAATTTTCTAATGAAAAATACAACTTAAATAAATTAAATCAATTTAAAAAATTTAAATCCCAACTATAGGATAGTTTGAGATTGCTCACTAGGTTTCCTAGCATCGTGGGCATCTCCTACATATATTTCTTTTGGCTTCAATAATAACTCCCCCTCTTTTGATCAATCTCATTCAATCTTTAAAAATGAACCAATCGATTGATAGTCTTTTCCTATTAAAATCTTTGAAGATAATGATCATTTACCTTAATCGAGAGTATTCCTAGGAGATCCCATCCCTTAGGATGTAATCAACTATGGGAGCTTGCCCCTGTAGGGAACTTAACAAACCCAGTTTAAAATAAACCTTACTTTACTTTTTCATGTAAAGTAGGGGAAGAATCTCTAGTACATATGAGGACCCATCATCCTTAAGAGTCCTTATTGAGGTGTTTAGGTCCATTAAATGGTAGTGATTTCTATCTCCCGAGATAGTACACTATTTCTTGATAACGTGTCCGATCACCTGAATAAGCACATCTGCGGATCTTTGTGGCATCGTAGAAAGATGAATTTTTATATTCATGCATTTTTCTCCACATATTAAAGGCGACCATATCGAAATTTTTTTTTTCCACAGTGACAGATTAAAAATGTGAAAGAAGAAGCTCACAAATGGCTTATGGAGCGAGAACCAGTTAAATGATTACTAGTACATGATGTGGAATGCGTTATGGTACAATGATGACAAATGCATCTGAATTTTTTAATGGTGTTCTTGAACGTGCACGTGGTTTTCCAATTCAGACGTTAATCATTATTATTTATTATAATTTAGTTACACTGTTCATGAAAAGACTTTCCACTACAACTCAACAACAAGAGGCCAATTTATATATGTTCACCCAAAGGGTATCAACAATGTTACAACATACTAAAAGGGAAGCTAAACTTTTCCCAGAACTCGTGAACATCAACCCTCAAGATATGTAGGTGTTTGATAGGTCAAGCCGATCATTTAGAGTTGATTCATTAGATAATGGTCAGTGTAGCTGCAGATATAATAAGATAGTTATATATTATTTGACATGCCCTCATGCTATTATTGCATTTGGGTTCAGAAGATTAAACCACCTGACATGTGTTTCATAGTATTACACTTTGCATTTGTATAATCTCACATATTCAACTGAGTTCCATACTTTGCTTAACCATTCTGATTGGCCATATTACAGTGCTAAGAAAGGTTTAATAGAATTACTGCCACCCAATTTTTATAGATGGTTAAGTAGACCTCATTCTACTAGGTTCAAAAATATAATGGATAAAAATAGAGCTAGCAGTAGCAGATCCTGTAGTCTATGCAAGACAGTTGGCCACTATAGGTCATCGTGCCCACACAATGCCAATAGTAGAAGGTATGTTGTAATTACAATAGCAACCCATTTATATGTACTATGCTCCTTATTAGAACTTTTAGGTAGGTTGCTCTGCTCTTTTTTAGCTTACTTTGTGCTACAATTTTTCATTTAAAATTTATAATTGCCTAACACTGACTACTACATATATTTCTTTCAACAGGTACGATGGCCGATGAGCACCCCTCACTTATTAGGCATAGGTGTTGTGGCCATGCTAGGGAGGACACCCCATAGTCGGAGCAGTCTCCTTGAGATGTCCACCCTAGCATAGCCTCCCTACGTGGTCGGCATAAAGCCGCCCACCCTGATATTGTAAGTGTCATTTTAATTTCAGTTTCTATGTTACACATGCACAGGAGAATTGGTTTGACTAATGGTTGATCTTTTTATTTTGTAGAACACTATTCTAGAGGCCGCTTCCCACTTACTTATGCTGAAGGAGTGGCCCATCACTTTCAGGAGATTCATCTCCTGCAGAAAGTCTAATTGCTATGCTTCATTCACTTGGATCATCATCTACTTACTACTCTGGTTGAGAGATGGTCTCCATAGACCAATATCTTCCACCTTACCATTGGTGAGATGACAGTGACGCTTCAGGGCGTGGCAATGATCCTAGGTTTATGCATTGATGGACCACCTGTTATTGGCCCAATTGTGATTAGTGAGGGTAAGAGGTGGCGTAGCTAGCTAGACTGCTGCAATGAGTTTTTGGGTTGACATCCCCTACCAGATATGGTGTTTCATGATCCGATCAGCCCACACATCACATCGACCTTCAGGATGGCTCTGGCACAGGCGCAGATGTGCATGATGCTGAGGTGGCTTAGGTGGTCTTTCTACAGAGAGTCTTATGCCCATTTGAGCATTGAGGAGTTCAGCAAGCACCTACGTGCCTATATTTTGTTTCTTATTGCGTGCTTCTTACTACCAGACACATCTGGATCTGTGGTCCATCTGCAGTATATTCCACTACTTGAGGACCTAGATGCATTCAATATATTGTCTATAGGAGGAGAAGTTCTAGCACCCATCTGTGGAGTTATATGAGTCTTCTAGGCCCAAATGGGGCTACCTACACTTTCTACAGATATGGTCTTGGCATCTTCATGTGGTGGGGTCGACCCTGCATGTGCCATATCTGAGTGATCTCGATTCAAAGATTGGATTGAGGTATATTTTAATTTCTATAATTTCAAAATTTTGATATATATTTGTTTAAAATGTGTGTGCACAAGTGGAACGATATATGTTCTAGATGTCAATAGAGAATGTGGCATTATATAGGAATGAGCTAGATGGTTTACTACATACACATATAGACTTGTAAAGTACTTATTCATTCTAATTTCTATAATGTGTATACTAATTTAATATAATTTTTAATATATGCAAGTGATTTGGGAGCCATACAGTGCCATCAACTCGCCGTACATGCTCAAGATGATATATGGTTGGCATGAGTCCCACTCATAAGCTAGAAGAGGGTGGAGTCCCACTTACCTGATCGAGTGTTGAGATAGTTTGGACTCATACCCAGAGTTGATGTGACACGAGTGGACCCTACTTTCAAAAGGGTCGATGGTCGAGGTAAAGCAGATGTAGACTATCAAGTGCACATTATCGCCGGGAGAGGTGAAGGGATTACATAGTTGAGGCTTGGACAAGATGAGGATATGTTGACGCTATTAATCAAGATACGTGTTCAAATCTTGGGCTTCTCTTATTTATCACCGATATCTTCCCACTACTTACTATCGAGCACCCAGAGTGCATATATGTAAGTATTAACATAAGTATTGTTAAATTCAATATGTTACATACTTGAGGCTAATTTCAAACATTATTTTTCATGAACATCTGGCAACTAAGACATCTTTCAACCGCATTTCACCGCATATACAGAGCATGAGTTGTGGAGTTGTAGATAGGTATGAGGTGTTATGCAAAATACTTGAGGTTGTGGGTATATATCTAACACACATTATGGATCTAAGCCTTTGAGGATGTCCCATAGCATAACTAAGGTGCACCATCTACATATGTCATCTAGGTCCTTCTACTAGCCTACCTATGACTCAGCCATCTTTTCTTCCCATCAGGACTACCCTATGCACTTCTCAAGATCTGCAGAGGGCCACCATCAGCATGGATCATCCATGTGCACTGATTAGTATACACCGAGTGGTGCATTTTAGGTATCAAGACAATTGCTAGATAAGTAGCAATACGTAACTGAACGT